>VDFB02056351.1:32261073-32352690 GCA_007258455.2 Sequoia sempervirens
GGAAACACCTTTGTTAAAATTGGATGTTAAATTTGAGTTGCCTATATATAATGGTGAATTGGATGTAGAAAAGTTGGATAAATGGCTTAAGAAAATTGAAGTGTATTACAAAGTTCAACAGATCTTGGATGATTCTTCCAAAATCCAGCTAGCTAACCTTAGAATGGGAGGCACTGCATTGGTTTGGTGGGAGAGTAAGATTCAATATGATCAGATTGCTACACATGGTGAAATCATTTCATATTGGTATGAATTTACTTCTGCTTTAAAGAAACAATTTTATCCTTTGGGTTATATGTAACAAGTTGTTATGGATTGGAAAAATCTAAAACAAGGTAAAGGACAAATGGTGCAAGAGTATATGTTCAGGTGTTTAGGAAGAAAGCACTTACTCTTGGAATTCCTCTTTATACAAAAGAAACTTTATTAAAGTATATAGGTGGTTTGAATTCACATTTGAAACATATAATCCTGATGTTTAATCCATCTAAATTTGATGAAGTGTGTGCACAAACAACCCATATTGAAGTAGGTGAAAGGAACATAAGTTTTAGTTTAAAGAAGGAATCTGTTCCTCCAATTGAAGGCAATAATAAGCTTAAGGAGAGGAAAGCAACTACTGTGAAAAAAGAGGAAGGTGAAAAGCCTACTTGTTCGCATTGTCAGAAGAAAGGGAACAAAGATGCAAAGTGTTGGAAATTGCATCCAGAATTGAAACCAAAGTGGTTTAAGGATCGTAAAGGAAAGAAAAAGGCCGCAACTATCATTCAAGATTTTGGATCAGATTTTGATGATGAAACAAAGATAAAAGTTGTGGGTTTTAAAGGTAAATATTTTGTTGGTAATGATTTTTCCACTGATATTTCATGTGATTCTACTTCTAAAATTCATTTTGTTCCTGAAGATAGAAAAACATATGAATTATTTCATATAAGAGTGATTTCTAAGAACACTAAGATTGATACACTAATAGATAGTGGGTCCCAAGTTAATCTAATTTCAAAATAATTTGTTAAAAAGTTGGGATTGAAAAAAAAGCCACATAAGAAACCTTATCCATTAGGTTGGGTGTGCAATGATAATAGATTGCGAGTAACTAAGTAATGCAATTTAAGATTTGCAATAACATCTAAGTTTATAGATGAGGTTGAATTTGATGTGGTCCCACTTGATATATGTGGGATTGTGTTGGTAGCCCATACTTATATGATAGAAAAGAAATATTCTATAGGGGACATAATTAGTATCACTTGTTTAAGGAATTGAATACATTGTACATTCTCATTCAATTAAGAATTATAACTCTTTTGTGACAACAAGATAATTGAAAATGGTAGTTACTGCAAGCAATAATTTGGCATTTATGTCTGTACCACAAGAAGTGCCATTGCATAAAAGCATATCTAATTCCAAATTTGTTCCAGTTATGAAAGAAAAGCATGATGCTGGTACATTCTTTTTCTCATCCACAAATTTAGTTTTGTTATTCAGCCTTCTACTTTTTAGCAATGTATGGTTGGTAGCGGCAACACTAAATGTGGATGTGTATATGACTAATGTACTTAACAATATCAATGCAATTTTGATTGTTGTTATGAGTTAGATGTACAAGTTCCAAAAAGGAAGGAAAAATGATAATGGACAAGTGACACAAAATTTCCCTCACTTCAATTGTTCATAAAAATAGTCCTTTGGGAGGTCCAAAAGCTTCTCAATGGGGAGGAATGATCCAAGTGGATCTAGGAAACCTCAAAAATTTCACAATCTCAGAATCTCACAAAACCAACATCATCGAAAAGAGCTCGCTGACATAGTCCTGACGCAACTTGAACAGGCTCAAAAGGAGTCTATATGCAAAAGTTATGCATAGTCAAAGGTCCGATCAAACCTGGTACAAGGGCTAGTCAAAGGTGAAAAATTTATCATCTCAAAAATGGTTTAAAACAACATCATGTCAAAGAGCTCATCACCATGATTCTGATGTCATTCATTTCACATCAAATGGAGTATGTATGAGTGACATATTGCTGGTCAAATTTTGCAAAAGGAAGGTTGACTAGTCAAAATGATGATGTCAACATGATGTCAACATGCTGACGTGACATGATGATTTGGTAGATGATGACATGGACCAATTGAGTGATGACACATGGCAAGATGTTGAGGTGGCAAGCATAGGTGGCATGGGCCAACCACATTATGGCATGTATCAATCTATAAGCAAATAATATTTTGCCACATGGCCCAATAGCTGGGTGCCACATGGCGCTGTTGGAATGTCCTCCATTGCTAGTTGTTATAAATATTTTTTGGGGAGAGTCAAACCTATGACCTCCACTCTCCTACTTTTAATCTTCACCACTAAGCCATCCTTGATTTTTGGGATGTGATAGGATTCATTTCCTACTTAACAAGTATTCAAGCTGAAATTAAAGGGGAGGTAGTTTGAACCTCCAACCTCCCCTCTCCCAACAAAAGCCATTGCCAACACACCAAGTGCATATGGTTGAAAGTATGCTAGTGGAAATATCTTTCAAATAACATATTAAGGTCAAATCTTCGATGGGTGATAAATATATCCCCTAAATTTAAAAGGGAATCATTTTAAATTTTACCTTAAAATCTTTTTAAGATATTCAAAGCCCGATTTCATAAATATTCAAGGGAATAAGTGATATTTATAAGATATTTAAGGATTATTAAAGGGTTTAGAATTTTAAAAGGATTATTTTGTAAAATCCCAAATTATAAGGGCCATAAATTTAAAAGGGTTAGGTTTATTTGGGGGATTTTAAAGATTCATTGTTGTAAATAGGGGATTTGGGTTGA
Source organism: Sequoia sempervirens (assembly GCA_007258455.2). Taxonomy (NCBI): domain Eukaryota; kingdom Viridiplantae; phylum Streptophyta; class Pinopsida; order Cupressales; family Cupressaceae; genus Sequoia; species Sequoia sempervirens. The sequence continues at coordinate 32,263,903 of VDFB02056351.1, forward strand.
TTTTGTAAATAGGCCATATTAAGCAAATTTTATGTATAAAAAGAGGGGAAATGGGCTTGTGAAGAAGTAGAATTCTCTTGGAGAGAAAAATATAAATTAGAAATTTTTGGAAAAGGTGGAGTTAGAATGCTAGAGGAGAGTTGGGTTCTTTTTGAGAGGAAGAATTGTAAGGTGTTATTATACACCAAAATTGTAAAAGTGAGAGAGATTGTGAAGAATTTTGTACAAGTTTTTGAAGCTTGAATATTGTAAGAAGGCATCTTCAGGTGCTTGGTTATATTAATGAAAGTGGTCCAACATTGAGAAGCAGACCTAGAGACGTAGTCCTTTGAAGGACGAACTCTGTTATCAACCTACGTCTAATCTTTCTAACTTTCGTCTCATTCTTCTTCTATCTCCTATCTTGCATTCTCTCTAATTTCATTTCAGTTTATTTAGTATTTGATTTCTAATTACAACATTTCAGTAATTAGTTATATAAATGTGAACTTATTTTGTAATTTCAACGGTTAAACAACATAGTCATGCAATTTTGTTACAATCAGGGAAAAACTATAGTTAGGATTAATTTTCAAGTTATTTTGTAAACCTCTAATTACAAATCACAATTACACATAAATAAAATCAATTTCACTTTTTAAATCGTTTCATTTTAAATAAAATATCCATTTGTGTATTTAAAACATCTATTATACCAAAATAGCCAATTAAATAAATATATTAAATATATTATTTAGTTATATATAAAAATAATTTATAATTACAAAATTACAAAATACATATATAAATATATATATTTATAATATATATTACGAATAATATATATATATATATATAAGATATAATATATATAATATTTAAATATATATATATATTTTCATTATCAAAAACATAAATATATATTTGGTATTTAAAAAAAAAACATATTTAAAAATATTGAAATTGCATATTGGAGAGGGAAAAATTTTAACAAATTTTCTACAAGAAAAGAATTACAGATTTACCAAAGGTTTTTTTTTTAATTTTCCTGATAATTAAATTTATTTGGGGAAAATAAACAAAATGATAATTTTTCTACAAGAAGTATTTAGAAAATTTCACAAAGGTTTTCCAATTTTCCCAGCCAAATTTAAACTAATTTGGAAAACAAATTTAAATGATATTCTTCTACAGGCAATACAAATAAAGTTTTTTCCAAAATTTTAAATAGGAAGATTCTCGAATCTATTCCTACAAAGATTTCCAAATATCTCTATTATTTTTCTCTGAGGTTTTCTATTGTTTAAAATAACAATTTCACAGAGGCTCTCTAATTTCATTATAAAGTTTTCTACAGAGCACTAAAATATTCATGACAAATCTTCAAACATAGAAGCCTTATAAATTTTCAAAATAATTAAAAGTTTCTACTCAAATTAAAAATTCTTTTGTACAGGCAATCTTTCAATTTGCAAAATAATAAAATAAATAAAGGAACTTGTATCTGGAAGCTTGAGGAAGTGATATTTGATGTAAAGCTTTTCTTGTAGAATCCAATTCTGCCAAAGCTTCCTCCAAGAATTCACCTTTTTCCAGAAGAAGAAAAACAAAAATAACTAGAGCCAAAAAAATTCTCGTGAACTTTTTTTTTTAACAACCTCTACCCCCAAAAAAATATTTTTCTTGTATTTCCATGAAGTAACCTCTTACCTCTCTCAGCTATTGCAAATATTCTTTCTGAGAATAATTTCTCAACAAGAGTGTTTAATGAATTTTTCTAACACACATGTCAAAATTAAAATATATTTCAACCAACTCTTTGATATTTCCTTGTTGATAATTACAAGGAATATGCTATTTTAATAATTTAAAAATTGACAAATTAATATCATCTACATTATGCAATTTATAAATCAAATTCACACAATAATTTCTGAAATAAACTTAATCTAATTAATCTAATTACCTTATAAAATAAATTTAATCATAAGGATTAAATTACTTTACAAAATAATTAAATTAAATTGATTAAATTGAATACAAAGCTTCTAACAATATTATTTAAAATTAATTAAATAAGCACTAAAATAATTAAAAGCATTAATTTAATATTAATTTCCACAAAATAAACCTTGCAAATAAATAAATGACAAGGCAAACGTGGACAACATAACGATAAAGCATACCATACTAGGACCAGAGACACACTATGACTAGGGTTGTGGTTTGACTAGGAAACCTCATTACTATCTCCTAATCAACTATTTTGTTGGGAAATGGACACGCTCAAACTTGTGAAACTAGGTGGAGTTGATGTCATGTACCTGCTATCTTAAATAAAACATATGTCATACATATACACATATAAATTATGAATCAAACACACCGTGAAGAGAAAATTGTGGAATCACAGGGAGCTCGCAAGCGAGTGATGCAATCCCATTCTCTTCACCAATACAGTGTCACATCAAAATTGATGAAATAAAATATCAATTAACTACAGATGAGAATATATCAATAACAACTCAAATAAACAACTATGCTAATCTAAAAGCATGTCACAAATAATCGTCATCCATATAGTGTATCATCACATCATAAAATGAAAAACCATCATCGCTCCAATGTCAGTGATCAAATAACAACATAGTATCAAAGTCTATCAATGTAAAAACACACTATCAGAAAACATAACAAAAACAAAGGGGTACTACAATTCCGGTAGGTGATTTATCTTTTCCTTTAAATTTCCATCTTCTTTGTTTTCCCAACTAACAACTTCTGCAAATAGTATTGGTAGGCTTTGTGATTTTAGGAAAATCCTAGACAACTTCTCTTGAACTAATCCTGATTAGATTGTCAGTTTACATGTCCCATCCTTCAATGCCATAACCAAATTTCATTAACTTGAGATACAAAAGACTAACCATCAACACCCTTAAGTTGATAAATGTTTCCATATGTTCTTCTTCCTACAGCTACCATAGTTTCAAACCCTTTTCTAATTTCACAATTATTATCTTGAAACAAAAGCTTAAATCATTTGCTACACATTTTTCCAACATTCAAAAGATTATGCCAATACTTTTCAAGTTTACTGAACTTACTTTTTTCTCTAGTCATGTGATTTGAGAAGCCACTATCAATCACCCAATAGTCTTCATCTTGTCTAGCATAAAAGACAGTAACCAAATTACCTTCCATCTCTTCCATCTCTTCCTTCTTGTTCTCGTAACCACATTCCTTTGCACATCTTCCATGGTTAGTAGGCACATATTTATTCTCTAAGGCTAGAAACAAGTATTCATCATTATCACCTTCAAAATCAGATTCATCATCATAAATTCCAACATCTTCTCTAACATAATACAATTTCTTGAGCTTTTTGTCCTTTTTGTCTTTAGTTTCTCTTCTCTTCTTGTGTATAGAGCTCTCTATTTGGACATCTTGAAGCATAGTGACCAATATTTACACAACTGAAACATTTAAAAGGTAACATACCTTTGTACTTACTTGTACCTTCCTTCAACTTATAAAATTTGCTTCCAACTCTCTAAACTATCACCATTTGGATCATCTTTTGTCTTTGTAGCTTTGAAGGTTGATTCTATTTTTTCCTTTTCTTTTCCAAATTTTCTCATTTCAAATGTTGTCAAGGTGTCGAATAGTTGTTCTTTAGTGAATTTATTAGGATCATAAACTTCCTCAATAGTTGAGACTTTATCACTGTAACTCTCTAGTAGAGTCATTAGTAACTTCTCCATTACATCTTCATCAGTTAGAGTACCACCTTGATTTTTGACTTCATTTACTACTATATTAACCCTCTAAAAATAGCTTGCAATGTCTTCACCTTCTTCCATTTTCAAGTTCTCATATCTGCGCTTAGCTGTCAACTTCTTTGACAATTTGAATTTGTCATTTCCTTCATAGATATCTTTCAAATTTTCCAAAACTTCATAAGCAGTGCCCAAAGAAATAACTTTTGTCAGCTTAGGCTTAGATAAAGCACTATAGATTACATACCTTGCTTTTTCATTTTCTTCATAGTAAAAAATCTCATATGTAGAAGAAGGACCACTTGCCGGCTCAACTTATTTTGTCTTAATAGGTTTCCAAGTCTTGTAACCAAGAGAGACTAGGTAACCTCCCATCTACACTTTCTAGGAACTGTAATTAGATCCATCAAAAATAGGGATTGTCAATTTGTGTGCCATCAGATCTACCTCAAGCGATTAAGCTCTTCTCTAAGGAACCAAAGCTCTGATACCAATTTTTGAAATGCACAAGATAACTGAGAGGGGAGATGAATCAATTGTCACCAATCACATTCATAAATCTCAAATAATTATTAACTCCACATCCACTTTAATCTATTATTAAGTATGAGCATGAAGTGCAAATGATAGAAAGTAATATCAAGACAAGAAACACTATATTTACATGAAAATCCCAATACTTGGGAAAAACTACGGCGAGGATTAACTCACAATATAAAGTAATTGTAAAACTAATTTCAAAGAGGCTCACTACCCAAGATTGGACTCACTATCCAGATAGGACTCACTATCCAAAAGGGGGGATCACTGCCTATAAATATAGAAAGATAGAAATAAGAATGTTACACAAAGAACACTTTTTCAATGCAATAGAAGATCCACCAAAACAAATTTCACACATTTGCAACCTTGATCAGAGAATTGCAGACACCATCAACTCACTGATTTTAGGAGTCTAAAACATTAAAGTACTACTACCTCAATTTACTTTCCCACACTCTTATTTCTTAAAAAAAATTCATCCAATTCTTTTAACATCTCAACTTGTACTTATACCATCTTTAACCTTAGAAACATTCTCTATGGTCAGCTACACACGATTCATTTTATAAATTCAAATTAGGTCAGTAACTCAACATTCCCGTGGTGGAAGAGAATGAGAGTGAACCAAACTGAAACTTAATCAAGACCCAAAACAACATCTTGGATCAATCACATGCTTCCTCAACTGAAACTTATCTTGTGCATGACATGTACAAACACCAGGTTGACCAAACCTAATGAAAACACCAATGAACTTTGAAGTACACACTTTTACAATAAGAAGATATCATACAAATGGCATAACATGCTTCACCATACACTGGGACACATCTTAGATGCCTTCAGATTCATCTACAATTACAACAAAAAACCTTCATACACAAAACACTCTCCATTAGTCCATATCTATTGTACAAACACACATAGTAATTCTAAAACTAGTCTTCCAGAGCACCAAACCGCGAATGCCTTTGACAAAAAATATATATTATATCATTATAAGCCTTCTTACAAATCCGAAAGACCTGAAACAAACAAACAAAGGATTGCGGAGTAGATACATTTCTCCTAGTCCACAGACACAGAACTCTGTCAAACTAGTTCACAAATTGGTGAACACAACTTTCACTCTTCATCAAACCAGAAGCTACAATATAGGATATATCACCCACGGATTCCCATAAACCACACTTCATATTTGTACAAGCATAGGATCAACACAAAATAAATGCAAAGCGCATACTAGAGCTCATTATGAACATACAAACAATTCTGACTTCTCTATTTATTAATTTTCTCACAAGTACTTGGTAACTCATCATATCAGCACACCTAAAACACTATAAAGATAGCTACATGTACTCACAACATCTCAATAGTATCTCAACTATACATGTACCACCTACAATAACTTGATTCTATTCCCTACAATAACCTACATTGTGTTGGAATCAATGACAACATTAATGAAAACACCATCAAACTCACTCATACTTGGAACACTTTGATCATGTAATTATTGAAAAATTATGGTGTGGAATTACAGTACTTTGGTATGTTTGAAGACTGTAGTATTTTTCCAATGGTCGTATCTTGCCATCCATGGGTTATCCTTTTGTCTAGAATCTTGCTATCCTTGACAATTTCAATGTCAAAGTTTGGAGGCATTGAGATTTGTGGCTTCCTTTGAACTCAAAACTTGCACTCAACTTGGAAGCCAAGCACAAGCACTACATGAAGCAACAACAAAATTTTCAAACATTAATGTCACCATTAATTTGACATGCTACAAATTAATCCTCAACGCCTACCAGTGTTGCAATGGAATGTAAGTTTCCCAATGTGTCTAAATTTCCCACTCTTTCAACCTTTGACAAGAAAAATGATTTTCTTCCAAAGCTATTAAATCTAGTCTTTTAAACTTGCATTGCTATTCAACTTAAGTTCCTCTAACTATACCAACATTCATACCATAGCTGAGGAGTGACAATTCTGAGCTGCTTTCATTTTTGCTAGCACCAGGTTATTTTCAATGTTTTTTTTGTCATTTTTTTTTTCCTTCTGATTGTTCCAAATAGATTCTTTATGTGATATTTTTACATTAATGAAGAGAATCAATGTTAATGTTTATGTCTCACTATGACACATAGGAAGAAAATCCAAACAAACACCAAATAAATTGAGACAGGCTAAGGCAGAGCACACCCCACTGAATCAATCCTCTATCTATTTTCTCAAGTCAAACCTCCTCTCCCAAACTCTTGAATCAGTCTCATCCTTATCACTCAAGCTCTCTTTGTATTAGGCTATTTGTTTTTTTGTCTGCTTCTTCACTCTGCCCCTCCAAGAACCATTCTCTCACCTCTATTCTCTATTTTTCCACACATAATGCCTAATTCTTTTCTTTTTTTTTTATAGCTGTGTACATTATATTTTAGAATACAATATATTTCATGTTTTCCATATATTTATAACGCCCAGAGTGACCATAGTGTTGCAGAAAGATCTGTCTTCAACATCAAAGAGTACCAACTCAAATGCCAAGACATATGAAACTACCAATAAAATAAAATTAGCTTATTTATATTTAAAAAAATCATTTTTTAAAAAATATACACTAATTTACTTTAAACTTATTTTATTTATTTTATTTTTTTTAATATAATTTTTATATCGTTCTAAATAAAATAAAATTAACATATCTATATTTAAAAAAAATCATGTTTGTAAATAAGGATCTAATATTTTTTTAAATGTATACACGAATTTACTTTAAATTTATTTTAAAAAATATTTTATTTATTTAAAAAATATTTTATAATTTTAATTTAAAATAAACAAATGTAAAGTAATATTTATTTTTAAAACATCATAGCTAGTGTAGAAACCCTCTAAATTCTAATTAATGAAAGAATGATAATACCTATTAATTTATAACTAGTTTTTTTTTTCTTTTAGGTAATTAATTTTATTTAATTCCATCACATATTTATAAAAATACTTTTATAATATTCCTGGTCACATATGTGGACTGAAAAGTGACATTAATATTCATCCATCAGAAATTAGAATGTGAGTTTGAATTGGAATGTGAGTTTGAAGGCAAGAAAGAAAGTATATTTTAATTTAGGAATGTTATTAGTTATTCAATGAATTAATCAAATTTTCAATATATAAGTTAGATAGTAAATAATAATTTTGTTTTTAAAAAGAAAAATATAATATATAAATTATGACAATTCTTGAGCTTTAATATTATCAATGGGTTAGAATGTGAGTTTGAATGCAAGAAAGAAAGTATAATTCAATTTAGGAATGTTATTAGTTATTGTTGGAGTTCTAGGTCAATTTTTAATTAATTTTTTTTTTACATAGTAAACAATAATTTTGTAATGGGTTGGAATGTGAGTTTGAATGCAAGAAAGAAAGTATAATTCAATTTAGGAATGTTATTAGCTATTGTTGGAGTTCTAGGTCAATTTTTAATTAAAAAATAATTTACATAGTAAACAATAATTTTGTTTTTAAAAAGAAAATAATGTATATGTTTTGTTGAGGTTCTAGGTAGAGGTAGAGGTTCTTATTATTTAAATAACAATAAATAAGGTGAATTGTTGGAGTTCTACCAATTTTAAATTAAAAATTAATTTTCATAGTAAATAATAATTTTGTTTTTAAAAAGAAAAATATATAATATATAAATTATGAAAATTATTTAGCTTTATTATTATCTATGGGTTGGAATGTGAGTTTGAATACAAGAAATAAATTAGATTTTAATTGAGGAATGTTATTATTTATTGAATAAATTAATCAAATTTTTAATATATAAGGTAATAAAATATTAAAATAACAATTGATTATAAAATATTCTTTTTTATTTTATAAGATTTATTGTATATTGATTTTAGAGAATAAAAAATATATAGGCAGACTAAAAAAATACAATGAGAAAGAGAGAAGGAAACATACAAACCTTAAAAATAAGGCATGCCTATATTTCTTTTCTTGAAAATTTGTACATGCTTTGAGTATTAGAAGTGATGTTTTCCTTTATGTTAAAAAACTAGACCAAAAAGAAAGCTATTTCAAAATGGTAATAATAAAATTAACCATAGTGGAATAAATAGAATGAACATAAAAAGAAACATAGTAATTATAATCATGAATCTAGAGAGGCATTGAAGTTATCATACAAAATATCACTAAAGTGTTTGTTTGTATCCTAGATAAGACAATCCTAATCATTTCTAGTACCAACCTTAATGTTATTTCAACTAGAATTTGATTTAGCTAAAATAATAACTTGATTTCCTTCCCTTTTAATATGGTTTCATTTCACAACACTACAACCATGAATGAGGATGTTTTTCTTTCTTACGTAAATTTAGCTATCACCTATATCAAAAAAATCCCCATGCTTAGTATGTAAAAGAGCTTGGTGAATAGCCATATCCTTTGCAAAATTATTAGAACTATAAAAATTGACTATTGGTAAATTAGAACTTGACTCTATCATTATGATCATGACACACCTAAAATTTCTAAGATTAATTTTTAAAGCTCCAACATTAAATTTAACAAAGCTAGGAGGAGGATGTTCCTAATAAGTTGAAAATAATGATGGTTATTATTAAAAGAGATAAAAGATGGAGAAGCTACATGACTAAGAAGTGCAGACATTGAAAACACATGTACATTGTTTTTGTAATATCATCTCATGTTAACATTTAGTACACTTATCACCTTGTAATCCATTATAATAATTATTATCTTAATATTTATTACTTTATCACAATTTAACTCATTAAATAATATTTATTTTTTAGTTACGTTAATTCAAATTTATGTCTAAATTATCAACAATTAATTTAATTTAAATCCTAAATTACACCTCATGATTAACTATCCAATCCAAATAGTTAAATAAACAATCAATTTGGCTAACTCAAGATCACAAATTATTTAAAAAATAAAATAATTATCAACCCACCAATCAAATGAGTTGGCTACCTAGTATCTCCATCCATTTTACAAATTGGCTGTCACCTCTCCTCATCACTCCACAAATCATGGATTTAACTCATGTTTATAACCAACAATTTTATGTCCATTTGGAAAATATAATAAATCTCCCATGTGTTATTTTGTTTATTAATGTTGTCATTTCTTCATCCATAGCCTCTTTCCAAGAATCTACATCATTTATACCAATAGCTTCCTTTACAATCCTAGGCTTATGAGGGTTAATGTACAAATAAATTTCACAAATTTATCCAAGTAATAATGTGTTGTGCCAATGGAATTGAATTCATCATATAAAATAATTCTATGTTTGGTTTGTATCATTGATGTCATTGTTAAGTTAAGGGTACAAGTAGGTATATTATTAAGACACCATGTTAATGTAAAAATTATGTTTTGGGAACAAATCGTGTAGTTTAAATCATGGACATATATAGATAGAAGGGTACTAATGATATTCTTGTGATATATTATCTTTTAGGACTAATATTTATCAATTGGGCTCTAAAATTAACCATTGCAATATTTCTTTCAAAGTTGGCTTAAAAATTGAACCTACAAACTCATTAATCATTGATATGTTGGGCTAAAATTGAACAAGACAAACTCACACTCAATTTTGGTTCTTAAAATGAATTTGCTATTGCTTTGAAGGCTAAAATGAACAAGTGTTTTGAGTGAGTGATCTTGTGTTTGATACACTTTAAGTGTGTATCTTCTCCCCTTGCACTTCATGCAATCTTGGTGAATAGAAACACTCAAAAGTGTATTTTATTGCTTTGAGTCACCCTTAAGAGAGGGCTTACTATGAGACACACCCTGCAATAGGAAACTCATAGGAAAGTTCTTGAAGCACATTTACCAATGGGCTATATCAAAGGTTTGGAAATCATGAAAAAGTACCTTCAATCTTGAGGCATCAACGTGTTGCACCTAATCCATCTCCTTAATTGGAAGGAAATGGTTGAAGAGCCTTAAGTGAGAAATGGATGGTAGTGAAATGACAGGTGTTCATGATTTTTTTTCATTAAAATCATTTGTTTGTAATAGCCAACTTTTCCATCCAACGATTTTATCAAAGTGGTGCATTGGAACTTGGCTTCCAAGAAGTTACTTGCCATGTACAATTTTGGCTAAGATGTATGGGTTAAGAGTTTCATTCTTAACATACCTTTACACATTTCCCTTAATTTCATGTAAAATCATCTCTTGTACTACGAATAGCATGAGGAAATACCACCAAGAAAAATGTACCAATTGAGCTAGGATTGTGCTACTTGTGAGTTAGTTTCAAAACACATTGACTCGTTCCAAAAAATTGAAACAAAAATTTAACAATTATCAAATTTCCCTAAAGATATCATCTTTAGAGGCTTCTAAATACTTGGACTCATATCTCAATTCACTCTCTTCAAAGTCAACCTAGGGAAACTATAACTTTACCTCTTAATTTCCACATGGGATGGAAGATGTTCAAAGTGTAGAAATTTAGTTTGAAACTTAAGCAAGGCAAGTGAATGTGGTAAAGGAAATTCATTAATCAATATTAAATCAAATTGAACCCCACACATGTGCTTGTTATCGTTGGTCTTATGATCTTCCATGCAAAAACATTGGTCTTTTGGTTTGAGTTACTCATAGGGTAAAGCATGTTCTTCAATTCCTTGGAATTGTAAAAATATCCACTTTAGGTTCACTGAGGATAAAAAAAAACACTTCATCCATCCCAAAACATCTCTCAAAATCCATCCCACAAACAACTTCTTATAGCTTTGAAAAAAAATCAATATTCTAGACTTGGGTAAATCATCTTAAACCAAATAAAAATCAACTTGTTTAGTTAGGTGTGTGGGAATGTATCCTTTCTCACACATTTAGTTAAAGTATCATCCTTTGAACAAGTTCAAACACCCATATCACTCACCCTTTCATATTTCATCTCATCATTGGTCCTAAATTCCTTAGAGGTCAACAAGGTCAAAACACAAGAAAAACATGGAATATAAACTTGATCCATACATAATGAGTGATCTAAATTAACCAAACTATCAAATCCTTATGATACCAATCGATTATCAAAAGTCACATTTATACAATTCACACATTATATTTAAATCAAAGTCAAAACCTACAAATCTATCAACCAAATGCTCAATACATGAGTCTTAAAAAAAAACATTATCCCATCAAATCCATACATGCCAAATATGAATAAAATATATCATACCCAGATGTGGCCACTTATATCAAATCCCCACTTGGTGAACTATGGGATGAATACATTTGCGAATGAATCCAATGTTGTTCAAAATTCAAATAATATGTTGACAACTCAATGTATTGATCCAAATCAAGGTAACACCATGCAAAACCAAAGTTACCCAAATCAAAGGAATGTGATCCCCAACCAAAACAATGTTCAATGCCAACCTATAATTTGTAAAATCTAAACATCATCCCCAATTAGAACATTGTCTTGGAAATGATCTTATTTGTAAACTGACTTTGTGGTAGAAGTTTTTTTTGAGAAATGATCATATTTGTAAATTCATTGGGGTTCAATTGAATTTTAGGATGATAATGTTCCCATGTTTGTTTATATTCTTGACTTCATGGTAGAGGATTTAATTTTTTGAATACATATTTGAACAAGATAGAGGTCCACTAACCATCTTAGTATTATTCATAATGGGTAGGTGGAATAAATGGGAATCACTCATTTCTCTAGATGTGCATGGCATTCCCAACCAGGGAAATCTTTTCTCAAGTGTTGACCTTGAGTGGACACCTATTGGAGATGACAATAGTGAGATAGGCATATGTTTTTCAATCCCTCTTGAAATAGTCCCACTTTGTCAAAGGAGAAGGTTTATTGGATAGTATAGAGACAACACTTGCACGCAAAGTGAATAGAAAGACCAACTTGATACAACCTATTGACTAGACAATGAAGATGAACTCAAGGTTTTCTTAGATTTAATATAATCATGAAGCATGTCAAAACTTATATTTTATATTTGTTATATCAATTAATATATATATTTTGTACATGTGAAAATAGTTATTGGTGTGCTTTTGGCCCCGATGACAACATAAATAACTTTGAAAACAACTCTAAAAAAAACTTTGAAAAAAACTTTGAAAACAAGAAAAGGAAATGAAGGTTTATCCAAAAAAGGGGTTGTTGAACCCCCTTTCTTGTTAGGGTTATGTATGGTAGACCAGATGTTGCGGCTATTACATATAATTATTTTAGTCATTGTGATGCTAAAGGTGAATTTTTTCATGGAGAAGATGACCCTTTTGGTGATCCAAGAAGTAGCGTTGCACCAAGGTTGTCAAATTAATGTAAATTTTATATTGAATCCTTATTGCTAATGGGGATGGGAATTGATACAATATGTCAACACTATTTAGACCCTGGTTTGATTTAGTTGATGAATAAGAGGGACACATATTTCATGAGGAAATATGCTTTGAATGCATGGAATAGAGTACGCTCACTTCAATCGAAAAATAATGAAGATGATGCAAAAAATGTAAGCATGTGGCATGTAGAGGAGAAAGATAACTTGTATTATAAAAGACCAAAAAAAATGGAAAATATTTCATTTAACATAGGCATCCAAACACCATGGATGTGAGAGATGATGATGAAACATTCACATAATGCAATTATTGCTATGGATTCCACCTCAAAGAATAAATATGGTGTAAGTAAAAAAATGTTAATTGTATTTATGGATCTTAATGAAATCATTAATTTTCTCTACTAAAAACATAATAATTTATGGTTTATTCATGTGTAGTATCAGTTATATACCTTGCTTTTATTTGATGAACAAGAGGCTAGTATACCTATTGCATGGGCCATATCCTCAAGAAATAAACTCGAGGATATAAATGAATGCATAAAAAAGTTTATAAAAGAGGGAAACAATTAAAGAATATTGGAATTTCAATTCATTTACGACAGATGATGCTAGTGCCGAGATTGAAGCAATCAGTTTTTTATTGGCCTTAATGTAAATTATTTAAACTAAATTTAACTCATTGTAATTGCTTAATATTTAGTCTATAAAAAGATGAACATTACACTTATCCTCATAACTTGTAGATTATCCTTTGATTTCTAGGTACTTTTATGTATTTGGCATGTACAGAGGGAATGGTTGAAGAATGTATATAAGTAAGTCAATCTTTGATTAAAATACATGATATAGTTGAACATTACATGTTTGAATTTTATAGCTTGATATTATGTTTTATAATCCAGGTATGTTAGTAATGAGGATGTTGGGACTAATATGTTTGATAGATTGGGTGAGATGATGTATGAAATGAGTTATAATGAAGACATCACTACTCATCTAATAACAAATTTCATGGAAGAATTCAAAGAGGAGAAGAAATTTATTGATTTCTTTCAAAAAACTTAGTGTCATGATGAAACTCATATTGGTAAGCTCACTGAATTATTCATTATGTTTTTTCATGCATTTACATTGTTTAACTTTTTTTTTTTATTAATACTAAGACATCATTTCATGGTTTTGTATAGCAATGTGGGAAAAAAACTATAGAAGTTTCCCTCATGCAAATCAAGAAACCAATGCTTCCACAGAGTTGTACCACTGCCACATCAAGAGTCACTATTTAAGTGATTGTTCTAATAGGTGCACGAGGAGAATGGATTGGATTATCCATACACTTCTTCATAGGGTAGATCCATTCTATAAAAATAAAATATATTTGCAATTATCTAGGTTTTTCACAAACTTAAAAAAAGAATGATAAATTACACAATTGCATTAGAGAGGTAAAAAAATACCAGATACAAATAGTTATCCATATGATCTCCTCCCTAGCACATACTAGATAAGAAGCCAAACAACTCCAGAAAAATGGTATCTTGTTAGAAAATTTGAACCATATTTGCATGTATGTGACTGTCAGTCGGCAAGGAAGGGAAACACATGCAAAATAAATGAGCAAGATCAAATTTTTGGTAAGGATCATTTGAAATTTAAGTTTAATATTTATATATTAAATGATTATTATATGTTTTAAAAAAATATCTAAATTAATCTCATTAAATTATAGATGGTGTTACTCTAGTGCTTGATGATGATGACAATGTTATAGGGAGTTTCGGTCACAAAAACAATACCATTGTGTGCCATAGAAAATTGGACCCTCTTGAGAAAAGAGACAATTTCATCCATAATTAGACCCACTTTTGAGTCCCTTCACATCATTTCGCCTTCAAAACAACATTTATAGGCCCCTTAAACCTATTATTTTTTATCTAGAGGCCCATTTCACATGTGAAATCACATAAAAACTGGACAAACAACATTTAATAACATCATACCCTGACACCCACCTTCAAATAGTAGTAGTGGGACCCATTCACCACTTTGGGTGAACAAGTCCCCTCTAGTGGGACCCATTCACCAAGGGTGGAAAATGAGTCTCCTTTGAGGGAAATTTAAAAATTAAGCAGGAATTTAATCAATTTAACTTTTATTTCCAGTGAATTCTAGCCTCTTAGTTCTTGTGATATAGGGGGATTTGCTACTCATGAGTTCTTTTCATTCAGAAATCTTCATAGGGTGAACTACCCTATATCACCTCAATGGAACAATGCAAAAGTTTTAGATTATGAAAAAGTAGGTCATAGAGGTTTTTTGGATAGACTGACAAGCTCTCGGCTAGAGGACATAAGTGCAGAATATGGATGACAGCGCAGTGGAATATGGATGACAGCGCAATGCGTTGGCATCTCATATAGACCAGAGACTGAGTTTATCATAGAAAACACGTAAATAACCACTTCTACTCCAAATACTAAAACCCACAAAATACAGTATAATAGCATAAAGTGATAGAACTAAGATAAGCAAGTAGAAATTACAAAGGCAAGGAGAAGAAAGGAAAGAAATACTCACAACTGTGTGAGTGATGAAGCTTCCAACTTGTGAGTGTCTTCAATACCTGCACACAAGAGGGAGAGAGAAATTGTTGGGTGGTTGTATAGGGGCCTGCCTCAGTCAGACCTTGTTTTGGTGTTCCCACCTCCACAGATAGCCAAATAGATAAAGAAGTAACAAAAACATAAGCACTACAAAAATAGTACTATGCTACTCAACCAAATGATAGAGGAGAGGGGAGGGAAGAAAAGGTCAGAAGATCTCTTCACCACTACCCCCTCCCTCTCCCTCACCCTCTTCCTCTCTCTCCCCCTCCACCTCTCCTCCCACTCCCTCTCCTAGACCCTCTATCCCTCTCCTTCTTTCTCTCTCTCCCATTCTCACTCCCTCCATCTCCCTCCCCCTCCAACTCACCCACCACCACTACCATTCCCACTCTCTCTCCCTGTCCCCCTCCCACATTGCCACTCCCATTCCTACTCTTTCTCTTCCTCTTCCTCTCTCACTCCCCCCTCTCTCACACATATCTCTCAGACCTAGTCCCACTCACTCTCCCACTCTCCCCTCCTCTCTCCCACTCTCTTTCTCTTTCTCTTTCTCGCCACTCTCTCCCACTCCCACCCCTTCCACCTCCCCCTCCCCCTCTCCCACTCCCTCTTCCCTCTCTCCCTCTCACTTTCTCCCACTTCCCTCCCTCCCCTCCTCCTCCCACTCCCTCTCCCCTCCCCTCCCTTCCCCTCCTCCCTCCCTCCCCTCTGCCTCTCCCTCTCCTCTCCCTCCCATCTCTCCTATCTCCCCCTCCCCCCACACTCTCATTACTCTCCTCTCCTCTCCCTCTCCCTCTCCCCACTTTCTCACTCTCACTCCCTACTCCCCTTCCCCCCCTCTCTCCCTCCTCCCCCTCTCCCACTCCGCTCACTCCCCTCTCCCTCCCAATTCCTCTCCTCTCCTCTTGCTCTCCCCCTCACTCCCACTCCCCAATACCTCCCTCAATCCTACTCCCTCCCCCCTCCATCTCCCCTCTCCCCTCTCCCTCTATCTCTCCCTCTCCCCCTCCTCCTCCCCCTCCCCCACTACCACTCCCATTCCCACTCTCCCTCTCCCTCTCCCTCTCCCTCTCCCCCTCTCCCTTCCTCTCTCCTCCTCCCCCTACCCTCTCTCTTTCTCTCCCTCTCCCTCCAACTGCCACTCAAATGCAAGTTCAAGGACTAAATATGAAGGAAGAAAAGGTCGGACTAAATAAGAAGGGGAGGGAGATGGAGGGAGTGAGAATGGGTGAGAGAGAAAGAGGGAGAGGGATAGAGGGTCTAGGAGAGGGAGTGGGAGGAGAGGTGGAGGGGGAGAGAGAGGAAGAGGGTGAGGGAGAGGGAGGGGGTAGTCATGAAGAGATCTTCCAACCTTTTCTTCCAACCAAAATAGGGTTAAGTGGTGAAGAGATCTTCTGACCTTTTCTTCCAACCCTCAAATGCAAGTTCAAGGACTAAATATGAAGGAATGAGGAAGAAAACGGCCATATTCGGGTTGCTCAGTCGAGGAGGGTGTTACAAATTGACTCCCAATGCGAAGTGTAATGCCTCTGTAGGCTCTAGATGCGGGAATCTATCAGGGATGTAAGCATGTTGCACTGACGTCTATGCACAACACATACATCCCTGAAAGAAACGCCTCCATTGATGCTCAAATAGGTGCCAATTGTGATGCAAGCAGTGGGCTTAGGCAGAATTAAGCCTCTGAATTGGTTTTCTAAAGTGGATAAAAGAAAAAGGAGATTTTCACATTGGGTAGAAATTCACTCTTATACATTTTACTCCCACTTTACCGAGCACTAACAATAATGAGTGCTTGATAAAGTAGATCAAGAAAGAGTAGGGATAGAAATGTATACTTGAACCGTCGAGGAAGTAGACCATGATCTGGAAAACCTGAGAGTGCAAGGTCAAAAGAAAACTTCATAGTTCCAAAAAACTATGAAGTTGAAGAAAGAACATATACTCTAGATGAAGAAGATGTAGATCTTTAATCCAATATATACAAGAGATAAGAGAGAGATGAAGAAAGCACGTGATGAAAGAAAAACCCACTCAGGAGTAGAACCCACACCACAAAGAAGGTGATAAAAGAAAACCCCACTTGAGGAGGAGAGCCTGTATTACCAAAAAGCATGTGGTGAAAGCAAAACCTGCTCAGGAGTAGAACCCGCATCACAAAATAAGTGTGTGCTAAAAGCAAACCTCGCTTGAGGAGGAGAACCCGTATCACAAAAGAGGTGATAAAAGAAAACCCCACTCGAGGAGGAAACCCATATCACCAAAAAGTGCCTTACAAGCCTATAGACCTGCAAGGAGGCATCCCCCAAGATCTCTCACGTGGAAGAAGCCAAAAAAATGGACTCTATAAAGTAAAAAAGCAGTGACATGTCTACTTGTAGATAGATCATGTCTAAAGTGTTGATATGTCTACCCATAGATAGGATGCATCTAAAAAAGCGTCGATACATCTACCCACAGATATGACACATCTAAAAGTAGTGACATGTCTACACGCAGATAGATCATGTCTAAAGCATCAATATGTCTACCCACAAATAGGACATATCTAAAAAAGTGTTGATACATCTACCCATAGATAGGATGTATCTAAAAAAGCATCGATATGTCTACCCACAAATAGGACACATCAAAAAGTGGTGACACATCTACCCACAAATAGAACATTTTTGAAGCATCAATACGTCTACTCATAGATAGGATGCATCTAAAAGCAGTGACACGTCTACCCATAGATATAACATGTCTAAAGCGTCGATATGTCTACCTGCAGATAGGACATATGTGAAAAGTGGCTGGTCACATAGATCATAAAAATTTCAAAGGGATCCCTCAAGAACCCAATGTGAAAAAAGAGGGATCCACTCAAGGGGCACACTATTTAAAAGGTGAGGTTTAGTCAGGCTTCCCCCAAGCTAGACGCGAAATAATTCATTTGAAAGAAAGGCTTTCAAAGAGATCCCTAGGGAACCCTCCCAAAGGAGAGGGGTCCACTCATGGGACGCTTCATTTGAAAGACATAGTGAAGAGAGGCGTCCTTAAGAAGGACACAAATCTCCAAAATAAGTTATCACAGACCCCAACATATAGGGGAGGAGAACCATACAAAATGCTTAGAATAGGATAGAGGTAAACCTTGATATCACTTGTCATCCAAAGTAAAGGAAAGTGCATCAATCAAATGGGAGTTTGATGGCACCTGGGTATGTGTAGGATCATGATGGGCCAAAAACTGGCAATATGATGGGTATTTGTAGGGTATGTGGTTGATGAAATTTTCTAGTGGAATCCCCAAGCACTCGATGGTATGCACAAAAAGAATCTTCATGTTTACAAAATTTCTTGTGTATAGGAGAAGGAAGAGTAATCAAGCGATCTTTTAGAAGCCGCAACAAGATACTCTCTTGTTTAGATATAGAATGGGGAGTAGGAAGCAACCCTTTCTCTTGTGGAGAAAGGTTTGAATTCTCACAAGAAGAACTTATGAAGATAGAAGACAAAGGAGCATAAATCAATCCATGAGAACATTGTCGAGTGGAATTCATGTCACTGTTCAAATGTGGTTCCCTTTTAGATTGTTCATTCAGGCAACTAAGCCCCAAATTACACTTATGAGGCACAAATTCTATAGGGACCTAAATGCCTTACTCATTGCGCCCACAACCTTTACCCTCATAGCCACATTTAGAGATGAGCTTAAAGTCTAGGCCATAATGTGTTTGCAAGTCTTGAAAAGAAGGAGGATCCTCATAAAGAGAATTGTCTCGGCAACATGGATCACACTCCTCTATGGGATCACTATCATTCTTATCAATAGGGCTACCAACACTATCCTCTTTAGTTGAACTGTAATCCTCTTCCTTAGAAGGAGGATCAACACTAAGGATATTACAATTATTACTCACACCACCCCATGATACAAAAGAATAATAATATTTGATAGCGGGTATGGATGATGTTGTTGGAAGGTCTAAGTGGATCAACTCAACTTTATATTCTCCAATGAATGGTTCTCTAAAGTCTAGAGGACCCCAATCACCACCAAGACATACATTCCTTTGAAAAGAGGTAGAAGGATCGTACTTAGGGCTCCTTGTTTCAGAGGGATCTTCCTTAGGGACATTATCTCAATAGTATCCTTTGTAGGAGGTACTACTGGAGTAAACATCAACACAATGGGAGGAACTGAAGGAATAAGAGTAAGCACAACCAAAGCATGACTGAAAACTGCCATCTCACATAAGTGCATAGCCTCAGAGTCAGCTTTAACTATGACTACCCTATTGTTATAGATAAACTTAATAGATTTATGCAAGATAGACGAGACTGCACCCATAGTGTGAATCCATGGTCTACCAAGAAGAAGGTTGCATAGTAACTTTTTTTCCATAACATATACAAGGGTAGGAACAGTAACGGGTCCCAACCTCAAAGGAAAGACTATCATGCCTAGGGATTGTCGACCGACATTATTGAACCCATGAAGGACAACAAAAGAAGTATTAAGAGAGGATGGATCAATATTAATCTTACACACCAGATCAACACTACACACATTGAGCACTGAACCAACATCAATGAGGATACATCTAATTCCAATCCTATTAATGTTGACTATAATCATTAGAGGGTCCACTTGCTTCTATACTTCTAGAGGCAGGAGTTCTTGTGGATAGAATGCAATATTTGGCAAATCTGCACAAATATGTGCCATCAACGTATTAGCATCTATTAGCCTATCAAAAGAAGGAAAGAAGATATTTTGCAAGAATTCTTGAAGCATACCTTGATAAACTAGAGCAGACTGAAGCAAGTTGCACAATGAGATCTTATCCAGAGTAACCTGAGGTTGCTCGACAAGACTGTAATCACTAGGTGCTTTAGCTATAGGTTTAGGAGCTAAAGGAAGACTTGGCTGTTTATTCATTTTATTCTCATAAGTGTAGACTACTGCTCTATAAGAGGGAGCCTTAGAAATATTAGGAGAACCACAATCAGATGAAACACCATCAATAGAACAAACCCTATTAGAAGAGGGACTAGCCAGAGTCACATAAATAACCAGTCTCTTAGGCCTTTGAGGGGTGATGGAGACATACGTCACATTTACTGAATCATCATAGCTAGTAGAACAATTACTTGAATACATATTCTCAACATCAATCCAAATAGGATCAAAATTTGAATAGTTATTTGAAGTAACGTTCTCAACATCGATCCATGGAGAATCAAATGTGGAAGGAGGTTCATCATGCACTAATGCGTCATCTCCAGAAGAGAGTGTATTAGAACAAAGATGAGATTCATCATTCACAAATGCAATGCCTCTAGAAGAGTGTGCATTGGAAGGAGAAGGAGCTTCATCATTCACAAATGAATCATCTCTATAATAGAGTGCATTGGAATGAAGAGAAGGTAGAGTCACGTTAAAAAAGGTATCAATGATTTTGTCTTATTGCAATGAAATTTCCTCTGAAGAAAGAGGAATCTCATGGGAAGGATCAAAGATACCAAGTGATATGGGAAAAGCCAATTCACTATCACATGCATCGAATTGAACATCATTAAAATTTTAAACAAAATTAGATACAAAACTAATAAATGAAGATATCAAATCCATTATAATTTTTTCAATATTTTCTATGTTGTAGTAAATCACATTTTCAGAGGTCTCTAGAATGGAATTTTGGATTGAAAATTGCGTCAGTCCCTAAAATTCAATAGCCAAAGGCACTAGTATTTTAGGGATTGAACTAGTTCTCTTTAAGACCTTTCCAATAGTTCAAGCGGTTATGAATTTTGAGCACCGAGTCAAAAGTTATGACCCCACCAAGTAGGGGTAAATAAATTCCTATATTTTCGAAGAACATTGTTCTTCACATCAAGTTCACCAAAATGTGATATAGGGGGATTCGCTACTCATGAGTTCTCTTCATTCAAATATCCTCATGGGGAAAACTTCCCTATATCACCTGAATGGAATGGCACAAAAGTTTTAGATTCCAAAAGGTAGGTCATAGAGGTTTTCTAGACAGACTGATAAGCTCTTGGCCAGAGGACATAAGCACAAAATACGAATCACAGTGTGGCGTGCTGGTATCTCAGAGGTGTGTTATCATCTTGTATAGACTAGAGAGTGATTTTATGACAAAAAATGTGTAAATAGCCACTTCTACTCTGAATGCTAAAAACCACAGAATATAGTAAAATAGCAAAAAGTGGTAGAACTAAGATAAGGAAGTAGATATGATAAAGGCAAGGAGAAGAAAGGAAAGAAATACTCAAAAACATGTGAGTGATGAAGCTTCCAACTCATGAGTGTCTTCAATACCTACACACAAGAGGGAGAGAGAAATTTTTGGGTGGCTGTATAGGGGCCTGCCTCAATCGGACCTCGTTTTGGTGTTCCCAACTCCACAGATAGCCAGTTAGATAAAGAAGTAACAAAAACAAAAGCACTACAAAAATAGTACTATGCTACTCAACCAAATGATCGAGGAGAGGAGAGGGAATCTTACCACCTCCACCAAGAGCACTCAAGGCTGCTTGGGGGAGAAAATGAGAGGAACTCAAGCCTTTGCTACAATGGTGTGGTCCCAAACTTGCTCTACCAATGTGATGGAGTGTTGATGTTACTGCTCTGAAGTGTAAAGTGTTTTGCTAGAATGTTTTACTAATGAAACTTGATGTAAAATGATTTTTTCTCTTGAAGAATGATAATGATATGATAAAAGTGATAAAAGATTGTGTAAAATGAATTAAAATGTGTATTTATAGGCAACAACATCTTATTTTCCCATTAATTAGACCTGTATAAGAGAAAATTTGTAGTGCCCCATGTGCAAATCCCATTTTTTCCTTTATCCACTTTAGAAAACCAAGTCAGAGGCTTAATTCCACCTAAGCCCATTGCTTGCATCACACTTGGCACCTGTTTTGAGTGTCGATGGAGGCAGTTCTTCTAGGGATGCCTATGCAACACACAGATGTCCATGCAATGCACTTACATCCCTGATGTTTCATTAGAATGCAGGTCTTGAAACTCAGTAATCTTGTCAAGATCCAACATTTCAAAGGGTTGATGAAGGATTCCTATGGTGAATCATGAAGAAATCTAGGGCGAAGAGGTGCAACTAGCCACCAAATCATGCATAAGGACTTGGTTTCCTATTGATTCCATCTTCCATTATTACTCTATCTTTAGACTAAGGTTTGCATTGTGCTTATTTCACATTTGCATGTTATTTCATATTCATATTCTATGTGTTGTAAGGTTTCTAGGGTAGAGATCTTGCATCCTTTCAATCATTCTTTCATGTCTTATTCTAGATCAATAGAATAGGGTTTTTGTCATGTTTTCAGCCTTTCTTAGTCATTAACACATCTAAGGCTAAGGTTTATGCAATTTTTTATCTATTTAAGGTTTAATTACCTACCTAGGGGTTTGACCAAGGAAAACCCCTCATTAGCTCAACTCTTTTAAGCTATTTTGCAAGAATTTTCTGATATTTGGAATTAGGTTTCTATTAGAATTTGTTGTATAGGTGTCAAGGTCCAAATTTGAGTTTTGAGTTTGCAGAAATTAGAAAGAGGACTGATTCACCATGCTTGGTGAATGAGTCCCACCTAAGGTGCATAATTGAGTCAAATGTTTGAAATCCTCGGTTGTCAGAAAATAGGTTCTGTGTAGAAAAGTCCTGATCTAGGACTGATTCACCCAAGGTGGCGAATGAGTCCTAGTCAGCCCAAGTTCATATTTCATCATCTTTCAAGATTATCATTCAGTCCTCTACAGCCTTCCAAGTGCACACATTCTTAGAAATAGCCTTCTGTTTAATGAAAAATTTCATTTAGTTCATCATTTTCAATCTTTTTGCATATCACACTATGTTTTCAAACAAAGCATAAATCTTAGTTTTGCATTCATCTTAGCTCATCTTTATCAATAAATTGCATTTATCTTAATTCATTCACTTCATATAACATGGCACACATCCTAATTTGAATGTTACATAAGCATTTTGGGCCTAATCTCTCTCCCTTTAGGTGAAAAACCCTAGAAGTGCCAGAGAAGCATTTGGGCCCCAAAATCTATGTTCCATTTTCTATGAGAGTGCATTTGATACTTGTGTGATGGAATTGAGTAATGATCATAAAGGCATCATGGTGTTTTTTTAATTCCAATCAAGGGAGCTCATGTTGATGAAAAGTCATATCAAGACTATGCTTTTGGACAAGAGTTGCCACATCACTCAGAGTGGTTCCTAGAGGGATTGTTATGTGTTTCAAAGTAGTTTGAAGAGTGGTGTTATAACTTGGTGTAGTTTGAAGCAATTCCCAAAGAGATATTTTGACAGGAGCATTATTTAATTGTTCAACAAGATCATACTCCTTTATAGGTGGGTAATAACGAGGAGCACTAAGCGGATTAGATAAAGGTAACAATGGTAGAATTATTTGTGGTAGTTGTGGGTTATTTTGTGTGTTATATGTATGAGAAATAGTATCATTACTAGATTGTTGTGATACATTAAAGGGATGAAGGGGATGCGAGGGTGGGTAAAGGGTAAGTTTAGGTTTATTGGAAGGATGAAGCAAATGTGAGGGTGGATAAAGGATAAGTTTTGGTTGAATTACATGAACATCCTTAATGTTAGAGGTGTCACAACAAACCATAGTAGATGAATTGGATGAGATGAAGTCTTGAAGAGACTCATCTAGCAAAGGAAAATCATCACTACTAATTTAAGGTTGTAAAGGTGAACAATTGTCAACTTGTTTAGGATGTTCAAGGAAAGCATTAGAGGTATGAACATTTGTTATCACAAACCTTAGCGGATGGATTATGTGAGATGAATGCGTGGAGGGCTCCATCTAACAAATCAAAGTCATCACAATCAAAAGGTTTGAGGGAGGGTGTTTCAGTAAGGGTTTTATGTTTCTCATTACAAATGTTAGAGGATGAAGTGAGTGAGAGGACACCCTTAAGGGTCTTATCTAACTTAGCAACATCATCACTACTAAGTGGCTTGGATGAGATGCTATTTTAAATTTGAATCATATGTTTAATTGGATCATTTGATGTGTTTTTTGATTGGTTTCGGATATTTATAATAGTTTACTCAATGAAAGTTGATCTAAAAGGACTATGAAAGAGAACTGAAAATGGAACTTGTAAAATAGATGTATGAGTCTACCCTCATTGGTAATATTGATATGATATTTACAATTAAATATTAGTTGATTTTTTATGGTTCACAAAATTAATGAAATCTTAATCCAATTATAGATGGTTGTAATCAAATAGAAGATCAAGATGTTCTTGGGTTTGTCATTGGTGAAGACCAAAGAACAGGAAAATCTCAATGTCACCATTTTATAATGAAATATTAAAATATTTTTAGATTTAATCATTTTTATTTGTATTACAGATGGCTTGAGATCATCTGATGCTTTGAATGATAACTTTTAAAATTCTATTGATTATTTATAGCATTTGATCCAAAATTTACCAACTAGCAAAGATGAAAATAAAAATAAAAATGTTAATGTATAGAGAGATTGGTAAAAGATATTCATACATCTCTTCCTTCCTCTTCCACATTTACATCAATCCCTAGTTCAGATAAAATTTCTACAAGAAAAATATCACCATGGTTCAGTCCAAGCGAAATGCAAAAACATCATTTAATTCATCAAAGAGACAATGTCATTTCTGAAGACTTGAATGAAACAATTGAGGACTATGAAAATTTTCAATTCCCTTCTCCAGGATATAGAAAGAAAAAGAAAAAAAGGGTCATTAAACACTCAGGCATCACAATCAAAAAAGAAAGAGTTAGCATCATGCAACAACACAATGAGTATATTTTTTCAAAATAATTTTAGTAATTTGCATTACAATACTTCTTGTTTTTATTCCACATGTTAAATATATGTCATGTTGTAGGTTTGGATGATCAAGAAAGTACTCAACAACATCAATTACCTTTCTCTATTGATCTAAACCAAACAATAACAGATGAAATACAACTTATAGATGGTAATTTTTTAACTATTAAGTGTGTTTATTAAATTTATAGACAATTACTTAATTCCTATATGTAATCAAATTTCTAATCTTTATAATTTACTATTGTTTATATTAATTACATAATGTAATTTTACACTTGAAAAATTTATCTACGTTGACGTGCTAAATATGTGTGGCATTGCAGCTTTCGGGGATCAACAAAACAGTAGAGAATATATATTTTACATTTTTCTATTGATCTTAACCAAGAAATGACAATAAAGACAATGCAAAGTGGAGATGGTATAAAAATTATAGAACACACTTCAATCAATTTTATGTCTTTAATTTTTAAATTATTTTTTTCTAAGTTGATGTCTTAAATTTGCATGTTATTGTGGCTTTAGATGATCAACAAAACACCCAACAATATATGTTACCATTTTCTATTGATCTTAACCAAGAAGCAACAACAATGGATGTAATACAAAGTAGAGATGGTAACAATATTGTAATTTGAAATTTATAAATTATAGATATGTTTTTATTTGGTGGCCTAATTTATTTACTATTTAGCTAATTAATCAAATTTATGGTTTGAATTGTTATTATGTAGTCAACGTTTCATCCATCAAGTGGCATGAGGAGGCTAGATTTTGATGATCCACCACATGTGTAATATTTTTCTAAGACATAAGATCAATTATACTATTAGAATTTAATGTGTAGTTATTCTACATGCACTTTGTATGTAGATCTTGAGATGACATATGTGAAATTTTGTTAAAAAGCATTTTGAGTTGGTATAAAAGCCAAATTTGTATATGTGTAGAGAATTATTCTACACTTTTATATATAAAAGTCTATATAGAGTATAATTTTCGCTTATGTGCATGTTTTTCAGCTTGAAACATTTAAATTTGAATGCATATTCACTTTAGAATGGTTGAATTATAAATAATAACATGTTATAGATTTATTTATTGCAATCAAATGGCTTTCCATGATGGTAGTCATAGTTAGATATATAATTTTTAAAATTAAATAAATCTCAATTATGTATTACCCTTACCCATCTTGAAGGGTCCCAATTTTTTTATTGTTGTGTTTCTTATGTGAGTGACCACATCTCTTTCATTATGATAAATTTTAACTTTTGGCACAACAAGAATCATAACTGGTAATGATGTTTTTGTTTGTTTGATTTTTGTTTGTAATTTATTGCTCAATTACATGTTGCATTTGGTATAGATTAGATTTATAATAATTTATTTAAAATATTTCATTTTAAATCTATATCTAATGGTGACACTACTTAACTAAGTTATGAGTAGGTAACTATCAATTGTGTCATTTATTAAGTTATCAATTGTACACATACAAACTAGATCCACTTATCCATTCCCAAATGCTCCATTTCATATTTTTTGACCCATGTTAATAACAAATCAAAGAGATGTTTAGATCAAATTAAAACATATCTATAAAAAACACCTCAATGGATATAATTGATTTTATATGTCTTGAGATTAGAATAGTCTTTGAAATCATTATAGGTCAAATATGTGTTATGTAGGATTGATCCTACTTACCACACAAATGAACTTGTTGGTTGTAGATAAATGTGACTTGTTTCACAATTATTTCTTCTCTTCATTGACGCTTAAAAATTAGTGGTATTTAAAATACCTTGGAAAATTGTTAGATAACATGGACAAGTTCTCCTAGGTCAATCCAATTCAATATGAAGGAATGATGAATTAAGAAATAAATCCAATATTACACTAAAGTGTGTATTTGTTGATATGTAATTGTATAATCCACATACTCAAAAAGGCTCAAAACTAAATGAGAATTAACATGGGTATGAAAATTTCACCATTATAATAATAAAATTATACTTTAAAGTTTTACATAAGAATGCAATCTATTTAAATTCATTCTATTTATTGAAGGGTTTGAATAGAATCCTGAAATTAACATATTGAGAAGTGTAGTCTTTGGACTGGAATAGTGAATCATTGAGGTGGTGTAGGAATGAAATCATGATTCCATTTAAATTCTTCTCTCCATAGATGCAAGACATGTGATCAATAGTTTTGGGAGGGATAGTGCATCATGGTTACCTTATCCCCATTCCTTGGCAGAACTGTAACGGGACACTCGTTACATTTGATTTTTTTTAATATTTGTTTTTTTGGTCACGTTTTATTTTACAATTAATTTTTAACCTTGTAGTTTTATAAAGCTAGGGGTAACTATGCAAGGAGATGTATTTAGGTGTAAAATATTTATTATACATGGTGGTAGATTAACCATGTACTTCTTTTTAATAATGATGTATTAAGAAAAGATTAAATCTAATCATTTGAACTTGATTGTGATGTGTTATCATTATTCTAGTTTTCATATGACTTTTGCTTATTGTATTTTGTATCTCTGTAATACAAGTGATACATTAAAGCTAATTTAGTCATGTGGGACTCTTGCTCCAATGAATCAACTACATAGATTTTACATATATTGTATGGATAGACACAATTTGAGTACACTATGAACATATATTTTAAAAATAATCTACATATTTAATATTTTGATTTATATCAGGTTCAATTATCTTTTCAATTGCATTTGTATACTTAGATTTGTGGAAAAGATTGAGAAAACATTGGGAAAACTTATCCACTTCATTTTATCTTGACAAATGGGTATGTGAACTCTAGTTTTTACATTTAGTTTATTTTATTTTTTTGAGCATGTTTCATTATTGCAAATAAGTACCAACTAGTCCTATATATATATATCTTACTAACCAAACTTGTTGAAATAATTACTTTCCTATAATATTTTGAATGTAGAAAGAGATAATTAATTTTATTTTGAAATCATAGTTGCAAGTCTTACTAAGTTTTTTTTTCTTCCTCTAGTGGTAAAATGTATATATTGTTAGTTTTTGAACTAATGAGACAAAATTGTAGCATACATATCTTCCATAGATTTTTCTCAATTTGCATGAAATTGTTATTATGAATAAAAGCTATTTTTAGTTTACATATTGTTTGTTGTGTAATTTACAACACCACCAATACCTCACTAGATATTATCCTTCAAATTCTTGAACTAATTCAGATAATCAATGGTAGTCAATTCTTTAGCACAAAGATAATAATTTGATGATATATGCAATAAACCTTGACAATCCAACACTACTTGCATGTCCAATAATTCCCCAATATTATTCCATTGAAGGTGTAATTAGGTCCCTTTTCATATGCAACTACAAAGTTGGGTTCGAATTTTAGATTACTACAGGTTAAATCAACACCAAGGAAAAATTGGTTGGGAGAGCTCTAAGTATTCAATGGGGAACATGATGGTGCTTTTTCCATTTTGACTTGACTTGTCAAACTAACCTCAAACTCCATAAAATTAATACATGGGTAGTCAACACACATACCAACCATATTGTATAGTTATCACTATTTGAGATAAGCTTTATGCCAAGTTATTGATATTCAAGAAAAACCTTATATTTATGTTGAGATTTATAGAATTATCTGAAGCTAGCGTAATACTTGGGGAAACCTCTATCTTGAATAAATTCTTGATTAAAGTAAAATATTCACCAAAATTAATATATTCTTAATAAATTGAAAACTAGCATACAAAGGAAGGGTGTTTTCCTCTTAGCATTAATGATGTTTTCTCACCACCATACTATTGTTCCTTGCATCATGTGATGGGTAAATGTAGGTAGGTGGAGGAGAAGTGACAGTCACAAAGAGAAAGAAAAGGGGGAAATAGGAAGCTGCCTTGTTTAGGAAACTCATGAGCATGCAAATTATAGGTTCTAGTTGCACCTTAAGACCATGATTCTCCAATGTTCTCTTATTTTCTCTTGTGCAGTAGTCAAACTACATTTAGGGTTGTTTTGATATAGTATTATCATTAGCAAAAAATATTCCTTCCTCTTCAATCTAGGAAAATAGTGCATTTTCTAAGGCTATTTCTTCGTATTACTACAAGGACTAGGATAAGTTAACGGCTAATAGGCTTCAAATTTTAGATTAACTTATAAAAATTAATAACAAATTGAACATTAGAACATTGAATCTATGACAACATTAAAAAAATGTAAACAAGAGAATAAAAATATCACTCCCAAAATCCAAAAAACACATTTTTTTAACTCTTTAATTGTTAATTATAAATTATTTAATAATTATTTAATCTTTTAATATCTCATATTTTCTAAATTTGATTTAATTTTATTAACCAATATTAAAATAGAACACCTTAATACAATATCATAAAATTAATTTTTGTTTTTACTTTTCTCTAACAAAAGCTTTAACTGTTATTAAATTTTTAAATATTTAAAATAAATAATAACACTAAACTTTTAATCCAATTTTTTTAAATGAACATTTTAATTCTTTGCCCTGCATTGACCAACGACCTGCAAATTTCATAAGCAATTTAAAAGAAATAATAAGCGCATTGACCTCCAAATTTTAAAGCTATTTAAACTTAGTTGTAAACTATTTTCGTCCGATTTGAAACAGTATAAAATACATTTTGGGGCTGATTTGGAACTCTGTTGGAATAAACTTAATTTGTATAAAATACAATTTGGGGCTGATTTGGAACTCTGTTGGAATAAACTTAAATTTTGTTTCAGTGCCAAATTGGGAAGGCCGGACAGCTCCCAGCATGATGGCTGCATAGCCAGTGCCGAGGATTTGGTGTAAGGCTTTTAGAAACTTGGATAGCCAAGTGTTTTTTAAGGCCGAGGGATTTATCACAATGTCATATATTCTGGAGGCAGCATTTTTTGCAGGCGCATCTCATGATTGTAATTTCATTAATTCCGGCAGCGATAATTCTGCCGATATACAGATGGAGGAGAGTATTTCCCTGGACCAGCTTGCTTTTAAGTGGTTCAGCTTAAATAGGATCCATATCCACGAGACGGAAATCCTAAGGGATTTGAATTCGATTGGCATGAATTTGTTGGTCTTTATCTCTTATTAGTTTTCATTAATCTTTGTTTTACGAAGTAATGTATAAATAAGTAGTACAGTAGTTCGGTCGATGTATTACCCAACAATTTTTTCTAGTGTGTAAAGGACTTCGACTTTAAACTAGTTGCTTTTCCTATTTTGGAGTTTCTTTTTTATTATTACTTTCTATATTAGGCTCATTCTGCTCATCTGGTAGAGCACCCAGTTTGTTAGAATTCTTAAATAGAGCAAATTTGCAAGAAACCCATCTGGCTTCCACAGTGCATGGAAGTAAAACAGCCTCTCCAAACTTAAATTCAAGTTTATTTTTGGTAAAATATAACAGATAGGAAAAGCTAAAATGGAAGAGACAAGTAACTTGAATGGTGCTTCAACCTCTAAGAGAGAACCAAAAAGACTGTACACCCGTCGGCAGAAGATTCAGCATTCCATAAGCCTCACGAAGGTATGCTTTTCTCTTTTTTCCTTTTTACAGTTTTCCAATCTTGAAAGATTTCTTGTTTGATAACTTACTTTCTGTCATATTTCCTTGAAGCAGGCTGATAACTTCAACAGGAGTTTAACACTCCTCTTACAGAAAGAATTGCAAAACAGTGACATGAGGAATTTTGGAAGGATAGTGCTTCTCAAGGTACCCAATTCTTAATCAATACACATCTCAGTTCAGTTTCTTTTTTGTGCTGCCCACTGTTATTATAATATTCTTGAATCCATTCTTTGTATTCTTGAGCTTACTCTGCATCCTTTCAACATGGTTTCAAATTAAACTATGTTTGATTTTCAGAAAGCAGTAGAAGCAAAGTTTCCAAAGATTTCAGAAGACGGCATAATAATTGAAATGGAGGATTTTGAAACGCCCCACATTTGGCATCTACGATTCAGGTATTGAATTGTTCACCATAGAATGCTTCCAAAACAATACTTATTGTGCCTCTGATCCAACGTAAATGGATCATGAAAATTACTCACTAACATTGTTCTATTGATGCAGATTTTGGCGCAACAGGGGGACCATAGTGTATGTACTAGAAAATACAAGTAAGTACAAAATTTTTCTTTCTGCATCTCTAATCCACTATTCTTGTTCATCTTTACAAACACTGACATTTGAAGATTTGGGACAGTTGATTTCAATCCACACTGAAAAGTTGAATGGTTTATTTCAGAGGATTTCCTTAAATTACATGGCCTGGAAGCTGGAGATCACATGTCGATTTACGAAGATGTGGAAGGCCAAATGGCGAGTTTGTAATAAATTTGATTCAAATTCTATACTTTGTTTGTCATTTTATATTAAACAAGTTTATTTTTTAATGGATCAGGATAGAATTCACGACTCCAGGTCACAGCGTACCGGAAGAATGTGATGATATTTCCAAAGAGATACATGTTGATAATTGATGCTTGCAGAGCTCCATGCGTTTCAATTATTTTTAGCCTTCATCCACCGCTATCTTTTGTTTTCTATTTTGAGTCTTTTTGTTTTGAAACAATAAAATATAGAACTTTCTGATGCTGTTTGTTATTCTGTTTTTGCCCCGAGTTATTAGCTTCGTTTTTCTTTCTGTTGTTATCTATCATAAAAACAAAATCATAATGATAAGGATATTTATTACATTCCACAGTTGAAGCATAATCTACCGAGTGCTGGGCAATTGTGTGAGAAAAATTATAAGATGGTGTTTGAAAATCAGGAAGATGATAAACTTAAAATTAACATAATGGCAAAAATATGAAAAATTATAAGGCGAGGCTCATAAAAATGTTAAGGATATTTATTACATTCTACAATTGAAACATAATCTGCTGAGTGTAGGCCAATTGTGTAGAAAAATTATAAGATGAGGCTCATAAAAATGATATTATAATGATAATATCCTTATAATTTTGTTTATCTCTAAATTTTGGTAATCATTACTACTTTTTTAAAAAGTTCAATATGAAAAAAAAAAACTTGAGCATCAATTATCATTTTCAATCTTGGTAGTATGAAAAATTATTTTTGCCTTCATGTGTTGTATGTAAAAGACACTCTAAATTTTGAGATGAAAGGCACATAAATCTAAATGTTGTACAAAGGTATGTATGAAGAGACATCAAATTTTGGTTAAGAATTTTGATATGAGTATGTTGATAAAGTTATGTATTATAAGGTGAATATAAGGTTATGTATTATAAGGTGATTATAAGGTTAATAAAATTTTAGTGCCTTTCACATACCTCACAATTCTTAATACATACCTTTGTACATATCGCCTTCTAATTTATAATACTCTTTTTGTAGTAATCAATTATCACCTTATAATCTTCTTAATATTGATATTTGGTTAACTATCTGTAAGGTCCCGCCTTTTGTATGATTCACTTTACCTTACTTTCTTATGTGCATTCCATTAACCAATAGTTAGATAGATTAAAAGTGATAAATAAGTGGCTATGTGTCATCATATTTGGGATGTTATTAGTGACATTGATAAACCCTGTGGAAATCATCTATCTCTCTCTCTCTAAAATATTGTAATATGAGTAAAATTCATATGGTAAGGAAAATTGAACATTGGTGTATGAACAATTTCTAATAGAGGATTGACGACTTCTACATATAGCTTCAAACATTATATTTCAATGTTGTTACATAATGTAAATAATCACATTATGCACATGGAATTTCCTAGATGTCTTAGAGAATGGAAGGTGAATTACTATGCAATGTTAGAAGTAGAAAAACAACCATTTAGTTGGGTTGTTATCTAATATGTAAGGATGAAGTTATATTTGTCAAAGGTTATTCAGAGCTCCTTGTAAGTATATCTCAATAGTAGTTGTGATTCTAAACCACCCAAGAAGCCCTCTATCTAATAGGTCAAGAGAATTACATGGATTTTTTATTAAGCCATGTGCCATAGTCTAGAAAAATTATGCTTATTGTATCTTAGTTGTAGTTGTGTGCATTAGCTTGAGGATAGTCTTAAAACATAGTTGGGATCGACTAGTTCAAATCCCTTGTAATTAATATTAATTAGTAAGCTCTCCAATTTGGGTTATTCATATACAATATTTCCATGGAATGTCAAAGGACTATGCACACTTGAGTGTTTCTTCAAGTGGAACTTTCTTCCCATAGAGATATTTTGTCATATTTAAGATGAAATTCTTAAATCATGTGTCCATTCGATGCATTTCCATATAAGTGAATTAAAGGGAATTATATATTAATACGTAGCGATTTTTGTATGAAACAAAGTGACACTTTTATAAGGCTATATTTATAATTGCATTTGGTGGATTCTTGTTGAAGTTTAGTAGATCAACATGTTGTTTGAATCCATTATTATAGTGAATTTTGTTGGTAGAGCATGAATGGATAGAGATAGATATTGGGTTCGTTATTTTAGGATGTTTTGGTTGTCAATCGAGCGTGCTCAATTCCTGCAACTCTGTCCAAGGAGACAGAGTAATTATTAACGATGAGACTTAAAAGAGAGTTCATGGATCAATGTGTCCACACAACAAATTCAAGGATTAATGCAGCCAGGTAAGTCTTCGTGGCCATCAGCTCTAAAAATGATTGTAGATTTGTAATGGTTTTGGTGGTGTTTGGTTATACATAATGCCCGCATATTCCTCAAGCCAGTCTCTGCTGAAATACTCTTATCCAGTACTGTGAGCGATAGGTGCATCGTGTCCCTTGACCCAATATTTTATGTTGTAAAATGAATGATAATTATAAATGATGTAGGAGATGCAACATCAAACACTTTTTAAGAAAGCTACAATTATAATGGATTTAGTAGCTATGCTTTGATAATGTACTAAGTCTGTCGTATGGTTTGAAATCTATCCTTACCTTGGAGTCTTCTCTAAGCTACTGATCTTTGAATGAATAAAAAAGAACTTATCACCCATCTTTGTGATCCATTAGTTATCCTAAGCTATTGTCCCTTTGAATTTGGTTGCGTTCAATTAGGATTGTTTGTTCATGATTCTTTTGGCACCCATTCCCAAGACACAAATGGTAGGATTCATCTTAGCAAGATCACAACAATAGGTCTTGTTGACAGTATAATTTGTAATGTTGCAATGTTTTTCATGCACTGGTAGCTATACATTGGTTTTGCACTCTAATCAATGGGATTTAAAATATCTTGTGTCCTCATTTTGGTTATACTTAATTATTATTTTTTACACTCATGGTCAGGTTCTGTTCCATTCTTTTTTTTCTCTATTGCATAAAAAAAAATTGATCTCATCTCCATGTTAAATAAGTAAGAAGAATCAATACCCATTAAACTTTGCTTAGTTTTCTTAGCCGCAAGCATTGAAAATCTATATACAAGTTGTATTGTACTAATTTATCTTCATTCAGGCTATCTATTAAATTAGCATTTTCTAAAGCAAACACAATTTAGAATATTTTGTGAGTTGAGTGTTCTAGTTGTTGTGAAAGCATAAATATTGATAACTATGCTTTTAGAAAACAAAACATTTGGAATCCCACACTTTTTGACAAAACTAATCCTTTTTGGTAGTTCTGGCCTGCAACAAATGGTTGGTTGAATC
The DNA here is from genome assembly GCA_007258455.2 of Sequoia sempervirens. Lineage (NCBI taxonomy): Eukaryota > Viridiplantae > Streptophyta > Pinopsida > Cupressales > Cupressaceae > Sequoia > Sequoia sempervirens. The sequence continues at coordinate 32,298,805 of VDFB02056351.1, forward strand.
TGGAGAAAGAAAACATTAGAACAAGTAAAAAGGGTTACTATTGTTCCCCTTCCAGTAACAATTTCAATTCTTGTCTTGAATAAATTTGTATTTTGATTAGACACCTTAAGCTCTCTGATAGAATTTTGTATGGTTAATTTCCATAGCACAACATTATATTTAATGGAAGCAAATAGACAATAGACTTCCTTTAGAAAAAAATAAAAAATAGAGTCCATAACAAGGAGCACATTAAATAGGAACCTAAAATGGATGAAAAAAATAAATAAAACATGTAATATTTTCCTCCTCTAAATACTTAGAAAAAGAACTAAATTGTTAGGGATATACATTGAGGAATATTTAAAGCCATGTTAAAACATGAAAATTATATCTCATTCCTTAAAATGCCGTCATAAAATGTATATACTAAGAGTCATAATAAACTGGATGAAGACTAACAACATATGCAAACTCTTATTGCTTTGGAAATTCATTTATGTATCAACCATCCAAAAGTGAATTAATGATTAAACTTTATCAATAAATAGTTATTTCTAATCATTATGTTCTTAAACATGTTAGTGTCAAAACAAAGATTAATTAAGAGGTTCCCAGATCATTTGATATGTTATACCTATGCAATTACCAAGGCAGATTTTATCTACAATGTTTAAACAAATTTCTCTATCCACTGTTGTAGTATGATGTTGCATTGTATAATGCCTAAACTATATGTTATTATGTCTATAATTGCTTTCCTTGAAGTTCACTATGCACCTACAGGAAGCTAGGATTTCATAAACATATGGCATGCAATGTTCTAAACTTTTTCAGCTGTTATACATACTTCGAACTAGCTATGCGTCCCCTTTTTGGAATGTTGTTTTTTTTATCTAGCTGTAGACATCCTTTATTAGGTAATTTATCTATTTTTTTATATTAGCTAATACTGGTTTTTGGATTGCCTTATTTATATTAATGTTTTGGAAAGCTATTACGTTTACATCTTTTGTTCTACTTGAATCCCTTAATGTATTGGATGCTATGGTATTAATAATGGTAGACTTACACATTTAAATCTACATGTGGTTTAAAAAATATTGTTTCCTGAGTATTATATATATATATTTCTTCTTGGCTAGGAATAGTCATTGAAACACAAAGATAAATGGGAAAAATTAAGCAGTTGCATTGTCAAACAAGTAGTTATATTTCATATGTGTTTCCACTTAGTTGAGAAATGAATTTGATAGTGTCACTAGATGAACACTCAAACCTGCCAAACATATTTTTACATACGAATTTTTATCAATTCAATTTAACAATCTTTCTTTCAAATTTGCATGCCTTTCCAGTAGTGAATTAGGTTGTAGAAAAATATGCTCGCACGTGTTTTAGAAAATTATCAAATGCTTTCTAGGTTTTGTTGTTGGTTCCTCCACCTTTCTGAAACATATTGAGTTTTAAAATTTGGATATCAGATGAAAGAGTTATGCTTGTTCAAATGTTGCCATTTCTCACTGCGATCACCAAGTTGAAAGTTGTTAAATAAATTATATGATCAATATATTATCAATTTTTCTATTAGCTACATTAAATAATATTACTAAGAACATATAGTGTAAACAAAATATTAAATTGTTTGTAACATTTATAGAGATTGTGTGTTGTATAAATTCTACACAAATTTTGTTTACCTATTTTCTTAATTACTAGTTATTCTTCTATGAAATTACTAAGAGATTTGTATGTGTTGATTCATTGATAATTATTGAGAGATCCTATAGAGGTGTATAGTAATAATTGAATCGATTTGAGCCTATTTGGATGTATTAATTTTTAAGTTCTCTATAATGATAATATATTTACAGTATATTCATCCTATAGTTAATGAATATGATACATAGAGTGTATAGTAATGAATCATAATTATATCATTCAATTGAATCTAATACGATACTCATAGAAGGTGTCAGATTAGGAGAAATTCCTCTATAGCTTGTCCTTGTTTTCACTATGCAATGAGAGGAGATCTCATAGATTAACCATTATTATCTACTCAATGTGTGTATTAATATATCTTGAAATGTGTTCTTAGTTGTTCATCATCATTATTGGTTAATCAAATGAGTTGGTAAAAACTCAAATTGTTGAACTATGGTTCCTCTGCGAATTATATATGTAGGCAAGGTCGCCAGAGATGATCCCCCAAGGAATTAGGTATGTCCCCTAGGGTTTGCTCACTTTTCACTACTTTGAGTTAATATTGATATAATATATTTTCTTAACTTATGACTTGATTGTTCCTTCAGTTTATGAATGTGTTGGTTGAATTATTTAAGTCTATCTTGACGATTGAATTTTCATGTCCCCATTTGAAAACCCTTCTAGGAATGCATAAGCAATTTAGTTGTATAACTAAATATATTAATCTATAACTAGTCAAATGTTGTATGCTTCCTTGTAGTGCTTTTTTCTGGTAGCAGCTTTGTGAGTTTTGCAAGCATTCTTGAGAAAAATTTGATAGTTGTGTTTTGTCCTTAACTGTATTTTGAGTGTTAATTTTAGGGCATTACACTATCTCAAAGAATAGGAAAATCATCAATTATCAACATACTCGCCCTTGATGCAATATACTTAGAAGAATATGAGATGGTGTTGTATGTAAAAGGCACTCTAAATTTTGAGGTATGTGAAAGGCACATAAATCTAACTATAACCACTCTATTGCCTTGATTCTTATCATAAATTGTACATTGTTGTTTTTAACTCTCTCAGAGAATTTTGAGGTATGTGAAAGGAACTCTAAATTTTTGTATTCATTACTACTCTTCTAATATTATTTATGAAAAATGTTAATGATATTTATTACATTCCACAGTTGAAGCATAATCTACTGAGTGTTGGGGAATTTTGTGAGAAAAATTATAATGTGGGGATCATAATTTAGAATAGTAATGAATACCAATATTTAGAGTGTCTTTCACATACCTCAAAATTAAATATCATCAAGGGGGAATATGTTGATTATTGATGCTTCCAGAGCTCCAAGATGTTTCAACTATTTAACAAGATTGAAATTTTTAGAAGAGTAGTAATGAATACCAAAATTTAGAGTGCCTTTCACATACCTACTGATATAATCTTCTTAGTATATTGCATCAAGGGGGATTATGTTAATAATTGATGCTTGCAGAGCTCCATGATGTTTCAACTATTTAATAAGATTGAACTTTTTAGAAGAGTAGTAATGAATACCAAAATTTAGAGTGCCTTTCACATACCTAAAAATTCTTAATAGATACCTTTGTACATATCACCTTATAATACATAACTTTATAATCACCTTATAATACCTTTGTACATATCACCTTAATATATTTGGATTTTTCATGTGCCTTGAAACAAGTGAAACTGAATATACAATATTAGGCCTTGTGTGGGTTAGAAAAATGAAGATGATAATTAGGAAGATGATTATAAGGTGGTGTTGGAAAATGGGAAGATGATCATTATTGTTGATTGGTGTTTCTGCACCTTCTCAACACAGGAAACACACAAGTATGGTACCTCTTTTGAAAGGTAGAAATCTACAAACAAGTTCCAAATTACTACCCCAAGGTCTCACTAGTGTTAGGTCATGACAATGCTTGGAATAATTTAGTTGGTTGATGTGATTTGTTGGTAATCACAAGGAGGCCTTTATGGTTTACAAAGCATGGGAAGTTGGTTCTGCAAATGGAGTTTCAAATTGTTGGAACTGATTGAATCAGTGGCTTCCCACTCAAAACAACAAGTTGAAACTCACCTCTATCACTAAGTTTTACATTGTGATGGTGCTTATGATCCTAAACTAACAAGGAGTTAAAAGAAATAACAAAAGAGAAAGGGTTAAGAGAGATACTCTAAATCTAAGCTATGAATGAACAGTAATAATGGAGGATGCTACAGTAGACAAACTCCCATAAAATTCAGTTTTGCTTGACCAAGAAAATCCTATAGCTACACAAAACCAGTGCAATCTTCTAAGGTTTGCTGATTTTTAGATTGTGTATTGACCTCATGAACATAAAATTGAACTAACGTGCAAAAAACAAACAAGCCTAGGATAACTTTGCATAACATTATGTCATCAAAAAATGCCAAAAGTATAGGCAGGAAGTCCATCAACTACCATAACAACAACCAACATTAAAGAAATTTGAGAAACTAACAAGCTAAAGCTAACATGGAAGTTGAATCATGCAAGCAAAATGAGCAAGAACAAAGAAAACACTCAAAATAATGCAATGCTTCCATCTATTGTTACAAAATGCCTCTTATAACAATTCGCCACCACTTACAAATGAGGAACAAGCCCCTATGTGTAATTTTCCAAAGCCCAAATGAATGGCTAGGATTTAATTACAATGAATGGCTTAGATTTGTTCCAAATTTGTTACTTGTACTAGAAAATACAAGTAAGTACAAAATTTTTCTTTTTGCATCTCTAGTCCACTATTCTTGTTCATCTTTACAAACACTGACAATTGAAGATTTGGGACAGTTGATTTTAGTCCACACTCAAAAATTGAATGGTTTATTTCAGAGGATTTCACTCAATTACATGGCCTGGAAGTTGGAGATCACATGTCGATTTATGAAGATGTGGAAGGAAAAATGGCGAGTTTGTAATAAATGTGATTCAAATTCTATATTTTGTTTGTCATTTTATATTAAATAAGTTTATTTTTTAATGGATTAGGTGATTAAAGCCACAAAAGTGGTAAAGGCGTCACCATTACCGACAAAGATAGAATGTGAGGATGTGCATCCAACCAATGATAATATCTCATTATTGAGTATCTTTTGTTGTGTAGATATATTTGTTATTTTAATTGAGTGTAAGCACATATTTCCCTAACAATGATTAATTGGAGAAAATTGGCTTGGGTTAAAACACATTATTCTATTTCTCATTTCAAGGTAAAATTTTAATAGTGTGTCCCTTTTAGCTAAAAGGATTTTGAGAAAAACAATTTTATTTGAAATAATTATGACTTGTTTGATACCTATGTGACCCCATGTGTTTTGGTAAAAGGGTTTCATCTAAACTATTAACACATAAACAAGAAAGAAAATTCTCTCTTGTATGACAAGGTTTTAGTTGAACCATTTTTGAGTGAAATAATTTCACTTAAAACTCTTTAGTTAGCACCTTATGGAACAACATAGTCCCCTTTTTCTTACAAATTTAATAAAACATTATCTTCTACTCTAGGTTTCTTAAACAATGCATATTTTCAACAAATTCTAAAACTTCTCTTTGCTAAAGCTCAAAGACTAAAATATAATTTTTTGTAATATTTTAATTATGGTTCATATAAATTTTTAGACTACAACCAAGTTGTTAAAATCAAAGATAAGGTTGATTTAATTTTTTAAAATATATTAAAAATTATTTTAAAAATTTAAGAAAAATATGGTGCATTGGAAGAGAGAATGCTCTCCAAAAGGTATACACGATAAATAGTTTAGAGATAAATAAAAGGCTTGTTGAAACTATTATATTTTTAATAAATTTGACTTTAAAATTTTATTAAAAATTATATATTTCTTAAAAACAATTCTTCATGCACTAAATATTTAAACTAGCTATGTAAGAAAGAAATCAAGGAAAAAAAAAAATTTACTATAGTAAAAGTGGAGGTATGTTGATCATATTTTCTAAGTATGTTTTAGGAAGTAAATTTTCTTAAATTTTTTAAAAATAAAATATCCAAAAAATTTAGAATAAAAAATACAAACATGAACTACACTAAAATTTCTCTATTTCATTAGTTTATACATGTAGACACTCTAAAATCCACTAATTATTCTTTTAATATTAATTATATTATTAAATTATTATCAAATTTACTCATCCACTATTAGTTAAACAATCTCAAATTATTTAATTAATTTATATTATTTATTCTAATATTAAATAGATTAAATGGATGGAGTTTCGGTTTGCAACTGCAAGGTGCTGAGCTAGGGCATTCAAGCCCTAGCTTGTGCTTTCTCTCTCTGTATGTGTGGAGGTTGTGGTGGGTGTTTGCTTCATTTTGTGGGGGGGTTAATCTTTTTGCTGCGACTATTCTTTGGTGCTCTAGCCTGGTTGTGTTTGGTTGTTTTTCCTGTGTGGAGGGCTTTGTCTAGCCCTATGTTTTCCTTCATGGTTGGGCTCTTGTGCTAGCATGGGGTTCTGTTGTTGTGGGTTGTGCGTGGTGTTGGGCTGAGCGTGTGTTTAGTGGTGGGTGTTGCAGGTGAGGGTCTCCTCTGATTTGTTGTGTTTGGGGCTGACTCTTTCTTGTGCATGTTCATCCTGGGCCTTTTGGTGGCCATGTCTCAAGGTGAGCCATCTAGGGCTTTGCTCGGCATGGATTTTTGTGTTGCGGTGGATGTGAAATCGTCAAGCCAAGCAGCAAGGGTTTTTGATAACACCCTCTTCTCTTTGAATAGGAGGTCTATAGAATTGAATTTGTCTAGTGGATCTCGGATCATGAAGATTAATGGTTGCCTTGAACGCTGCAAAGAGAGACCTAAATTGGTGATTCTGATTGAGATAATTGCTGAGGATATTGAATATTATTCAAAGCATTCTTTGTACTACAAATTTTTGGGAATGAGAGTGTCTCTACACTTTTTGGAAACCTTGGCTTGAAGGACTTGGGAGTTGGAGGGTAAAATGGAGGTCACACTTCTTGCAAATAATTTTTTCATGGTCACATTTATTTGCTTGGCTGATCACAATAGGGTTTTTTAGGGGGGGCTATTTTCACAACCAAGTTGGGTTGTTCATCAAGCCATGGCATGCAGGATTTAATCCCTTTGAGGAGCTTTTGAATTGTGTTCCAGTGTGGGTTTGGTTGCCCAGATTTCCAATTGAATGTTTTCGTGAGGATGTTCTGCACATGCTTGCTTCGATGCTTGGGAAGCTGGTGGGGTCTTCGACACAAACCCTAAGTAAGAAAGTAATTTCTTTTTCTCAAATTTGTGTGGAAATTGATTTGAGTAGGCCTTTGCTAGATGCTTTGGATATGTGTGCAGGTTCCCATTCTTGGGTGCAACAACTGGATTATGAGACCCTTCCTTTCCGATGTTGCCCTTGTCATGAATATGGTCACTTGTAGTGTAGATGCCCAAAGGCTAAGCCTGTGGTGCCTGAGCCTCCACCTCCTCCTCGTAACACCCCTGATACTGATAAGGGGAAGAATCCTATTTCTTTTTAGGGGGCAGATGTTGAGGGTTATGTTCCAGTTAAGGCTCATAACCAGAATAGAGGTCAAAAGAGGACTTTGATGGAGAGACAAGATGAGGATACTTTTAGCAGGTTTGAGGTCCTAGATGATTTGGGTCAGCAGTAAGTTAATCCAAGGTTAATAAGTGTGGATTAGGGTGTGAGGGTTTTGGCTTGGAGGGTCACACTTCCATTACTCCTCCTGCTCCACAGGATGAGTCTGCCATGCCTATGGTCATTGATTTTCAAGTTGGGGCTCAAGTGATGTCGGATCCAAATGTTGAGTTGGGGCATGGGATGGAGGAACTTCTTTTATTGTGCAAAATGTTGGATCGAATGTGGCTAAGAGTAGCAAGCCTTGTCCTCAACTGGGCCTTTTTCAAAAGGATGGAAAGAAGGGGGCATCAAAGAAAAATGCTAAACTTGGTAGGAAGAAATATTTGGAAAAGATTAAGATGATGGGAGATACCTTGGTGGAGTCAAGGTCTCTCAAGACCCTAGATTCCCATTTTTTGACTCCTTTGAAATGATCATTATCTCATGGAATGTAAGGGGCTCGAATAGTGGCCTTAGACAAAAAGTTGTTTGTGAGTTGATAAAAATTCATTCTCTTGATGTTCTTTTTCTTCAAGAGACCAAGTTATCTGTTGAGTGCATGATGGGTTTAGTGCCTAAGTTGTGGAAGAATGGTGAGTGCTAGTGTATTGGGGCTCAGGGATCCTTGGGGGGTGTGTCTTGTTTTTGGAACCCTTAGAAGATTCAACTTTTGTGGTGGTTATCCTTGAAGTCCTCTTTATCCATGGTTGCTTTGTGTCCTGAGTTGGGGGAGTCCATTCTTTTCTCCAATGTTTATGCACCTGTTGAGTTCCAGGGTAAACTTCTTTTATGGACCAATATCCATTTTGTTCATAGCCTATTTCCCTATAGCCATGGATCATTGCAGGTGAATTTAATGCTATTACTAAATTAGTTGAGAAACGGGGTGGTATTGCAAGACTAGAGCCCTCTGCATTGTTGTTTCAGGACAATACATTGACTCTCAATCTTGTTGATATCAAGCCTAGCAATGTTCAGTTTACTTGGAACAACACAAGGGTGGGTGATAGTTTCATTGTTGAATGTCTAGATCATTTCATGGTCTCCTACTTTTGGGTTGGGGGAATGTGGTCTTCTAGTTTTGAGATATTAGATTGGAGAGGTACGGATCACTGGCCTATAAAGCTAGTTATCTCTTCTGCTCAAGTGCCTCATACGTCAACCTTAAAATTCTAGCTAATGTGGTTGCAGGACCCTGACCTTCATGGTTGTGTTGTTGAATGGTGGAGGTATGGTAGACCTGCTTATGGTACTGCAATGTATATTTTTGGTAAGCTCCTTCAATATGTCAAGTATCAACTTAAATGGTGGAACTAACAACGCTTTGGAAACATTTACCATGCAAAGCTTGCTGCACAAGCTGAGTTGGATGGTATTACTAGGTTGATTAGGGAGGATGGGGTGTATGAGGATTCTTTTTGGGATGAGGGTAGGGCATTGAAAGCTCTGGAGGAATGGGAGCTAAGGGAGGGAGTCTTATGGAAACAGAAAGCCCAGATTGAATGGATTTAGGAGGGAGACAAGAATACTGCCTTCTTCTTCAATTCGGTGAAGGCCAGACATCATGGTAATTCTATTTTGGCTTTGGTTACTGATAGGGGAGAGATTATTTCTTCTACTCAGGATATCTCAAATGAAGCTGTGCAATATTTTGCTTCTTTATTTAGGGAGGACTCACAAGGGGACTCAGTTAAAGAGGCTCAATTCCTCTCTTGTATTCCTTCTTTAGTCTCTTGGGAGATGAAGGAGCATCTTATGAGTGATATTTCACTTGAGGAGCTGGAGAAGACTATCTTCTAGATGAAGAAGGGTAAAGCTCCTGGTCCAGATGGTTTCTCAATTGAGTTCTTCCAAGAATTTTGGGAGATTATCAAGCTGGATTTATTGGTAGTTGTTCAAGAGTCTCAAAATAATAAGCAAATGCTTCAGGCCCTAAATTCTACCTTCCTTGCTCTCATCCCCAAGGTTGATGGGGAAGATCAGTTAAGTCAATTTCGCCCCATTTCTCTTTGCAATGTTATTTATAAAATTATCTCTAAGTTGATTGCTGATAGGTTAAAAAAGTGGCTTACGCTGCTAACTTCTGAGGAACATAGTGGTTTTGTGGTGGGTCGTCAGATTTTGGGTGGGGTGGTTGTTGCTACAGAGACTATTCATTCTATGGCCAATTCCAAAGATAAGGCTATGTTCATCAAGCTAGACATGGCTAAGGCTTATGACAGAGTCTGATGGTCCTTCCTATGAAAATTTTTGGGGGCCTTTGGTTGGAGTGGATTCGTTGGGTTATGAGTTGTGTGGCTTCGGTTCCTTTCTCTATTCTAATTAATGAGGAGCACTCTAAATTCTTTGGTGCTACTCGGGGTTTATGGCAGGGTGACCCCCTCTCTCCTTACTTGTTTCTTCTTTTGGTGGAAGGTTTGGGATGATTGATAAAAAGGAATGTGGAGGGGGGTTTCATTCAGGGATGGCGGTGGGGAAGTGACTTAATAGTACAATCTCACTTATAGTTTGTGGATGACACTGCTTTGATGGGCATGGCTACTATTAGGGAGGCTTCAAACATGTGCAAGGTGTTGGATGTTTATCTTGTTGCTTTGGGCCAGTTAATTAATGAGGGAAAGTATTTCATCTTTTTTCTTCAATACTCCGAACTCCATTCAGAGGAGAATTGTTCATATTCTTAGATTTTAGATTGGGGCTCTCCCGTTGACCTACCTTGGGATTCCTATTTTGGTTGGTAGGTAGTTTAGGGATTCTTGGCAAGCTATTCTAGAAAAATTTTGTGTCAAAGTCACTCATTGGACCCTTTGTTGGCTATCTTTTGTGGGTCGAGTTCAGTTGCTCAAATCTATGGTTTAGGCTCTTCCTCTTTATAGATGTATGATTCAGGTGGCACCGATAGGTTTTGTTAGGGATCTTGATTCCTTAGCAAGACAATTCTTATGAGATGGTAGTTTATTGTCTTCCAAGTGGAGCCTTGTTAGATGGGATGTTGTTTGTAGCCCAAAATAGTTTGGTGGTCTTGGGTTAAGGCAATCGTTGTTGTCTAGTACGGCTCTAGCTGCTAAATTGTATTGGTGTTGGTGTGTGGAGCAAGACCGAGTGTGGGCTAGGATTCTAACTCATAAGTACTTTCCAAGGATTCCTTAGAGTGATATCCATCCTTACATCTTGGCAGGGAAGGGATCTAAGATTTGGAATACTCCCAATAAAGGGGTTGCACTAATTAAGGATGGCTTATTCTAGATTTGCAAGAGTGGGTCTGAGGCCCATTTTTGGTATGACTCTTGGGATGGTCACCCTGCCATTGTTTCTCAGTATCCTCATTTGCTGACTTTGTGCTAGAGGTTCTATGAAGTTGGATGGTCGAGGGTGCACAAATTTAAGTCTCTTTCTTTTCAGGGGCAATTGGTGGAGGTGAGATGGAAGAATCCCATGGAATGGCATGTTGCTAGTATGGAAGAGGAGTGCATTGAGCTACATTAAATTCTTTCTTATCATAGTTGTAGCTTCCTCGTGAATGAGGATGTGTTGGCTTGGTTTTCTAACCCCAAGGGTGCTTACAACATTTCTTCTGGGTATCAGGAGTTGCTTTCCCAGCAGGTTGAGGGGGAGGAGGTTCATTGGTGGAAGAAAGTTTGGAATAAGTTTTCTTGGCCAAAGTGTAATTGTTTTATTTGGACTTTGTCTTGGAATAGGTGTTTGACTTGGGATAATATCTGGAAGAGAGGTTTTTTGGGCCCATCTAGGTGTGTTCTCTGTGGGTGTAGGGAGGAGGACTCTCCCCACCTGTTCTTCCATTGTTCCTTCACTTTATATCTCTGGCATTTCTAGTGGGGTGTTTGGAAAAGCCCCTGCATTCATGCCTCCTCCCTAGTGGATTTTTTGGTTAGTCTAGGGAGGCCCCCCTCCTTGGCCTCTTTCTTGCAGGATGTTTGGTATGTTGGTCCCATCTTTCTACTTTGGCAAGTTTGGTTGGAAAGGAATCAGAGAATCTTTCATGGTGAAAACTTGGGGATTCAGTAGGTTTGGTTTAGAATTGTGGGAATGATCTAGGAGAGAGTTGAAGCTAAAGGTGAGATTGTGTTGCTGTTGGAGAAAGGAGATGCTGAGATTGTTGATCAGTTGGGCATTCAAGGGCTATCTTCAACATCTACTTGTGTTAGGAGAGGAAGGCATGTGAAGCAAAAAATTTAAAGGGTGGGGGGCTGGTTGCCCCCTCCCGATGGCTTTATGAAGATTAATACAGATGGCTCTTCTAGGGGAAATCCTGATTTGTTGGGATTGGTGGGGTTGGTAGGGATTCTTCAGGATTAGTGGCTTTTCTTTTTTTTTCTAATGAAGGGATACAGACTTTCAACTCGATGGAAGGCTTGGCTATCCTCTACGACTTGAAGCGGGAGTATGATTTAGGGTGGCATAAGGTTATTTGTGAGTCTAATTCTTAGGTCTTGGTCAATTTACTTCATGAAAAGAAGATTTTTGATGTTAGCTGGTAGTTGGCTATGATGGTGTAGTAGATATTACAGGTTAGTTCTTTGATGGAGTCGGTGTGTTTTTTCCATATTCCAATGGAATGGAATAGGGCAGCTGATTGTCTAGCCAAATGGGCGTCGAAGAATATAGATGGTGGGAAGATCAATTTGTGGGAGCAGGTTTCCTATGAGTTATGTCAGGACTTGGAGAGGATTCTTGCTGAGGATGGGAGTGGTATTGGGGAAGGGTGAATTTGTTCCTAGCTTTTCTAGTGGTTTATGTTGGCTTCTAGGGCTTTGGCCCTTTGCTGTTATGTAATGCCTTGTTCTAATTTTCAATAAATTTTTTACCCCTTTTATAATAAAAAAAAATCTAATATTAAATAAGTATTCTTCTATTTCCAATATTAATTAAATAAATTTTTTTATTTAATTAATTTACTAATTATTCTTCTATTTCAAATATTAATTAAATAATTTATTATTTATTTATTTATTCGGGTGGCATGCCGACACACACTCTAGTACGAGGGTTTGGGGGGGAGAATAGACCTAGTAACCCGTGGGGGGTGAATAGACCTTGTAACCTCTTGCCTACAATAGGATGCTTTAGCCAATTGAGCTAGGCCCCTGCCCCAATTTATCATTTAATTTTTTTTATTTTTTTTTAGACTGCAGGAATCGGGTAGCACGACCCCCTATAAACTGTCGCCTGTGGCTTTTAGCATTGGCTAGGGTGACGCCGCCTCCATTACCACGGGGGTGGGGGAGACTAGAACTTTGACCAACCTCCTGCTACAGGAAAGATTTAGCCAACCAAGCTAGGGCCCCAACCCCCCCAATTTATCATTTAATTAACTATCACTTAATTATTTCAATTATTTAATTTAATTCCTCGACATTATCTTCCTTTAAAAATAAACAAAATTGTTTTATTTATTAATGTAGATACCTGAAATTGTCATAGTCTTTTAGCACCAATTATGGTCATTTCCTAATGATTAAATAATGTTTCAATTGTTTAATTATTATCACTAATGCATATTCTACTATTAATTAAATGACTTTATGTTATTTAATTAATTCACTTTATCTTTAATCTTCTTAATTAAATAAATAAATCCTATTTATTTAATTATGTTTTAACTCCTATTTATCTTCCTCATTAATTAAATAAATCCAATTTATTTAATTACGTCTTTAATTATCTTTATTCTTCTAAATTAATTAAATAAATTAACATTATTTATTTAATCATCCATTATCCCTTCCAAAATTAAATAATTATTATTTAATTATCCACTTTCCCACTTTATAAATTCAATAATTACTTTAATTTTTTAATTATCATTTAATCTCTCAACATTATCCCTTCATTAATGATAAATAAAACATTTAATTTATTTATCTAAATCCCACTTGCACATGCAATGGGTATGCCCAAGAGTTGTGGAAGGTCAATTAAGAAAAAATATTGGTTTATTTTGTGTATACATTTGTTTAGTACATGAGATCAATTAATAGGTCATTTAGAAAATTAGTAAGTATATTTTGAAAATTATTATATTATAAAAGTATATATTTGATATTTATGTATATTTATTATTTGATGATATATTTATTTATAATGATACAATTTATATCATATCAAATTTTTTATATATAATAATAAATGTTGTACACACTAAAAATTATCTTTCACCTAAACAGTGCTATTTTTCTTCCTCAACCCCTTTTCTTCCCTAATAATTAAATTATTTCATTATTTCATTATTCAATGATATCAAGTTTCCACAATCCATAATGATAATGCTTAAATGATTATAAGATCATGTTTCTTCAATTAATTAAATAATTCTAATTATTTAATTAATTAATTCATCCATTGTCTCTTATTTCTTCCTTTTGACTAATTAATTATTATTTTTAATTATGTCACTAATGTCCTCTTTCCTCTATATTTAAATAATATTGTATTTATTTAAAAAATTATCATGTTCTACTATAATTAAATAGTTATTCTAATTATTCTCTTATTCATTATCCTCTTATTCTATAAATTAAATAAATTTTATTTATTTAATGACTTACTAATTTGTCATTTTCTCCCACTTTTAAATTAAATCATTATTTAATCAAGAAAAGCCAACTTTCTATCTTCCTCTATAATTAAATAATTGTTTTAACTATTTAATCATTCATTTTCCCTCCTGAAATTAAATAATTTTATAATTATTTAAGTCTCTCCTATAGCCTCTTTTTCTTTTGTGCCAGCCTCTTTATTCATGTCATTCTTATCTCTTCATGTCTCAATTAATTTCCACCCTTGATTGAATTATTTTTAATTTAATCTACACCATTCATCCTTAACCTAGTCCTATCTTTGCCCTAATTTAGCCCTAACCTATTTCATACTACAAATTTCAATCTTGGCCATTGATTGTCATATCTTATTGGCTTTTAATCCTATCCCTTAATTCACATTTTGTTTTCTATAAAAGAGACCTATCATTTTTATTTCAACCTACCTAGACTATTGTTGTTCAAGGAGACGAGATATTGCTATCATTATCATTAGGCTTATTGTTGCATACTCAAATCCGAGTGCAATCAAGCATATAAAGCAAGATGGAGAATGACAATGGAGGTGAATCAACCATGGCATAGAGACACTGGTAATTTATTGCTTCACTATTTTGTGTTTCTATGTTGGCTTGTGCATCATTGTTGGTTTAGGGATCTAGGGTTTGAGTTTTGATTATTTATGACCTTAACCTTGACTTTTTCCTATTCTACATTGGTGAACCTGATGTGAACTAACTATATTTGAGAGAATTATTGAGAAAATTTGAGTTTCGGGTTTGTAATGCAACTGTAAGGCCAAACATCACATTTAATTTATAGAGCGCCACATTTGCAATATGACATGATGCATCTGCTAGGTCTTGCAATGTATTTGTAAAAAACTAGAGCACTACAGTCGTTGTCCCAAGAGTCGCATTTATCGAGATATAGGGAAAATAATTTCATTAGCTTATTTTCAAGGTTTTGTGTCATTTCTTAGTTTTCTAGTTTTTGTTTTTATATATTAACATCATAGTTACATCCTATCTATTTTGGGTTTTTCCAAATTTGGCTAGAATTAATTATTTTGTGGCTTTCAAATGTTTGTGACGCATCTTATTAGGGCATCACCACATTTTATTTTGACCATGAACCATATTCAACATCCCAAATGTTGTAGTCACTGGCTAGTTCACTGCATTTATTTCTGATAGAGCAACAAATTCCTAGGAAACCATCTACAGAAAATACCTTCATGAGATAGAGAGGAGCACGATGCTACTTCACCAAAAAAGAGTGAATAAAATATGAGATAATAAATTACATAATTTTACAGGCTTTTAAAGCCATGAAAATGTTGATAGCCATGCAACCACCCAATACAGGAATAAAAACTAATTACCCTATTAATGCAAACTATGTGCCTAAGTTAAAACTTAAGCCTAAGTAAATATGACTTACTCTAACACCCCCCTTAAGTGCAACATAGGGAGAATGAATGAAGATGAAAAATGGAGTATGGGTCTCAGCTACACAACCATATTAGGTACCCATTTACAATGCAAAAAATAAATCTCTTGCTAGCGTGCAAAAGGAGAAAAAACCTGTGGGAAAAAAACCCCTCTTCAAAAGAGAGAAAACAAAACAAAAAATGATACTTGGGCCCACCACTTAGAAAAATCCCTAAATATTTCAATCGAAACTTTATAGAATATATAAATTTTTAAAAAATGTTGTTGCCAAAGGCAAACGCCTTGCCCAGTGTAGCCTACAAAGAATGATGAAGTCGCTACCTTCAAATTGTTCCTCCAAAAAAACACCTCCAGACAAACTCGAGATGCAAAATTGATCCCTTCTGATGGAAATCGGGGCCACTAAATCAAGCTTTCCAAAATGGAGAAAATGTGCCACTTTGATGAATAGAATAAGGATAGCTTTAGCAAGACTCACGTGCATAGGGAAATCATGATGCATAGGGTTCAAAGGTAATCACAACCTTCAAGAAATGAACTACTTCCCACCAAGAAAGAAACATATCCTCTCAAAGATTTGCCAGCCTCCAAGCAAATCGAGGTATTCAAATCAAATTCTCGGGCTCTCTTGCACTGTGAGGTCACCCCTCTTAGTAGAATTAGGCCACAAGAAAAATTTCAGTGCGTTCTCTCAGGCTAAAAAATAATCACGACCTCCTTAAAATAGAAAAAACCACCTTCAGGAAGCAAAATGCCTCACCCGTTCCTTCTAGAATGAGAATCGAACTAGCCACCAATGATGAAATTAGGCCAAGCTATAAAAGACACCTCACAAGGTAGATCATGTCCTCACAAGCACAAAACATGCTATAAGTTGATTCACACACCCTCTACCACAAAAAATTAGGCCTTCAATTAAGAATAACACCTACAAATAAAAGGAATTCAGGCTTCTAGAAAAAAAAACAACTTTCAACGCAGCCTTTAGACAATTTTTTACCAAATCAAATGCCTTCAACAAGAGAGAAGAAAGACTCAGGGGTGGAAGGTCTATGGTGTAGGCCAAGAAAAGATGGAAGGAAACACCCTCTAGTTCTAATAATCGATCCTTGAGAATTGACCCTATTTACAATAGGAAGATTCAAAGCCACCAAAAATGCCCAACAATGGTGAGATTATGTGGGAAACCAATGCCAATCTAAATGCTTCTTTCCTTCAAATCATCCTCCAAAACTTATAAAATGCCTTTCCTCTAGGAAAAAATTAGCTTCTCAATATATCAAATGGCCCCTTCGGAACATCAAATTGTAGATATAGCCAACAATGAATAAATTGAGCCTTGGATGAAGGATAATCAAACCTCCAATCACCAGCAATAGAAAAGGAATATCAAATAGGCAATTTAGAAATTTAGAAAATTTCAAATGCTGAGAAAATGAACAATCTCACACACTCAAATGAAAACTCTCAGGAAGGATTCACAGACTGGGAGGTTTCGAGACCATGATAGAGAAACAAATTCCCAAGAAACCGTTTGTAGAAAATACCTTCATGAGATAGAGAGGAGCACCACATGCTACTTCACCAAACAAGAGTGAATAAAATATGAGATAATAAATTACATAATGTTACAAGCTTTTAAAGCCATGAAAATGCTGATGGGTATGGAACCACCCAATATGGGAATAAAAACTAATTACCCTATTAATGAAAACAATGTGCCTAAGTTAAAACTTAAGCCTAAGTAAATATGATATACTCTAACAATTTCAAAGTAGTGAGCCACATTTGTGACTTTCTACACCGCATTTGCCTATTTTTCTTAATTTGGGTTTTAGTTAGGAATTTTTCAGTTTATGCTTGTCCATTTAGTAGATTCAGGGTTTTCTATTATTGATTTTTTATTGGCAATGTGTGGCTTAGGTTTGGAGGAGAAATTTTCCATTGAAATTGCTAACTTATCTTTTGCAGGATTTTTGTTTATTCTTGTTTAAGATAGGAACATTTTGATTTTGATAAGAAAATATCTTTTGGTTAGACATACTTATTGGGCTAAAAATAACTTTCACTTTTACAATCATTGGTTAAAAAGAACACACCTTGAATTCAAATTCATTGGTCTAAAAAGAACAACAATATGCATCTTTTTACTCATTGGGCTAAAAAGAATAAATTGACTTACATTTTTTCACTCATTAGGCTAAAAAGGCCAAAGAACAAGTTTGGATCAAGTGTCTTTGAAATTGTCACATTTCATTTTGGGCATTAAAAAGAACTATTTATTGTCTTTTCTTGTGATCTTGTACTTTTTTTGAGGTGTGTATGCTCTTCCCTAGCACCTTGAGTGATCTTGGGGATCAAAAACACTTCTTAACATTTGCATTGTCACACTCGACACATATGGTTTTTCAAAGACCTTAAAATGAACTTTCTAGTGTGAGTAAATACATATGTATGCTCTCTCCTCACATCTTTGTATGACCTTGGAGATCAAAAAAATTCTACTTGTCTCGCTTTTGTTATGCCATTAGATAGGGCTTGCCTTTGAGAAACATCTATATGGAGAACTCATTGGCGACCCAAAGCAGTTTTCCCTTTGGCTGCTATATAAAAGGGTAAGATAAAAGTCAAGCCTGAACTACCATTAGCCTTCATTGTATAGTGCTTATATGAAAGTTCAAGCTATCCACATTTACATGAGGTATTTTTATTACCACTACTAGGATTGGTTAAAGCCTTAAGTGGCTTGTTGGATGCTTGCGAGGTGGCAAGTCCCCGAGCAATCACTAAAAGACAAACTAGTTAGAGGCCCACCCTTATTAATTAAGTTTTGGTGTCATTCTCAATGTAGGGGATGCACATTGCACCCAAAATATTTTACACTTACCATATGGCTCTCTTGAGATGAGACAAAAATCCTTGGTGTTGTATAAGTTACTTGTTTTTACTTGTAGCTTTTCAAAGAGAGGGTGATTTGGATTATCCTTTAATTCCAAGAGGCCCCTACTTGTCCTCTCTTGTAAGACGATTGAAAACACCCTCATAAAGGTGTCCCTCCACTCACGTTGAAGGAGATTCCAATTTGTGTGCCTAAGAGTGCTACCATTGTCCATTGACCTTAGGGTAGGAAAGTGTTTCATGTGTATGAATCATCTTCAAATTTTGTTAGACCCATGGAAATTGTGGAAAATAACCCTAGAACATACACATTACAATCACAAAATTTTGACATTTAGACAGCCAAGACATTTTTTTCAGATTGTTTGTTGTGTTTTTCCATCACATTTCACAAAAACCAAAATGAAAAATCAATCAAAAACACTCAATCTAGGGAAAAATGCTTTGTTCACCACATTTGCAGACTATAAACTACAATTACTTCTTAGAACACTGCATCTATTGAAAACGAGTGGACCAAATTTTCATCTTAGAAGAACAAATTTGACAGGTCATGTAACACATTTGTTAGTTGACAAAATTTTTAGGGAATTTCGGTCTATTCCTATTTCTAATCAATTTCTAACTATAATCTTGTTATTAGACCATAGACTTACCAATCTTAGATTTTTCATTTCATTCCATTCATTTAAATTACCATTTCATTAGTTGCATACATCATAGGTCAAACTTTAGGTCTCATTAGATTGCATACACTTTTGCAGACCTTAGATTAGGAAATTTATTAGACTTTTGATCGAATCATAGTCAAATATTCAGATTGTCTTAACCTTGTCTTTTCATCAATCAAGTCCTTGTCCTTTAAGTTAGTCCTTTAAACTCATAAGTCTAATTTGAGGCCACTTTTTCAATCATCATCGTTTTAGTCTTAGTCATGTTTAAGGTCTTGACAATCAAGTTTTCCACTTTGTACTATCTTAGTTTGGTTAGTAAGCTCTTTTAGGTTAACCAAAAGTGCTTAGTCTTCATACCATAACATTATTCATACCACACCTTTCATTTCAACATCACATTGACAATACAAGTTTGCAAACTTTAGTCATAGACCTACCATAGAATTTTGATCATTGTGACATTACTACACCTTAATTTTGACTATTGTCACTTTGTATATTTAATCTTGGTGCATAGTCATTTTGCATCCTTAAACATTGAAAATAACAAAAACATGGTCTAGTTGTATACCCTATTCTTAGTTCCACCCTTTCATTGACATTCATATCCATTCATCATTTTGGAAAGTCTTTTATGGTCCAAACAAGATTACAAAGGAAGAGAAAAGAAATGGACTTCATCCAAGAAGAAGATGACTTTTTCAATCATACTAGCAACATGAATTTTGGATCCTCTTCCAATGAATCACCTAGGCCACAATCATCATTTCACAATCCTTTCAAAAAATTCATGATTAAATACAAAAAAATACCTATTACTAGGAAGAGGTTGAGGCAGTAACCCAAGATCCCAAAGTAGCACAAGTTATGGATGAAACAATTGCACAAGACCCACAACGATTTATAGCCAAGTTATTGCATAGTGGAGCTAAGCTTCCCACATGGATTTTATTTCAATACAAAAATCCAGGGACATGATGCTTCCACTCATAAATGAACTATCCCACAAATAAATGCTACCATTCCATTAGGAGGAACAACACACAAGACCACAACAACCAATGCCACACCTCTACTTGGGCCAAAAAAATCATAAACCATGACATGTAACCCTTTGGAAATACATTTAATCCATTTGATTCATCATCTAATGCCATGGGTGCATCATCATCCAACCATTTTTTAATGGGTAGAAACAAAATATGAAAGATTCATATTCGTTGACCTAAGCCACAAAAAAACACTTCAAACACCAACACATACAAGGTCCTACTTCAATCATTCCCCAAAAAATCAACACATAAGGGCCTCTCCAATAATATAGCAACCAAAACACACAAGGTCAAACTACTTCAAGCCCCTTTCAAATATCATGATTCAATATGAAAACCTTCAACATAGCTCAAATCCCAACACAAATTCCATCTTTCACTCACAAAATTCCAAACCAAAATACATCAATCAACACCAACTCATCCACTAAAAAATATTGGATTTCAACATTCAAACATGGGCCCATATCATAATGTAGTTGACACATCCGTTACTCAAGTTAATGTATTAGCAAACCAAATGCTTTCATTAAAAAAACAAGTGGACAACATGAAAATATCAACCAAGAAGAATTATTCAACACAAGAGTTATGTCCATACCCCTTTGGTAGAAGCATACACATGCCTCCATTTCCTCACAACTATGTCATGCTAAAGTTTCCTAAGTATTGAGGAAAGGGGAATCTCATTGAACATGTAAGGGAGTTCCACATGGATTTAATATACATTGCATCCGAGCATACATCACTCATGATAATATTCCCTAGGAGTCTCATAGGACAAGTGCTCGAGTGGTTTTCCCATCTACCTTCCAGCATAAGAACATGGGATGAACTAGATGATAAATTTATCACTCACTTTTCTTATAACATCCAAAATGACATTACCATAGCCACCTTATGTCACACAAAATAAGAAGAGGGTGATTCATTCATAATGTTCTTCCAAAGATGGAGGAGCTTGGCTAGTCGATGTCCTATTGAGATTCTTGAGAAACAAAAAATTGTCATGTTCGTTGCCTTCTCAACATATCTACTCTTTCATGGTGACCTATCATGACCCTTCATGGATATGTTCATTTCCATAGAACTCTCATCTTCTAATTGGAATACTTGCTATGATACTTTCTTACATAATAGACCTATAGCATTCTCTCCCCTCTTGAATATGTGCTAACCTAACCCAAAAAATCACCACTTTCAAATTCAAAATCATTCCTCTACTCATACAAAAAAGTACTACAAGGTGGGGCTTGTTGTTTGTTGTTGTTATATTGTCAAGAACAAAACAGTGAGGTATATAAGCATGATTAAGGAATGCTCATAAGTCCAACATGATTTTTTTTAACATTAATATGGGGTCAACTTATTAATGAATCCAAAAAATAGTGAACCTTTATTTCATCTTACAGCTACTACTACAACAAGCTTATCCAAGTTTAACATTCACTGATCTCTATAAATATGACGTTCACCCTAAGGCCATGATGAACTCACTTTATCATTGTCATTGAAACCTTCTAGAGATACTGTCCTTGTTTCACTGTCATCATGGTCAGTGTACAATCATCAACTTCTTTCAAAAATAAGTTTCCAAACATGAACCATTGTTAATAACCTAGCACTATTATCAAACATTTGATCATGCTCTTGTAACTCTACTACATTCACTATGATATATATTTCTTTGCAACTTGTTGTGTTGTCCACTATCAAGAGCATCATAATTTTATGGATTCCTTTCAATTGTGATTACATAACAATCATCCAACTGTAAAATGCATTATGCAAATAAGGAAAAGGTAATGAGTCTCATCACATTTTAATGCTTCTTCAAGTGAAACATATTTTGAAATAAACCTTGATTTTTATCATTATTGTATGGTCCATCTATCACTATGATTGGTCCTTTAGTATGAACTGAAAAAACCTCCTCTCAGCTCTCTCTAAACCTTAGTCCAGTGAAGAATGGAATGATCTACAATTCCAAAACATTAAAATGACTTAGTTCCCTCTTTTCAACCTTAACATAGGATTTCTAGGTTGTTGTCCATTGATCTTTCATCACATCCATATGGTTGGTCTCTTTCAAATTTACTTAGAGTAGATACCCTTCCCATATATTTTCCTCAACATTTTCTAGCATCATATCAAACTATCCTTTGTAGATATTTTCCTCACTATAAACCTAGGGTTTATAGCCATGTTTCCTTGCTTACAATGAGGTGATTGTACCTTTTAGTTTGTGGTCCCATAAAGATATGGTGACTATACCATGATATGAAATCTTCTATCTACTACCTTATGTGATTGCCCTATCCTTTAGGCTTATTAACACAGTTTTCTCATAAAATTCATTAGTGACCATTAGTGAATATTGTCCTTTTTTTACCAATTCCTCCCATTTTTTTCAAGAATTTTGAAGGCACCTTTTATCACTTGACATAATTTTCATCTACAATTATGTACAACTTTCTATGCACCAGGTTGTCCTTTTCTAGATGACTATATCCCTTTATTTCACTATCTTCTCACCACTTTTGGGCGTCTCAAAGTTCATTTTCATTTTTTACCCTTCCCCTTTCTCCTTTCAGGTGAAAAAATCTAGAAGGAGCTAAGTTGTGTGGGCAATCCAAAATCATTATCCACATTTTTGTGAACCCAACTTTTATACATCTTTGCTTTTGGTTTTAAGTGCATCCTAGGTTTCATTTACATTGCATTAGATATTGCATTTATTAAATTGCATTCTAGGGTTTTCAAAATTGCACTAATGAAAATCTCAAATAGCTTGCATTTTTGAATCATTTTTACGTTGAAAAACAACAAAAATTTTGCATTTCATAATGTAGTTGCATTTGTGCATCCGAAATACATAAAATTGCATTCAAAATTTCTTAAAAATCACAAAAAAATTATCACTAGGACTAAATTGCTACACTGGGTTACTTAGTCCTTCTGCACATTTTACATTGTAATTTCTAGTAATTTCTGGGTATTTTCTACATATCTATTTTTTGTTATTGCATTTTGTCATACTTTCCAGATTTGTTGTCTATTGCCTTTAATTTCCTTTCATCATGGCTTTTTGCTTTAATAAGTTTTGTACATCATTGAAATCCTTAGTGGACATGTCAAATTGTTCCTTTGCTTATGATCTTAATGACCTTGAGCTTCTGCAAGCTCCTTCAACTCCTCATGATTCTCTTCCTTGTGATGTTCACATCATTGGAGAAGATGATGCTAGAATGAATAAGTTCTTAAACAAATGCCTTGATAACCTTGAAACTAAGGCAGCCTTTTATCCATCCATGAAGTCACAAGACTTTCTTACTATCTCACCTCCTAATATGTTTGGGTATTTACATCCTAAAATCAATGAAGGACCTAAGTTTCCTCCAACAGGTGGTCCTAGTTCCTCTAAACAAGAAACTCCCCAACCATTTTATGATCACAAAGTTACAAGAAAACCTATCAACCTTGAAGAAACATATGGAAAAGGTTTTACTATCTTAATCAAACAAGGATGTAACACAACAACCAAACATGAAATTCACCAACTATTAGAACAAAGACCAATAGATGAAAAAAAAAAGGGTTACGATATCAAGATCCTCCCCATGATAACAAGCCTCCTTTTGCATATTGGAGACTTCATGATGATGTTATGGTGATCTTGGGTTCCCCTACTAACTTGAATGTACTTCTTCCATGTGAACAAACCTTACATGATTCCACTGACAATGATGCTAGGATCCCCATGGGTCCTCTACCTCCTTCAATTCATGAAAAAGGTGAATCTAGTAAACAAAAATGACCTTAAAAATTTAAAAAACTAAAGTTTCCTCTCCATCCACCACCCGAATGTGAAAGGAAACTCCAAATGCTTTTAAACCAAGGTCTTATATTGTTACCACCTTTGAATAGGTTGGTCACCCATCCTAAAGATTCCAAGGTACCATATTGTAAATATCATTGTGTCCTTGGATATCACAGTGATGAATGTTAGGCATTCAAGGACATAATGAGTAAGCATCACTTCACTGATACCGACTATTATATTCTCATCTTGTAGTTCCCTACCACCAACCTTATCATGCAATAGTTGTAGAATTTTTCCCATGAGCACTATTGCATGATCTTTCCCATCACCTATCTTGGCTCATTCTTGCCTTGCACTCAGTGGGGGCTAGAAGTTGTTAGCCTTGACCTCGTAATGCATTTTTTCTTGTCCCTTAGCCATGTTATTCATCTCTCGCTTATACCAATTGAGATTGGGATATGGATGAATCGTTCCATGCATGACTTGCATTTGCATCACTAATCTTTTACATTTCATTTTTCATGTGAATATCGTGCTCCCCCATGATGTGACGTTTGATGTTCTTTCTCTCTTTGTGCCCTTCCTCTATTTGTACCTCTATTCTTCTATATGTTGTACATTTTCCTTTTCTTTTTCGCTTTTCATTTTTTGTTTTCCTTTTGGAGATGATGCAAATCGTTGAGACACCCTATGTCTCTTCCATGTCGACCCAAAAGGTCCTTTTCTTTTTCCATTTTGTTTTGTGTTTTCCTTTTGGGGATGACACAAAGCATTGAGACGCCCTATGTCTCTTTCATGTTGACCCAAACTATCCCTTTTCCTTTTTACTTAGCCTTTTATTATGTTTTTCCTTTTGGGGATGATGTAAGGCATTGCGACTGAAATGTCTCCTTCTTGTTGACCCAAAATATTTTCCTTTTCTTTTGTCATTTTATTTTTGCTTGTGTTTTCCTTTTGGGGATGATGCAACCCATTGAGACCACAATGTCTCTTCCATGTTGACCCAAAAAAAACTTTATTTTTCATTTATTTTTACTCTCTTTGTGTCATTCTTCCAATTCTATGTATTTGGGGATGGATGATAGTTCTGAGCTCTTTATAAAACATTGCAACAATGAACATACTGACCCCAAATCCATAGATCCCTTGTGTTTGTTATGTTCCTTTTTGGGGGAAACCTCTCTTTCTTTTAATTTCTTTTCTTTCACATGACACAACCTTACTTGAAAATATATAACTTGGCATAGGGGCTTTCCAAGTTGGCTCTTGTGTCTTTTGTTTTCTTTGCATTTTTCATTTTGCTACTTTAAAGTAATTTCTCACAAAACGGTGCATAGCAATTCCTTTAAAGTGGGGGCATACAATGGCATTATTCATATTCATTTTTCTTGGTTCTTAGTGCAGCCTTGTTACCTTATATGATGCATTTGTTACTTTGTGGATGACATTGGGTGTTATTTCCTTCATAAGCATGATCTATCTTAGAATATTACATTCCTCTTGGCAGCCTAATGTGACACACTAAATCCCCTAAGTTGTGAATATTCTATTCTTTTATTGGTACTCTCTTGGAGACATTAGACACAATGTTCCCTAAGTTATAGAATTCACATGAGCTAAACAAGACTCATTTGAGCATCTTTTGCATTTTACATTTTTGCATGTTGCATTTTTGCAATTACATGGCCACCTTACATAACACAACTTGCATTCTTGTGGTACCATTGCATTTGTTCATGAGTTCTAATCATGCAAAGCTTTGCTTGTCGCGTGAAGCATGAACTGACATTGTCTTTTTAGTGCTTTATTAAAGTTATCAGAAGGTATAACTTTGATATGGTTGAGTGGGAAGCCCATTCCATGACATGAATTTTTGGATAGCCACCTTTTAGGATTTCTCACCATGTAGATGACTAGAAGTTATGTGGCCCCAAAGTGGGTATACTTCTGATTTCTCACCCCACAGACAACTAGAAGTTCTTTGGACATAGAGTGAGTATACTTGACCCTTCTCACCCCATGAACAACCAAAAGTTATGTGACCCCAGAGTGAGTATACTTGGGATTTGTCACCCCACGGTTAACTAGAAGTTATGTGGCCCCAAAGTGAGTATACTTGGGCCTCCTGACTTAGCGAACAACCATGAGTTTCATCACCCTAGAGTGAGTACACATTTCTTATTTCAAACAAACAAGACTAGATCTGATCTAAAATAGGTTGGAAATATAATTGAAGCTTTCTTTCATCCCTTCTCACTTTCATGTGTGTTCCTTTCTGTTTATGTTTGGTTTCCCATGAGATCTTAATCTTGGGGGCTTAATCATCAATCTTGATTATTTATGTTTCATCTTACCAACATGAGTGCATTTGGATCCCTCCTAATGTTCATGTTGGGCTACTTTAGCAAAAAGTGGGGCCTTAATGTGTCACCAAAAAATGTATAGATGGCATTTTTAAGCTCACTAGAGTCTCTCTTATGGAGTTTGGCTTGATTTTTCCTAGATTTAATATTGTAATGTGGTCAACACATTCACATTAGGTCTTTCACCCTTGTGAATCATTAAGAATTCTAAGATTTCTTGTAAAGGTGAGCTATGAAGTGTTGTAACCCACTTTCACACTTTTCTAGGACCCTTTCATCATAATTCACCTAAATAACTCATTTTTATCACTTACAAAGTCTTATTTAAAAGTGTTGTAACTTGTTTCATAACCTACTTTCACACTTTTCTAGACTTGTCATCACTAATTCAACCTTTCTCATGTTTAAATGACCCCTTAATGTACTTTCTAATCATTTTTAAGTATGTTTGTAAGGATATTCCCATTCGAAAAAAATTAATGCCCCATAATTCCTAACACCCACTTAACTTTCTTAAGTGGGACTATCACCAAGAGGGGTGACTTAGTCCTTTTTGGCACAAAACTCAAAATTATTTCAAATTTTTGGTAGAATTTTGTCCTCTAACCCTTAAGGTCAGCCTGTGATGTGTTATTTTTGGGAAATTTAGTAAGATCAAGTATGAATAAGGGTTTTTACTCTCATTTTAACATCTCTCAATCTCATACAATCTTATAACTCATTAAGCATTCAATTATCAAGCATTCAAGCACTCTAAGCACAATCAAGTCATCCAGTGGAGCATTTCATTGCATATCTTCAAATTTCTACATCAAAGGGTTTGGTAAGTTTATGAAATTTGCATGTTATCTATATATCATTCTCTTTCCATTTCATTTCCTTTCATAGGGTTTGATTATCAAAGTGGGGTTTGACCAAGGAAAACCCCTATTCTTTAACCCTCAACCATTTTCTTGTCTTTGTATGTGTATTTGTAGATTCTGTAGGAATATTTTGTTGGAGTTAAAATGACACTGAGAGGGGGGGTGAATTAGTGTCTTAACAGATTTGACCAATTTTCACAAATTCAAAAACCATAGCTTAGATTTAAACTCAATATACTCTGATTAATGCATTCATGAGTTAAATGTAATCATTCATAAACAGAATTGAGAAAAATAAGAACCAAACAGCGAATTGAAATAATCAACAACATAGTAAAGCAAAGGGAACTTAGAAGAACAAGAAGACTCAAGATTTTACCGAGTGGAAAACCCTCTTGGGGTATAAAAACCACTCCCAAAATGCCTTCCAGGCTTAATCTTTTAAACAAAAGTTCACAATGCCTTATAGGCTGATTTTTGAGCACCCACTCAAGGAGCACCAACCCCTCATTTAGAGATATCTATCTCAAGGAGTACCAACCCCTCAAATTATACATCTGAACAAAAATTATCTTAGAGGATCTCTCTATTTTTAGTCAAGCTCATAACTCTCTATTTTCCTCATCTACCTAATACATTTTTGACATAGCCAAAGAACAATATTCCTGGATTATAATTAGAGAGCTTTAACAGTTTTCAACACTGGTATTTATTTACATTTCAAGTATGTCTGTTAAATAAATCTTCAAAAAATGATTTTCACAAGATTCTCAGATTCTCTTGCTGATTTTTGAATATGAGGCTGAATACTGACAGTCTATTGATGATGAAATAAATCAAGAGTAATGTTTATCCAAAGAGCTGCAAATCATCCAAAAAATGCAACAGCTCAGAAAGAAACTCAATGAATATTTAGTTATGTAACCGTTATGAGATTTGATGCCAATCCATGATGATGACCATTGAGTTTTGAGTCTTCATTAACTATTCGTTGAGACAACCTAAAAGTTCTACCAAAGGAAATTGCACTACCAGAAATTCGTCTTAGTTAATGCATTCTCCATGAGTCATCAGAGTTTGGAAGAACACATAATGAATACATCATGTCTCATCGATAGGCTTCCTTAGAGTATTATTCATTCGCTAAGACATTAGCAAGTCTCTCACCATGATATCCTTTAGTTTCATCCGCTATCGCTTTGACTAAACGATATTAGAGAGACCTCTTGAAGACTTCATAATGTTTTGCCGAGTCACTTGATATGCATTGTTGCCGTGACAATTCAATACCTATGCCGAAGGCCTTTGTCATTTCCAAGTCACTATGACAATACATAGTTGGGGAGACACTATATAGACTTCCCCTTGTTTTGATGAAACATCCCAAGCTCACCTTAGATCGCCAAGAGAAATTAATTCTCATATCGACAGAGACCTTTTGTCTTATGTGATTCGCTACAACATTATGATATTGGGGAGACTTCCTATAGAGCATACCATGTCTTTTTGAAATACTTCATCGACTTGTGTTGCTATAGCATACCGTTATCAGGGAGACCTCTCGTAGAATGCTTGAGTCATGTCGAAAGACCTCATCCACACTAAGTCGCTAAGACAAATCAATTTTTATGCCGACAAGAAGCCTTTTGTTTTCCATCGGCGAGACCGAGGTCACTCACCGAGACCTCATACCGGTATCGCTAACTCTTATCGATAAGCCTTTTATGCCAAGTCGGTAAGACACCTCCTCTAACAAAACCATTTGATAAAAAATAAAGTATTTATAAACATAATAAGCCAAGAATATTCTGATAGATTATAATCTAGCAACGGGTGCAAAGGTTTCACCAAAATCAATACCTTCTTGTTGAGCATAGCTTTTGCAGAAAAATCTTTCTTTGTTGCGAATGACATTACCATTTTCATCAAGCTTGTTTCTATATATCCATTTGCCTCCAATAACATTCTTGTCATCTGGTCTTGGGACTAACTCCCAAGTCTAATTTTTCTCAATTTGATCAATTTCTTCCTGCATAGCATTAAGCCAACATGAGTCTGTGAGAGCTTCATTAAAATTTATAGGCTCAAAATGAGTAACTAGATAGAAAGCTATTTGTGCCTTTTCATTAGATTTTGTAGCCTTTCTTCTAGTTTGAACTCCTGCATTTTTATCCCCAATAATTTGATCTTTAGGGTGATATTTAGTTAGAGATTTTAATGCAACCTTTTTAGGACTTGCTGTTTCATTTCTAGGGCTTGCTGAATCAATTCCTTCTGAAATTATTTCTAGTTCAAGTTCTTCTTCCTCATTATCCTGCAAAGATTCAGCATACAAATGTGATCTCTCATCAAATTTTACATTAACAACTTCAACTATCTTATTAAGCCTTTTTTTAAGGCATTTATAAGCTTTGTTGTGAGTTGAGTATCCCAAAAAGATACCCTCATCACTCTTTGATTGAAAACTACCAAGGTTATCATCATCCTTTTTGATAAAAAACTTACTTCCAAAAATTTTAAAGTATTTGACAGAAGCAGTTTTTCCATACCACAGTTCATAAGGAGTGAGTTTAGATTTCACCCTAAGCGGCACTCTATTTAAAATGTATACATCTGTATGAACAACTTCTTTCCAATACATATCAGACAACTTAGCTTCATCTAGCATGGTTCTAGCCATTTCTTTTACAGTTCTATTCTTACATTCAACTACCTCATTTTGTTGAGGTGTTTTTGTTGTAGCATATTGTCTTTTAATGTCATGCTGTTCATAGTAATCAATGAACTCTTGAGAAATGAACTCACCTCCTTTGTCAGATCACAGACATTTAAGTTTCAAATCAGATTCCTTCTCAACCAATTTACAAAAGATTTTAAACCTTTCAAATGCTTCTGATTTGTGCTTAAGAAATGTGACCCAAACCATTCTAGTATAATCATTCACAAACAACATAAAGTACCTTTCACCATTAATAGACCTTGTTCTGGTTGGTCCACATAAATCAGTGTGCACAAGTTGTAAAGGTTTTGAAGAAGAATGTTCTTTTGTTTTGAAGCTGATTTTAGTTTGTTTACCACTTAGAAATTCTTTGCACACTGGGTTTTCTGGCTTGTTAAGGATTGGTAAAAATCTAACATTCTGATTCTTACTTATTCTAACCAAATTTTCAAAGTTTATGTGTCCTAATCTTTTATGCGATAACCAGCTTTCTTCAATTTGGCTCATTAAACACATACCTTGATTATTGTCATTGCTTGATGTGTCGAGAAGATTGTACACATTTCCTTTTGTTCTCCTTCTAGCTACAATAGCCTTTCCTAGGTTGTTTTTAATCTCACATCCTTACGAAGTGAAAAGAACATGATAACCACTATCACAGATTTGACTAACACTTAGAAGATTGTACTTGAGACCTTCCACATAGTACACATTATAGATAGGAGTGTCTTCATTCAGAATAAGTGAACCTCTACCTTTAATTTGAATACCAGAGTTATCACCAAACTTAACATATCCACTTACATAATCTTCAAGATTTATAAACTTATCCTTATCGCCAGTCATATGGTTAGAACATCCACTGTCCAAGACCCATAAGTCCTTTTTCTTGGAATGAAAAGTTGTTTGAACCAACATAGTTTGCTCAATGTTGTTGACAATCTTAGGTTTCCAAACCTTTTTAAATTTTTGTTGTTTAGATTGTAGATCAGATCTACACTGTTTGACAGAATGCCCTAAAGCATTGCATTTAAAACATCTGATTTTTCTAACAAAACCATAGTGTTGCCTAAGACCAAACCTGAGTATTCTAGTATTCATAAGCCTGAAAGTGCTCACCTTATGGCCAAATTTGTTACAGAAAAAACAATAACCATAGAAGAAAGGATTGACTCTGTATGAAGGTCTATTACCTCTTAAAGACTGAACTTGATCCTTACCAAATTCTGAGTGATTTGAACCTAAAACTTTGACTTTAGAAGAGGGGTTTTGTTTTGCATGGTCAATTGAGCATTCACCCTTTTCAAAACCAACACTAGTTTTATCTTTGTAGATCTTCTGCTTGCTGAGCATCTCATTTAGTTTTAGAGTGCTTTCATATTTTTCAATTTCCTTCCTAAGAAAGACTACTTCTTGTTCTAGTTTTTGAATTTCTTGATCTTTGTAGCTTACAGTCTCTCGAAGATAGTCTTCGACTCTTTTAGCTTCTTCAAGCTGAGTTTTCAGAGAGATCATTTCTTGATCTGGTTTGTTTTCTTGAGCAAGAACTTGTTTTTTGAGTTTTCTGACCTCTTGTAAAGCACATTTCAGCTCACTTTCAAGATCTACTACACCTTCTTCAATGTCTAAGGTGTTAGAATCATTTTGCTAAGTAATTTCAGCCATGAAAAAAGTTTCATCTTCTTCAGCTGATGAATCTTCAGACTCAATTTCAGATTCATCCTTACTAAATAGACTTTTCTTCTTTTTGAAATTGAAGTTTCATTTAGGTTTGAAGGCCTTTTCATAGGCTATTTTTTAGTTGTCTCGTTGTCATAGATTTGATCATCATAGGGACACTTTGCACCAAAATGACCTATTTTGCCACAGTTAAAACATTTAAAGGGAATTTTTCCCTTATATTTTCTTGGTCCCTTTTAAAATCTTCTAACAAAATGGGATTCTTTAGAATCAAACGACTCTGATTCACTGACTTTGACTTTTTCTTTCTTTTCAATGTTAAAGGTAGTTTCTTTTCCTGTTGAATTGTTTTTGCTAGTTCTCATTTCATAGGCAATAAGTATTCCTTGTAGGTTGTCTAAGGTAAGCTTTTCAAAGTGTTTCTTGTCTTCTAGGGCTGAAACCTTAGATTAAAATTTGGATGGTAAGGTTCTAACAACCTTTGTGACTGCATCAAATTCATTAACCTCTTGACCTAGACCTTTCATTGAATTGATAACTTCATTTACTCTTAGGAAATATTCAACCACTTTTTCATCATCCTTCATTTTCAACTCCTCAAACTAATGTTTGAGTGTAATGATTTTAGATAGTTTGACTTTCTCATTCCCTTGATATATAGTTTCAAGTTTTTCCCAGATTCCATGAGCAGTTTGCAATGCATGACTTTAATGAACACATCTTTAGTTAACCCACACAAGATGGCATGCTTAGCTCTGGCATTTGTTTCATACCTCTTTTTTTCAGCAGCATCAGTGGGAATAGATTCTGGTACATTGTAATCATTTAATGCAATGCTCCAAACATCAACATCAAAAGAAACAAGAAAAGCTTCCATTCTGATTTTCTAGAACACATAATCAGTTCCATCAAATAATGGAGCTCTAGATATAGAGGCACCGTCTTGAGAATGTTCCATTAAAAACAAACTCCAAGACCAAGATCAATCCAAGGTGATTAAAACCTATCAGAGGACCCTATGCTCTAATACCAATTGTTGGAGTTAAAATGACAATGAGAGGGGGAGGGGTGAATCAGTGTCTTAACATATTTTACCAATTTTCACAAATTCAAAAACAATAGCTCAAATTTAAACTCAATATACTCTGATTAATGCATTCATGAGTTGAATGTAATCATTCATAAACATAATTGAGAAAAATAAGTACCAAATAGTGAACTGAAATAATCAACAACATAGTAAAGCAAAGAGAACTCAGAAGAACAAGAAGACTCAAGATTGTATTGAGTGGAAAACCCTCCTAGGGTATAAAAACCACTCCCAAAATGCCTTCCAGGCTTAATCTTTTAAACAAAAGTTCACAATGCCTTATAGGCTGATTTTTGAGCACCCGCTCAAGGAGCACCAAATCCTCATTTAGAGATATCTATCTCAAGGAGTACCAACCCCTCAAATTATACATCTGAACATAAATTATCTTAGAGGATCTCTTTGTTTCAATCAAGCTCATAACTCTCTATTTTCCTCATCTACCTAATACATTTTTGACACAACTAAAGAACAATATTCTCGGATTACAATAAGAGAGATTTTACAATTTTCAACACTCGTATTTATTTACATTTCAAGTATGTATGTTTAAGAAATCTTTGAAAAATGATTTTCACAAGATTCTCAGATTCTCTTGCTGATTTTTCAATATGAGGCTGAATACTGACAGTCTGTCAATGATGATATAAATCAAGAGTAATGCTTATCCAAAGATCTGCAAATCATCCAAAAAACACATCTCAGAAAGAAACTCAATGAATATTCAGTTATGTAACCGTTCTGAGATTTAATGCCAATCCATGATGACCACCACTGAGTTTTGAGTCTTCATTAACTATTCGCTAAGACAACCTGAAAGTTCTGTTGAAGGAAATTGCATCGCCAGACATTCCTCTTAGTTAACACATTTGCCATGAGTCATCAGAGTCCGGAAGAACACATAATGAATACATCATGTCTCATCGATAGGCTTCCTTAGAGTATTACTCATTCGCTGAGACATTAGAAAGTATATCACTGAGATCTCCTTTAGTTTCATCCACTATCACTGTGACTAAACAATATCAAAGAGACCTCTTGAAGACGTCATAATGTTTTTTTGAGAGTCACTTGATACACATTGTTGCCGTGACAATTCAATACCTATGCTGAAGGCCTTTTTCATTTCCAAGTCACTGTGACAATACATAGTCGGGGAGACACTATATAGACTACCCCTTGTTTTGATGAAACATCCCAAGCTCACCTTAGATCACCAAGAGAAATCAATTCTCATACCAATAGAGACCTTTTGTCTTATGTGATTTGCTATAAAATTATGATATCAAGGAGACCTCCTGTAGAGCACACCATGTCTTTCTGAAATACTTCATCCACTTGTGTGTCCCTATAGCATACCGTTATCAGGGAGACCTCTCGTAGAATGCTTGAGTCATGCCAAAAGACCTCATCCACACTGATTCACTGAGACAAATTGATTTTTATGCCGACAAGGAGCCTTTTGTTTTCCATCAGAGAGACCGAGGTCACTCGCTAAGACCTCATACCAGTATCGCTAACTCTTATCGATAAGCCTTTTGTACCAAGTCGGTAAGACACCACGAGATCGTCATGACATTTCATCGAAGCTATAACTCTCACCAATAAGCCTCCTCTATCGCCAGTCGGTAAGACAATTCACACTCGCCAAGACACATGCCGTGGAAGGATTACTTACGCCTAAGAACCATCTCAAGTATTAGTCAGTGAGACTTATTGAAATCACTAAGACCTCAACCCGACGACTAAACTCATGCTGATATGTCTATCCAAATGTAGGTTGGTGTGACATTGCACATTCACTAAGACCCTTCACCGAAGCCTTAAGCTCTTGCCGATGTGTTTCCATTTAATCTCTAATTGGTGTGACATACCAATTTCGCTGAGACCACATACTGATGGAATAACATATGCTGATATAATCCTTTTTTATCACTAAAACCAAAGACAAGTCTTGCCAAAATAACCTTTCTTGTGTCGGTCGCCAGACAATGGGAATATCACGCCGAAATCAACCTGTATGATAAATTCAATCGCCATGACATCTAAAATATCTTGCCGATAGGTAACTCAGACATTTCAAAGTGGATCAAGGAGACCCTACCATTCTCACTTTGATATGAGTAAGTCTGAAAGAGAAACAACCAAATCCTGTGATATGCAAGGAGAACCATTCGGAAATAGATCATCAATGAGAACAAACTGAAAGAAATTTTGTCATCAAGGACAACCTGTAAACACAACTGAGATTCAATAGATTTGTCAAAGAAATAAGTGTTGAGAAGTGGTCAAGAAGTAATCAAAGCTATTCAAGTCATTATAACCCTAATTCAAGCTTGGAGACACATTTTATCCTATTTTGTGTAGAATCAAGAGTGGACACCTATCAGAAAAGCAAGTGTAGATTTGAGGCTACAAGATCTTGTCTTGAGATTCCCAAGATTTTCAAGTGGACTAAGTCACCACTACTAGTGGATTAGTCCCACTACTAGCCTGAAGAGTGGTTTCTACATTTTTGGATACCCATTTAACAAATTCCTATTTTGGCAAGTTTTCCAAAAATTGGGACTAAGTCACCCAGCTTCGTGCAAGTTTCCCTTTCAACATTTTCAATCAATTTTTTAGGATTCTAGAATCTCCCCACATCAAATTTTATATTCCAGGTGCACCTCTCTAATTTTTTTCTATTATTTCATCATTTACTTGCATTTTTAGGCATTCTTGCATATCACATTGTGTTTTCCAGCACTTCACATTTCTTAGGTTTTGCATCATCAAATCATTTTAGTTTTAGATCAGTGCAATAATACTTCATAATTATACATATTACATCTCATTTACATTAATCTTGAGTGTAGGAATTTGCATTTTAGACCCCTCCCCTTTCTCCTTTTAGGTGAAAAACCCTAGAAGGAGCTAAGTTATGTGGGCAATCCAAAATCATTGTCCACAATACTCCTATAGCATTTTGAGGAAAATTCTTCCCAAACTATGATGAAAACCTATAGCCTCCATTATATGCTGCCATGAAAACAATTTTCCCCTTACCAAATGCATATAATCCCTTGATTGGTTGTCCACATTGTGATGAGTGTTTCTCTTTTTGATGTCTTTGTCCCTTTTTATTTCTCACCTTTCACTCTTCAAATCCTTCAAATATTAAACTTGAATAATCACATGTAGATAGAAGTGCTTATCAAGAAGTAGCTTTGGATCTCACTTCTAATTACATTAACAGGGTATCCTCTACCCCATGAAATATTTAATGACACTGGCATGTTACTTTGAAGCTATATTTATATTTTACCATGCATCCCACTTAACTGCAAATTTTTGTAGGAGGGTTCTCTCTTACACTTCTAGGGTTTTTCACCTAAAAGGAGAAAGGTATTCCACAAAAACTTGGAGGTTCCTAAATATTAATGCTTGTATGATTGAAATATGTCTAAATGCAAAAAAATGATAAAAGATAATGAATATTAATGCAAAACCTAAGAAATGCAAGTTGTTTGAAGACACGTTGTGATATGTAGAAAGATGGAATGAATGCAATATAGAACAAGATAAAGATGCTAAATAGAAACATGCACCTAAAAAATGATGAGGGACAAAATGAAGATTGTAGATGCCCCTAAAATTCTATAAGATTTAATATTTCGAACAACTGGGACACTTACACCAAGCTGGGCGACTTAGTCCCAGATCATGGAAACTACTCATAAACCTATTTCTACCAAATGGGTATCCAGATCTACAAAAATATCTGAGAAACTAATGTAGTGGGACTAATTTTTCACTATTGGTGACTTAGTCCACTTTGGATTTTCTACAAATCTGAAAGTGGAAATGGAAGCCCACAGTTTGCACTCTATTTTCTAATGGAAACTTGGATCTAAATCTACAAAAATGCCTATAAAATATAGTGTAAATTTATTTATAATGGGGGGTTTTCCTTGGTCAAACCCCTAATTGGTATTTAAACCTTGAAATAGATAAAATCTATATAAAACCCTAGCCTTGAGTGTGTCTAAGACTAGGAAGTCTAAAGATAAGATGCAACCCTATTCTAATATGCAAGAATAAGATGCATAAATGGATTTAGAAAAATGAAAGAATAATTCTAAGAGACACTAAATCATATTATAAATGAATCTAAATGACATGTAAACCTTCCTTAGGCTAAAGATAGAGACAAAATGGAAGATGTCCAAATCACTCTGAAAACAAGTCTTTAGGATAGATTTGATGGTTAGTTGCATCTCTTCAACCTAGATTTCTCCATGATTCTCCATAGGCATCCATGATCAACCATTTGTAATGTAAGATATTGAAAAAAATTTATATTGAAGATCTACTAAAACCCTAGGTTGCTACTCTAAAGCTCCAACTTTGTTGTAGACAGAGTTAATGAATCTTCTTGTGAAAGATATTTGACTCTTAACTCCTAAATTTTCTTGATGAAAATGACCTAAGAACATGTATTTATAGGAATCAACACCAAATTATTCATTATTTTAACTTCATAGGCTGACATCCACTAATAATTTGAATTAAGTCAGCAATTTTTCCACTCAAAAGTGGAAAATACCTCAAAAGGGACTAAGTCACCACCTTGGGTGACTTAGTCCTACTAGGGGATTTTGAGGTGGGTTTTGTGGAATTTGAATGATTTTCTTATTGCTTGTTGGTATTTGTATTATTTGTGAGTGGAATAGGCCTTAAAGTCCAAAATAATAAACATTAGAGGCCTATAAATGCAGTTTTAAGGGGTGATTGATGCAAGGGTGTCTAAAATAGGACAAAATTAATTGTAAAATTGCCTCTTTCTTCAAGAGTATACAATTTTTGGCAACACATTAAGCCCCCACTTTAGTGCCCATATGACTCTACATGCATATGTAAGATAAAGGACTCTAAATAGTACAATTTACTTCATAAAAGGATACTCATTCAAAAGACATGAGAATGAAGCCCCTAGTGTAGTTATCTGCAAATCCACAACAATAGGAACTGCATCCTACAACATGAATTCATTAGTTGTCAAAATATCCTCTTATGAAAATTCTAAAAATTGAATTTGAGGGTAGATGTATGCCCCCCTTGATTTCACTTTCTTTACGAAGGTGGAATCAAGGTAGCAAACTAGCCACATTGAATAAGGAACATCATATTTTAGGGCATTTCCAAGTACCATTCCACATAATCATAGACCATTGATGATGTCGACTGTGAAATTAGGATTCCAACACATCAAATGGTGTCGAAAATGGAGTTCCCTAGCACCTATTATGATGTTTTGAATAGAAAGTACTTTATGAACTCTTAAGATAAGAAAAACCCTAATTTTATACATAAGAGTAAAATGGAATGAAAAGAGTTAAAAGAGGTAAAACTGAAGTATTTTTCACTTACTATTTCATTTAACTTCTTGTAGCGTGAGAGTGATGAGTGAAGGAAGAAATGTGTCAAGCAGACGAGATTATAGGCCTGTGCGATTGGACATTCTATGGGATCAGGTAGCGCATGACAAGTGTCATGATGAGGTGAGTTGATTTTGCTACCTTTGTTATGTGTTTATGCAATTATTTAATGATTTTTATGAATATTTAGGTTAATTTAGGATCTTGGAAAAAAATCACAAAGTATCCCCTTTTTTCGTAAAGTGTCCCATTTGTTTGCAAAGTCTCCCATTTTTTGATAAAGTGTCCCATTTCTTCGCGAAGTAGCCCAAGAAGGTTCAAAAGTGTCTAGGCACTTTAGGAAAGCACACTAGAACTACTTTATTACACTTGCATGATGAATTAAGCAAAAATTAAAGATATTAGATGATTTTGAGAGCATATTTTTGTGATTTGGATAGGTACCCACCTATTCAATGTAGTAGCTAGGGGTAGACAATTGAGCTTTTTGAGAGATTTAGCCCCATCACTTTCAGTGGAGGAGATAGAGCACCTTCATGCCATAGGAATCTATTGGGTGTACCTCATACCCCCCATGAGGTACCATGATGCTATGTCCATGGCTCTTTGTGAGCACTACGACACGGATACATGCACATTCCACCTACCAGCAAGTGAGATTATGATCACCTTGGAGGACGTACACTATATTCTCCATGTTCCTATTCGAGGAGAGTGGGTACATTTCCAGAGAGACTATACATTTTGTTGGTGTAATTAATTATTTAATTACACTTTAGCTTAAGTTTACTTAGGCATTATTTAATTCCTAGGTTATAGGTTGTTATCCTTATCTTGATGAGCTATCTTTTTGCTCAAGACAAGATTAAGTTTATGCATCTTTGCTTTTATAAAGAAAATCATCTCTTGTAATTATTTGTACTTCAAATATATCAATTTTCACATCTTCATGCAAACTCTCTGCTTTTTTTTTTCTCTTTGTGGAAGGTTATTTTTTGGTTTGCATTTCATATCTCTGTTTCTAACATGGTATCAGAGCCTCAATTTGTAGCCCCTTCTTAGCTTTTTTGGAGGAATACATTGCAGAGCTCATTCGGGGTCCCTCGAGGGTTTCATTCCTTGAGCATATTCATGTAGCATCTTGGATCAGATTAGGGTTTTCCATTACATTCAGAGCACTAGAAAAAGTCAGAAATGGCTTTTATTTCATTTATTTTGGTCACTATTTTCTAGATTTGTGAGGGTTTCAAGCTCGGTGATTTTTCTGAGAGATCTAGGGGTTTCCCAATTTTCTATGGATTTTTGGCTCAAACGGACCTCACAGTTGGATTTGCAGCACCCAAAAACCCCTATTTTCATATAAAATTTGTTCAATTTGGACATAGTCGACTAGGGAGGCAAAACAAAATTTCCTAAGAGTCGTACGGCCCCAAGGCATGCATTCCGAGGTTTCGTTTTAAAAAAAATCAAAAAATCAAAAAAAAAAAAAATAAAAAAAAATTGCAGGAAATGTTGCACCTCCAATTCAAAAAGCACTCGCCATAGCTCTCCCTCTTGATGGCCACCTGTGGGCCACCAGCTCAGGCAGTGCCACCGGTTCACTGTCGGTCCCTTCGTTCTAGCCCCGCGAGCTTTGCTGTTGGTTCTATCAGCATCCAGGCACTAGAATCTTAGCCCTCATCGAGCCCTCAACGCTCTACATGGTCACACTTGTGACCAAGGGGGCTACACCCAACACCTTGTAGTTTTAGCCCCTTGGTCAGTCATACGACTAGGGACTTTATTTTTTTAGCCCCTAAGGGCTTCTAGAGGCCATATTGGGTAGTTTTGGAGCATTTTCATGAAAATGGGCATAACTTGGGCATACAACGTATTTTTTTTGCAAACAAGATATCATCAAAAATTTGTTTTGATGCTCTACACAATGGTGTAGGTCTTATTTTTTGGTTTTTCTTTTTTGATGTCTTTTTCAGCCTCGGAAGTTGCATGTTGTTGTTTTCACTCTGGAAGACATATCTTTTGACTCGCTTATCCATTTTTTGCGATTCAAGTGGCATCAGAAAGCTGGTTTTGACCTCTATGCAGATCTAAGGTCCTTTTTAGAAGATGTGCACCTTATTTTTTGCATGCATTCATTTTTTATTTCATGCACTAGGTTTGCATTTTTTGCTTCTATTTCTATAGTTTCTACATTCTCTCCTTTTGCAATCATTGGGTATTGTAATAACAAACTAATATAAAGTTCCATTAAGGGGGTTCTTGCATCACACTTTCATATTGTTTTTCTGGTTTCCTGTTGTTTCTTTTAGCTTCTTTCTTGCTTATCTGGACAAATCATTGCTTCGCATCGGTTCACACTTTAGATTGAGAGTTCATGGTTATTGATCTGCATTGGTTAAGATCTTTCTTAGTTTGAGGGCCATTTTTTATGGTTAATGTTCCAGAATCTTAATGGTACTCATCTTATGGGGTAGTTTTAGTTTCAGTTTGGCATTGGCTTCAAGGACACAACTTCCAAATTTTGTCATCATTATGGGGAGCTTCATTTTTTTTCATCTATTGTTGCTTACATATTCCAGGGTTGATCCAGCATGTTAGTTTCCAGTGTTCCTTGGCATCAGGTTTGTTGTTGTATTTGTGATTCTATTATGGTATTTTGCAAATAGAAGTATCTTTCCTTGCTTTCTAGATTTGGGGTTCCATTGTTGCTTCATCAGATTTCTTCCAGTGATTCTTTGTAGTAGTTCATCTCATTGAGGGGGGTTTTCCCACTGGGTTTTCTCTCTCTTTGCATTTTTAAATGGGTACCTGATTAGGCCTTTTTTGTTGAGACCCATCTCACATCATTTGCATAATAATCTACTTATCCCTAAGTTGCACTTATGGGGGGTGTTGGTGTAATTAATTATTTAATTAAACTTTAGCATAAGTTTACTTAGGCATTATTTAATTCCTAGGTTATAGGTTGTTATCCGTATCTTGCTGAGATATAATTTTTCTCAAGATAAGATTAGGTTTATGCATCTTTTCTTTTATAAAGAAAATTATCTCTTGTAATTATTTGTACTTTGAATATATCAATTTACACATCTTCATGCAAACTCTCCACTTTTTTATTTTTCTCTTTGTGGAAGGTTATTTTCTGGTTTGCATTTCAGATCTTGGTTTCTAATATGTTCCATGAGAAAAAGTTCAATTTTTAGTATTATCTGGATGGTCTAGTGCATGATGAGCGGGTGAGAGGGTGGATTGATCTGTCGATATTACTATATTCATGAGCACCAATGGTTAGGCATATTATGATGCATATTGTAGCACTAGTTCTCATCCCCAACAGGTGGGTGGTGCACCTTGAGGGAGGACTAGTTCATTTGATTTGAGGGATGGTGGAGCATCGTACAGTATACGCCTGGGTTTGGTGTATCCTAGCACATTTGTATTATGATCTTAATTTATTTTCTTTTTAGGAGGTAGATAGAATTGTACACTACACACTTCTACAGGTGTGGTATGTGGAGCATATTACATGTACCAAACCCTTCAACTTCCCATGTGCTAAATTTTTAAAGAGAGTGATTTGACTGACTGGAGGAGGATGAGATCTTATGGAGACCTTATCAACTGATGCGATAGTGGAAAAATTACACTAGAAAGTTGAGGAGACTTCAATTAGATAGATTTCTAGTTGGCCACCATGATCACATAGTATGTCCTTTCTACTACGATCAAGTCATGCAGCAATTTGCATAGATTTAGACACCACATTACGCATGCCCAATTTTTAGGAGGTCAATACAAATCACTCTAGACCATGTGGCCAAGAGTGACTCTGACTTCTTAGATCATGACCAGCCTCTAGTCTCTGACATAGACAATATCGATGCCACATGGGATTTTGAGTGGTGGACAGTGTCATGACCAACTCTGGTATATCTGATGGATAAGCCTATAGGAGATGCAGGACCAATGCCAAATGAGGGAGATGATAGAGAGGTCAGGGTTGAGGAGACATGATACAAAGCTGCATACATATTCACTAATGTCACTGATGATGAGTATGATGAGGATGTGGATCT
The DNA here is from genome assembly GCA_007258455.2 of Sequoia sempervirens. Taxonomy (NCBI): domain Eukaryota; kingdom Viridiplantae; phylum Streptophyta; class Pinopsida; order Cupressales; family Cupressaceae; genus Sequoia; species Sequoia sempervirens. The sequence continues at coordinate 32,340,813 of VDFB02056351.1, forward strand.
AGAATATGATGGCTAGGAGGGAGAGGAGGAGGAGGAGGATGAGGATAAGGACTAGGAGGAGGAATCGCCCCTTAGTAAGGGTGATGAGGTAGTAGTTGAGGATCGCAATGAGTGGGTAGACACCCCACCCATTCATATGATGAGATCACGAGCAATAGTTGCAACAAGTATCAATACTCACAGTCGTGGAGAGGCTAGCACATCTTCCATGCCCCCAACACAAGATGATGTTGATATTGTTCAACCAACTAAAGATATAGGTGATGATATTTGATTTTATGCATGTACTTTAGTGATTATTCTCGTTATATATATATTTATATCATGATGATGTGTGTTGATTGTGTACTCTTTCTACCTTGCAAGATCGATGAGAGACTGGAAGGAGTTCTACATTTGAGAAACTATAGAGATAGTGCTAGCATCCATCGATGAGGAGGAGATGGAATCAGCTTATGTTCCCCCACCTATTGTGGAGTAGGATCCAAAGTCACCTAGACCATTCGTGAGGTTATAGGAAGCATATGAGAGTGTTAGGAGATGACTCCATTGAGCCGAGACTATAGGACAATCATCATGTACTCTAGTAGAGGTTGAGAGACTAGAGGAAGAGGTAGCATAGCTACATGTGGAGAGGGAGAAAATAGAAGGGGAGCATCAGGTGGCCCTTAGATGGATACAGGGCCTAGAGTTTGCACTCAAGTTCGACAGATTGCGGTCATGATCACATATGACCATCTCTCGACATCCTACTATCAGATCATGAGTACCAAATCCCGAGGGGTCAAGTACCCATAGACCTCAGTGATGTATATTGTGATGATATGTACATAAAACTTTGGATATATATATATATATATATATGATCATTTGATGTTTCATGACTTGTCTTAATGTGTTTGTGTATACACCTAAAAATGGTCATCATATTCAATTAATTAAATACAACCTATTTGATTAATGCTTCAACTACATATAAATAAGGTATTTATTTATATTGTGGACTAGGTATGTGTAAGATCATGATGGGCCAAAAAGTTGCAATATGATGGGTATGTGGCTAACGACTATTTTTTTACCCAAAATTGATGAAACGAAAAGGGTTTTCAAAAGAGATTCTCAGCTTTCCACCAATAGAAATTATGCTTTACTTTGAATTTAATAAGTAATTATTATTCATTTTCTATTCAAATTATGACTAAAGTTATGATTGATAGGCTGATTGAAAAACATCTATAGCTTTCAAACGGTATCACATTTTTTGAATCCAAAACATGTGTCACATTCTATGTTTCACATACTATATGATCAAAAATATAAAAAATTGAATTTCATGAAGTTTTGACCAAGTTAAGGTGGTTAGACATACGAGTTTTTATATTTTTAAAAAAGTTGTAATAAAAAATTCATAATTAATTATTTACTTGGAAAAACTATAAAAAAATATGCATCACATCAGGGTATGAGTCCTCTACTTATAACTAAAATCTTATAAGAAAATATTATCATTTTATTGTGGTTAGGGTGGTCAGATAGACACCCACTTCTTATTTTTTCCTTGAAATTTAAGTACCATTACATTGAAATTTCAAATTTTCACCAAATAAATTTTTTGTTTTTCAAAAAAACCTAGTAGTTTAGAAACTACATTCAATTTGCTATAGTTTCTATTCTTACATATTTTTGAAATAATATAGATAACTTATTCAAATTTTTACGTCAAGTTGCCTAACTCTGATTTTTCTGAATTTTTTGCCACTTAAGGGCCTATTTTTCCCATGATGATCCTGCACATACATGTCCACTCTTCTTTTAATTCTACAAAATCACATTCTTCTAAATAATTAAATAAACAAAATACCCTAAATGTGTTTATTAAATTAACCTTCCTCAATCCTGACTAAGAATTAGAGCACATTTCTACAACTTTTTGTGTGCCACCTCATCAAGGTCACATGAAAATAAATAAGCCTAGGTAATTATTAATTAGAACTATCCTCACACTTCCACCAATGAGAAAAATCACATGGCTTTATTCCCCCACACTTCCAACAAATTTGGAGCACATGGGTCTTTGTTTCACACACTTGGGAATCCCATACATTTGGCATGTTTCCAATTGGTCAAAGGATTCTCTCCACAGACATGGCATGTTGTCTTTGGTCAAGGGGACAACATCTTGATTTCATTCATCTCCACCATCTATTATTTCTCCTTTTAATCTAGACTATTGATAGGTGCCACTTCACAAAATTCTTGAGAAACCCTATAAATACACCCTCTTACCTTAGCATTTATCATCCACATTTGAAGCAAAGTTACTATGCAAGTTTTTATTAGGAGCTTGGAGCTTTCATGGAGTCTTATAATTAGTTTTCATATCATGTGTTACTTTGCATTCTCATTTTAGATTACTTAATTACATCATAGTTGAATTTTAGATTAGTTTTCTTTTTTGTTGCATTTGAGCATATGCATAATCATGAATAGTTCATTTTAGTTTCATATCATCTCACTCATCTCCATTTGTTCACTTATCATCAACATCATCCTTTGTTTATCATGGTATTCATCATCATTTTCATCATTTTATTTTATTTAGAAGCATACCATTAATCCTTCCCACACACATTTGTACATAGAAATCATCTTAACTTGCATATTAAGCATGAAATCTCATTTTCTAGGTTGTCATTTTAACAACCATTGTGCCCATAGAAATCTAATGGCCAAATGGTTTAATAAATCCCTAGAAATAGAGGACAATGAGAAGTATTTTAAAGGTTTAATTGTGTTATGAAATAGAGTAGTTTTACTTGCTTCAAACTTTGAATGTAAACCATCTCATTAAGGTTTGTGTTGACGTTTGATCTCTCCACATTCGACACATGCAAAAGATGGCAACAACCATGGGGCCTTTGCATCACTTGTTTCTAACTTTTTTTCAAATTTTGTGATTGCAAGTTCAAATTAGAGACTTGAGAGCCGTTTGCACCTATTTTGAGGCAATTCTGGGCAATTTTTGGAGCTTTGGAACCTCTTGTCTTTGTTTTGGCGCCTCTTGCTTAATTTTTGGAACTCTTGCAAGTTGTCCTAAGATTTTTTTCACCTATTTTAGGACCATTCTGGGCCACTTTTAGAGTTTTGGTGCCTCTTGCACCTATTTTGGCACGTCTTGCTTGAATTTTGGCTCCTCTGGTAAGTTGTTCTGAGACTATTTTTACCTATTCCGGGACCATTTTGGGCTACTTTTAGAGTTTTGGTGCCTCTTGCACCTATTTTGGTGCCTCTTGCAAGTTTTTTTGGGACCATTTTCACTTGTTATGAGACCATTTTGCACTGTTTCTAGAGTTTTGGCACCTCTTGCACCTGTTTTGGCACCTATTGCAAATTGTTTTAGGGAGTTATCGCTTTTATAAAAAAAAAATTGAGCATTTTTTCTTTGTTTTGGCACCTCTTGTCTTTGTTTTGGTGCCTCTTATCTTTGTTTTGGCACCTCTTGTAGTTTTTTACCAAATCAGAAACTCACATTTTGTGTTGTGCATTTGCAGGTTTTCCCAAAATTCATTATCAAAGACTCAAAACATAAACTACTAATATATTGTAGGGGATGGACGTTATTCATTTATTTCCTTTTGGTTAAGATAGGAACATAGCTTAATTAAAAATGTAATGAATATCATGTTTCCTTTTGGTTAAGTTAGGAACATAGCTTAATTAACAGGTTAATGAACACCATGTCTTTTGTATGTGATGGATGGTAGGAATATGCTCTCCCCTTAACTAGGTGATCCAAAATTCTAGACCCATTCTTGTTTATGAGTGAGTGTAAGTAGAGTATATGGCATGAGCTCTCTCTTTATTCATGCGAAATAAAGATCAATCGAACTATGGGTATACTTTCTTGCTTTTGTTTATCCTAGAGGGCCTACCTTGTGGGGAAAAGTAATCACCCAAGGGAACAACCCAACCGGTAACACGTTAAAGCCAAGCAACTTTCAACTAAGATATAAATGTGGATACTTGAGGAAATTTCAAGTATCATGAGGATAATTCTGACGAGATGGATCAAAAGGGACTCTTTTCACATGGATTATCCCCCATGAATGGAATTCCCACATTAAAACCCTTGTATATTTTCCAAAATCCTTTATCTATTCTTTGGTGTAGCAACGGTCATTGCCAAGGCATCTACATTCTCATAGCTTTTAGTAGATTTGATTAGTTCACCATTGGATTTTCATGGGGATTGGAAGTTTGGTTGGCATAAGAAGAGAGTGCACTATAAGGGGGAGCTCGTGTAGTCAAGTTTCTGAATTCACACACTAAAGATAGTACAGTTGGGGTAAAACCTGGGTGGAATCTAAAAGAATACAATCTTACATAGCCTTAGGAGTGTATGTTCTGCTTGATGTTTCTTCAAAATGAAACTCAAACAAAACACCATAAAAAATGTTATATTTTGAAAGTGAAAACCTTGATTCAAAACTACATTCATTGAGATAGACAAGTCAGTAACTTAGGTCCATCCATCTTCAAAAAATTAGTCCTTTTAGCAATAGTGTTCCACCTTTCCTTAGGAAAAACAAAGTTAGAATATGTGGTTTACATGATTCATGAAAGGTCAAGATTAGAAATCCAAAGATCAAGCCTCTTAGTCCAAAACAACATAAAAAATATTTTTCTATGCTCTACAACTTTAGAGAGAGGATAACCTTCAAATTTTACAAGAGAGCTTACAAAAACAATCTAGAGTTATACATGATGTACTATTGTCAAAATCCAAGACTTTTCCAACATTTTGAGTACCTGAATTACACCTCTTGAATCAAAACTCCAAGTCTAAGATAATTCCTTAGATACCTTAGAAGTCTAAACATTGTCAAAACGGACTTATGCAAGTGGAAATTTTCAAACTAAACCTTGATCTAAACATCTCAAAGTGCCTAAATAATCAATATCTATCACATCTTTGTTTGTACAAACTGGTTTCATCTTCGGCATTTGTCATCCTTTAATCACAAAACTATGTCATGCAATCAAATCAAAATTTGTCTAATGAATAGAGTTTGTCATTCTATTTGACTTAGTTGTAATCCTTGGCACTATTTCAAACTTAGATCAAAGCTTAGTCTAAATCATAATACTTATATACCCATCCAAATGAGATCACAAAAGAGAAGACTCAAGGACAAGGAACTTGGAACACCTAACCTTGAAACGAAAAACATAGGAAGTCCGAGTAGTGAAAATTTTGATATCAAAACTCCCAACATTGAAATTCCCAACATTGAACCTCAAAATAGTGAGATCCTTAGCAACATGACTGATGCAGAAGAAAACCCTATTCCTAGACTCAACAACACTGAAGGGGAATAAATAAACAATGAGGATATCCAACAAGTGGAACAAGACCTCAACTTCCATAAGTTTTTGAAAAATAGTTTTGAAAGAGATGGGGGAAAATACCTATTAATGTTGGCCAATCAAGGAGTCAAACTTCCCCTGGATTTTGATATCAACATCTTAAAAGCACCTCCCCAAAAATCTGAAAAGGAAACAAAACAAATGGTTACTTTAACTCACCAAATGAAGAACCTTCAACAACAAGTTCTAGATATGCAAAGGGGAACTTTGAAATGATACTTTATTGAGGACATTTGTCCTTATCCCTTTAATCAATCCATGAACATAATTCATTTCCCTAAATGTAGTGAATTTCCAAAGTATGATAAATACAATGGTACAATTGATCCATTAGATCATGTAAGGGAATTCTAAACTATGAGTCTAGAATTTATGCATGAGGAAACTTATTTGATGAGACTATTTCCACGAATTCTAGGAGGGACATGCCTTGAATGGTTTTCAAAGATTACACCCCCCATCAACACATTTGAAGAGTTTCTCAATAGATTTCTCACTCAATAATCTTACAATATCCAACACGATATCACCATGAAATACCTTTGCAACTTGAAATAGAAAAAGGGTGATTCCTTTCTCATTTTCTTGCAAAAATGGAGGAGATTTTTTACAAGGTATTCTCGTCCCATACCAAAAAAGGAAAAGATAGATATTTTCATTGAAAACATAAACAATGAGATGAGTTATAGATTGGAATTACAATGTCCCCCTACCTTCAAAAAATTGAAGAAGCCTTAGTCAAAACATGGGTCATTAAAGTATACAATGAAAAAAATTCATCCACTTCCTCTAACAACTACAACAGTGGGGAAAAACCTAAATTTTGGCAATGAAACAAGAACATGGGTAACAATGAGGTCATAGCTGAAAATAAAAATACAAAACCAGTATTCAACCTAACAGTAGCTTCCACCAAGAATAATCAGACCAATAATCCTCCCAACACTCCAAATGCTAGCCAAAACAACAATCATACTAATCCATGGACTAAAGCAACATCATTTCCAAAACCTTCCAATCAACAAAAATTCACACCATTGGGAAAATCCTCAGATTCCACCATAAAGAAACTTACTGAGGCTAAGCTTATCATAGTGCTAGAAGCACCAAACTGGGATTTGCAAGTCAAACCCTTTTGGTGGAATGATGCCCATTACTATGATTATCATAAAAAAAAGTGTCATATGATGAAATATTATTGGAAATTAAAACATGTAATCCAAGATCTCATTGATAAAAAAAGTACACATTGAAGGACCCCAAACAAATAGTGATCAGGGAGTGTTCAAGAACCCTTTACCCACTTATGAAAAGGGAGAGTCCTCTACATCAAATACCAAAGGAAAGAATATAAACAATGTTTATGATTCTACCATTCACTGTATTGAGATGGTTGAGAATTCCATCCAAGATAGTGAAATTGGAAGCCAAGGGAAGGATGCCATTACAGAAACCCAGCACAATGATGACACCATCTCACATCAAATCAATGATCTTGTACCTATAAATTTGAGCACTAACATTGAAACTAATGAAAATTGAATTAACATCATCAAAATCACAAATGATCAAAGCAATACACCTATCAATGTGATTACAAGAGGAAAATCCAAGGTAACTTGAAAGGAGCTACCCCTTCAACGTCCAAAATGACTATTTTTCCTATAACTCAATATAAAATTGTTGATCAATTACAGAAGATACCCAATCAAATATCCATATTGGAACTTCTGAAGATTTCACTAGCACACAAAGAAAACCTGGAACAAGCTTTAGTTTCCACCATAGTACCAAACAATCTAGAAGTCTATACATTTCAAGCTATGGTGGTACATTTGACTACACCTCATTGCTTATCATTCTCTAAACATGATGATGCATCCACCACCCATCCACATAATGTTTCTCTCCACATCGAATTCCTAATCCATAAACATTGCGTCAAACGTGTCCTTATAGATGAAAGAGCATGCCTAAATATTTGTACTCTCAAGCTTGTTCATGTATTAGGATATTCTAAAAATGCTATTGATCCTAGAAGTAAAATCACCATAAAAGCATATGATGATGAAGAGAGATCCTCCCAAGGATTGATCATTTTACCAATTCAATTGGGACCAATCATCAAAGATATAGTGTGTCAAGTGTTAGACAAGTAATTAACATATAACATACTCTTGGGATGACCATGGATTCATGAAATGAAAGTGGTACCATCAACCTATCATCTGTGCCTGAAATTTACTTTCAATGGATAGGAAGTCACCATTGCTATAGATTCTAACAATCCCAAATATTATAATGCACTCAGAACAAGTCAAGATACCTTTGTACCACATAATAGAGAAGTCATCAACTCTGATCCATCAAACAAAGAAAGTCCAATGAATTCTTTGTCAAGACAGTCTAAGGAAAAGGCTCAATCAGAAGACAAAGGGGTCGTTGACTCTATTTCATGCAACAATGGAAGTCAATTCGATGCCTTATCAAAATAGTTAAAAAAGATCCAAATAAAAGACAAGGGCATGGGGGAATACTCATTTGAGAAATATTCATACTTATCACAACTTTCATCTTCTCCTAACTCACATGGACAACCATCCACCTCAAGAAAACAATGTTTACAAACCATCACACTATTTGATGGGAAGTTTATAAAAGCAAGTAGTCAAGCAGAGGAATCAGAAGATAGGGATGTCCTAAACTAGTTATACAAAGATGAAGAACCTTCACAGATATCAGTGTCCAATACATGCATAGATAAGTATGGCAAAGGTCAAAAAATATTGACAAAAATGGGATATGAGGGAAATGGTCCTTTGAGTAAAAGAAAAGAAGGCATTAGTGAACCAATATAGCTTGTCACAATGAATCCCAAAGATAAAACTGGACTAGGATGCAGGGAAGACTCAAAAGAGGAAGCTACTCAAAGAGCTATCAAAAGAATCTTATAGCTATAGGCTAGTGAGGATCATGAAATAGATTAAAATGAATATGAATGGGAATCCCTCTTTGAAGAATCTTTCCACAAAAAATAAATCTATCTAATCCAAAAGTATACACCAATATGTACGAAAGCACAAAGTTTTTGTTCTAGACCCCTTGAATATGGATCGCAGTATGTCGTTGACTCAAGTGAAGACAATTATTCTTCAAATGAGATAGACACGTTGGAAGAGAGTAACATCCTAGAACTCATTGGATAATTTGACATGGCTATCTCAATGCTTGCACCTTATGACCTTGACCAATCTAATGATTCCTTGTCCTTAATGCATCCTGAACTAATTGATTGGGATCAAAATGAGTTGCTTGAAATACCCAAATTTTCAAACGATGATGCCCTCATGAAATTCCTATTTTCTGATAATCCTAACACATGTTCTACCATTGAATCTCATAATGAAGCTCTTGACAAAGGGAGTGTCAAACCTTTCAGTTGCAAAATGAAAAATATAAGAAATGGGTCTAATAGTGAAAACCATCTGATGGCACTATTAAATAAAAAAAAAAGTAAAAACAAACGTATCTCAAGGTGAAAACCTCATAGAGGCAGAAAGAGATGGAAGGTTTGAAACTTTCCTAGAACACTATTAGGAGAGATCTTCAGTACTAATAGAACCTACACAATCCATCAATGTTGGTACAACCGATATAGTGAAAACCCTACGTTTAGCAGAATCCATGACAAAAGAGGAGAAACCTCATTTCACCAAATTATTTGAGGAGAGGAAAATCAACTTTCTTTGGTCATATGTTGATATGCTAAGCATAGATCTAGAACTCATTATGCATCATTTATCATTGCCACCTAGCATAAAATAAATAAAGCAAAAACTGAGAAAAATGCATCCCCATATCCCCTTTTGGTGAAAGTTGAGTTGAAAAAGCTATTAGATGTAAGATTTATAAGATCTATTGACTATGCCAAGTGGATATGAAACATTGTTCTGGTATCCAAACCAAATAAGAGCATCACCTAGATATGCATAGACTTTAGAGATCTTAGCAAAGCCTATCCAAAACATGATTTTCTTGTACCAAACATTGATCTGATTGTAGACGTGACTACTGGGCACAAAATGTTATCACTTATGAATGGATTTTTAAGATACAACCAAATAAAGATAGCACCTGAAGATCAAGATAAAATGGCCTTCACATTTCATTGGGGCACTATTTGCTAGAATGTGATGCCTTTTGGGTTGAAAAATGCTAGAGCTACATATCAGAGAGCTATGACTACCATCTTCCATGACATGATGCATAATTTTATGGAAGACTATGTAGATGATCTATTGGAAAAATCCTACACTAGAGAAGGACACTTAGAGATTCTAGACAAAATCTTCATAAGATTGGAGAAATTCAAGGTGAGGTTAAATCCAAAGAAATGTGTGTTCGGTGTAACATTAGGTAAACTTTTGGGATACATTGTCTTAGCTAAAGGCATTGAGGTGGATCCTACAAAGGTAAAATCCATCATGGGAATTCCTCCTCCTAAAAAATCAGTCAACTCAAATCATTACAAGGAAGGTTCCAATCCATTAGAAGATTCATTAGGGCATGTGCAGGATCATGGTAGGCCAAACAGGCCCTTAAGTGGCAATGAAAATTCAGAAAAATCAGAGTTAGGCAACTTGACGTAAAAATTTGAATAAGTTATTTATATTATTTCAAAAATATGTAAGAATAGAATATGTGGGAAATTTAATGTAGTTTCTAAACTACTAGGTTAATTTTTTTAAAAACAAAATCTATTTGGTGAAATTTTGAAATTTCAATGCAGTATTACTTAAATTTTAGGAAAAAAATAAGTAGGTGTCTGTCTGACCACCCTAACCATAATAAAATTATAATATTTTTTTATGAGATTTTAGATATAAGTAGAGGACTCATGTCTGAATGTGACGATATTTTTGTAATTTTTTCCAAGTAAATAATTAATTATGAATTTTTATTACAACTTTTAAAAATATAAAAACTCGTATGTCCTAATTTTAACTTGGTTAAAACCTCATAAAATTCAATTTTTTTTTAATCCTATAGTATGTGAAACATATAATGTGACACATATTTTGGATTCAAAAAATATAATACCGTTTGAAAGTTATAGATGTTTTTCAATCAGCCTATCAATAAGGACTTTAGTCGTAATTCTAAAAGAAAATAAATAATAATTATTTATTAAATTCAAAGTAATGAATAATTTATATTGGTGGAAAGCTGAGAGTCTCTTCTACAAACCCTTTTCGTTTCATCAATTTTGGCTAAAAATAAAGTCGTCAGCCACATGGACGAAGTCTAGAAAAACAATGTAAGTTGTCATACACGTTTTTTGCGTTGACTTCTTAGGATTAGCATGTCCAAGCCAAATACCAAAGCAAGCCTGAGGCTAATCCCTAGGCAATAAATTATGTGTTAGAAATATCGGATATCCATTTCAAATCGGATATCCATTTCAAATCGGATATCCATTTTTTATTACATTTTATAAATTATATATTATAAAGTGTATAATTTTTTTTAAAATCATATATAAACCAAATCGGATATCCATTTCAAAACGGATATCTAATTTGGTTTATATATGATTTAAAAAAATTTATACACTTTATAATATATGATTTATAAAATGCAATAAATATTTTATAGTTTATTTTAATATATCTACTTGAGAATATAAAATATAGTTTATAATTTAATATATAATATATTATATTATTATGTATAATATTTAAATATTATTTCTATATTTTACTTAATGTATATATATATATATTACTAATATATAAAATATTATATAACTAATTAATATTACTAACATATATAAAATATTTAAATATTATCTCTTTCCTCTCTCTCTCTCTCTCTCTCATCTCTCCCTCCCTACCCCCCTCTCCCTCCTTGGGACCTCTCTCTCTCTGGGGCTCTCAGTGTACCCCCCTCTCCCTCTCTCAGGTCTCTGCTCGCTCCCTCTACCCATAACCCTTAACCCTTGAACCCTCTACCTCATGGCAACCTTTCTATATCTCTCTCCCTCCCTTCCTCCTCTTGCCCCATCTACCTCTCGGGTCTCTCTCTCTCACTCCTATCTCTCTACCCTCCTACCCTTTCAACCCTCTACCCTCTATCTCTCTCCCACTCCCTCCCTGCTCTCTCTCCCTCTACTCATGGCCCATAGCCTAAACCCTAAACCCTAAACCCTTAATCTCCAAACCCATAAAACCCTCCCCTACCTCTACCCTCTCTCTCTCTCTCTCTCTCCAAAATCACCCTTCTACCTCCTCTCCGTCTCTCAGTTCTCTATCTCTCTCCCCTCTACCCTTAACCCTAAACCTTAAACCATTAACCCTTAAACTCTAAACCCTTAAACCTCTCTCCCACTCCCTCCCTCCCTCCCTCTCTCAAGTCTCACCCTCCTACCGCCTCTCCTTCTCTCGGGTCTCTC
>VDFB02056351.1:32352790-32673522 GCA_007258455.2 Sequoia sempervirens
AGTGATATGCCATATTGTTGACCCTCAAATTTCCCTCTATGGAGAGATCCATACCTACTTGCAAGACAATACTCTTCCAATTAACTTATCTTGAAACCAAAAATGAAACTTCATTCAACAAGTGGCTCACCACACTCTAATAGCTGATGTGCTTTATAGACAAGGTTTGGATAGTACTCTTCTTTGGTGTCTAGAACATAACGAAGTTGAAACCACTTTACAACAGGTTAACGAAGGTATTTGTGGCACAAATTCAAGTGGCTTAACCTTAGCTAATAAATTATTATGATTGGGGTATTATTGGTTGAATATGGAGAAAGAGTCATTTCAATATGTCAAAAGGTGTTCCAAATGTCAAATTCATAGAAACTTGATACATGCACCGGCACAAGAGTTGCATCCTTTCATAGCTACATGGCCTTTTTGTCAGTGGGAATTGGAACTTGTAGGTAAAATTCACCCCTCTTCCTCCAATGGACATAATTTTATAATCACAACCACAAAATACTTCACCAAGTGGATTGAAGTTGTTCTTCTAATCATCATCACTGGGAAACAAATCTCATCATTCATCCTAAATTATCTCATCTTTTGATATGGTGTTCCTCAATTTATCATTACAGACAATGGCCGACGCTTTAAGAATCAAGATGTTCAAGAGATCTGTAAAAGATTCCATATCCAAAATTGGTTTTATAAACCTTACTATCCCCAAGGGAATGGCCAAGTAGAGGCCTCAAACAAGACTATCTAGAATATTTTGAAGAAAAACGTTAATGAAGCTAGACGTGATTGGCATGTTTAACTAAACCTGGCATTGTGGGCTTACAAAACCAGTATCCATACCCCAATAGGAGCAACACCCTATTCTCTAGTCTATGGATTAGAAGCTATTCTACCTATTGAGTTTGAGATACCATCCATGCGTGTGTCACTTAAAGGAATGATTTTAGATGAGGATTACAGAGTATCTAGGCTACAAGAATTAGAACTGTTGGATGAACACAGAAAACATGTAGTTGATCAAGTAAAATCTTATCAACAAAGGATATCTAGGAGCTACAATCATAGAGTAATACCTAGAGAATTTCAGGTGGATGACTTAGTCTTAAAATAAAATCCCCATAATCAACAAGATCAAGAGAAGAAGCGGAAATTTGAACCTCAATGGCTAGGTCCCTTTGTTATAGTATTAGTATTTTGATCAGGAGCATATAAGTTATCCACACTAGAACTGGATATGTTTGATGAACCCCTCAATAGCTTGCATCTCAAAAGGTTTTACACCTAGCTCATCTGGTGCATTGGTAAATGTCCTAGAAAAATGCCAAAAACATCATAAAATGTCCTAAAAAATATACAAAAAAATAAAATAAAAAAATGCAGGGTATGTGCAAGATCATGATGGGCCAAAAAGTGGCAATATGATGGGTATATGTAGGATATGTGGTTGATGACTTCTTTTTTTCCCAAAATTGATGAAATGAAAAGGGTGTTAAAGGAGATTCTCAACTTTCCACCAATATAAATTATACTTTACTTTGAGATTAATAAATAATTATTATTCATTTTCTATTTGAATTACGACTAAAGTCTTGATTAATAGGATGATTGAAAAACATCTATAGTTTTCAATTGGTATCACATTTTTTGAATTTGAAACATGTGTCATTCTATGCTTCACATTCTATAGGAATTAAAAAACAAAAATTGAATTTCATGAAGTTTTGACCAAGTTAAGGTGGTCAGACATATGAGTTTTTATATTTTTTGAAATTTTTAATAAAAAATTCATAATTAATTATTTACTTGGAAATAAGTTACAAAAAATATGCATCACATGGGGACATAAGTCCTCTACTTATATCAAAAATATTATAAAAAAATATTATCATTTTATTGTGGTTAGGTTGGTCAAACAAACACCTGCTTCTTATTTTTCCTTGAAATTTAAGTACTGTCGTTAAGGGAATTTCAAATTTTCACCAAATAGATTTAAAAAAAAAACTAGTATTTTAGAGCTACATTCAATTTGCTTTCTGAGGATTCTATTCTTACATTGTTGCTTTGAAATAATGTAGATAACTTATTTTAAATTTTGATGTGTCAAGTTTCCTAACTCCTAATTTTTCCTGAATTTTTTTTGCCACTTAAGAACTGTTTTTTTTTCCATGATGATCCTACACATACCACAAAAATCCAAAAAAATAGAAAAGGATTGAAAACAGTAAAGAAAAAAGATTGTCCTTTAATGCAAACCACTTTAGTGGTCCTTTGGGAAAGTACCTTGGTGAAAACCTAGCAAATAGGTGCCTTGTGTAAAATAAACACTCTCCATCTATCTTGGACTATGTGACTTGTTTTGCATCATTCATCCATCCTACTTCCATCTATGCATTTGTCACACTTCCATGTTCGCATCATAGCGTGATCCAGTGTTTGTATCATGGCATCCCCTAGCATTACTTAGCCCATTCTAAAAATTAGTTTGTCTTATTGTAACACACTAGGGGGCATGTCCTTCATTGGATTGGATTCTTGTACATTCTCAAGGTCAAAAAATTAAAAATCCCAAAAACATTCAAAACATGTCAAAATAAAAAATAGGTCAAAAAGTCAAGAGGTAAAAAAAAGAAGTCTTCCTTCAAACTACATCGTCTCTGAGCTTTGAATGTAGACAAGGGTGATCTTTGGTTATCCCCTGAGACATTTAGGTCAGTATTTTAAGTGTTCGTTATGTTCATATTTTCATCTTTTAAATATTGGTCGGGTCGTCAATCCAACTATGTGGTCTTTGTGTGTATAATGTAGGAAAAGTTAATTTTTTGATTAGCCCCCGAGGCTCCTAGGATAGGTCTTTAGGTTAGGTCTTGGTCATCATGGTTGTGACTCAGCCTGGATTAGGGGAAAAATCCTGCACTCACTAGGGGAAAATAAAATTTGGACTTGAACCAATAGGCAAACAGTCGTTGTACCAATGTTACAAACACAAATTTCAAATGGATGATGATCCTTCTAAATCAAGGGTTTATCACATTAAACATGAAATTTCAAATTTTTCTACTTTGATTTTTCTTATCATATCTCTTGAGTCCTTGATGATGTATCAAACAAGAGGAGCAAGGAAGGAGTATGATTTTTCTTTGTCTGTTGTTTATGAGTTGATCATTATTACTATGCAAGTTGTCATGAGACATGCACTACAAAGTATCACCGATGGCATTCTGAATTTGCTAATGAAAAAGATTAACTCTTGTCTATTTACGCAAGTAATTCTCAGGTCATCTCAGTTTAATTATACTCAGATGCTTGCGTTAACTTGCAATTTTAAAACATCATGAAAGTAGTACTCAAGTCATCTTGTTCTAAATTATGCCATCGATGCTTGTACTCACTTTCAACATTTTAAAGGTCCAATGATGATAAAGAGCATGAAAAATTGGTTAATATGAATGACAATTTTTTAATATGAGATTTGCATAGTTAGACTACATTCATGTTAGTATTGCATGTGTATTTATGAGGTTTTTCACTGCTGAAACAATTTCACAATGGTGTCATCTCTATTATTATTTGATTGAGTACATTGGACATTAACCAAAAGCACATCATTCTCATTTAGTTTCACATTTGTTGCATAATAATTTTCATATGTTAGAAAACATTCTCATCTCATTTACATTCATGCATTCCATCATAATATTTTCCTTAGAAAATACAAAATAAAATAATAAAGGAAATACATTGCATATCATTTCCAAAATCAAAATCATGTCATCCACTACACTTAAATAAGTGAGTCTCCTTAGATTTCCAAGAAAGTTGGGAAATATGTCAGAGTTATAAAGCTTAAAAGATCAATCTACTATAGTCTTCCCAAAACTTTTGGAAGTTAGACAAACTCACTTATTCAAGCTTAAGGCCTTGAACATTTGAAGTCATGCACATTCAATCAAATGTATATCAAAATTTAGATAATAATCAATGTTGCATATCATATATCATTAAAAATTTCATAATGTCCAAGCGTACAAGGACATCCAAAAGTAGGATTCATGAGATACATCAAAATCCAAAAGGGCACTATATCATGGGAAATACATCCTTAATCTCATAAAAGGTGTATACACAATGTCCAAGGAACATCACAAAATGCTATGTTGAGCTCCCACCAGATGTTGTTGCTCTCATGGAACTAGTACCTCCTCTACCCAATAGACTTGCACCTAGATCTCTCCTATCTCCAACCAATGGTTGTGTGACACCAATGCTAAGAGTTCGATAATGAGATCTACTAGAACATGACTATACAAAACTCTCTCATCGCTCAGGAGGCACCAACTCATGATATTTACCTCTATAAAACTACAACTCTTGAGAAATGGGTTGGATCTCTCTAAAGAAATCCGCTATACCTATAGATGGTGTTGTCTATTGTATCCTCTAAGCAATGGCCTCAACCTTCTCTATCTAGTGTCTAAAAGCATCCCTCTTTAATGTAAGTATGATCATATATGCCTGCAACTACTATATCTACTACTTGTATGTCCCTCTATTAGTCATCAAAATATCAATCTGTGCTCGACACTACACTAACTCATCCTAAAGGGACACCATCTATGCTCAAGCCTATGCTATCTCACTCTAAAATGACTAAACCTATAACTGTAAAGATGCTATCTGTGACGGCTACTAATGAGAGGGTATCCCAATCCGAATCATGGGAAGCACCACTTGAGCTACAATAACACTCCTCCTGCACCTTGGAACTACAAAATTAAATGGATGACTATCATCTACACCATCATCACTCTCCCCACCACCCACTACACCATCATCACTCTCCCCACCACCCATTGTTCCATCATCACTCTCACCACCACCCTTTGCACCACCATCACCCCTGCAACCACCCTCTACACCACCATCACCTCTGCAAACACCCTCCCCACCATCATCACCACCCTCGTCATCTCCTCCCTCTCCATCAACTGGTGGTATTGGCTCCTTTGGATGAGTAAATATAGTAAACGGATGCATGTGGAAGAACTCTAAATAATCCTTGGTCATCCCAACATTTGTAATGTATGATACATAATCCCATAAACTTCATGTCAAGGTATAGTACTCTATCAAAGTTGTCTCATATGATACACAGGGGCCCCAATCTAAAACATCCTATCATCACCGTACATAATGGGAAACTCCTAGGGACATCCCTTGAACCCATCCAAATTTTTGACATACTCACAGATATAGGTATCATTCAAGCACAAGTGTCCACCCAATCAAATAGCAAGATAAGAACATATATGGCATCTCTAGTTGATCTTCTAGCCACTACTCACAATCCAAGTATAGCTGCCATGTGATAGTCTCCAAATCATCTATAGCACACCTCCAATAGGCAACCTTTCCTAGCTTATGCTGGACATGTGGACCACTATAAGTGAAAACATAGGGTCTCCCTAGTGGTCAATGTATCTCTCTTATACCCAAGTTTGCAGTAATGTGATGCCACATGATAGGCTCGTCGCCCCATAATAAATAACCTCATGCAAATCTCGATATAGGTGGGCTAACATACATGAGCCCCATGCATACCTAGTACCATCAAGTGTCATCTGCGATAGCAGATGCCCCCAACCTATTGAAAATCCCTTTGACTTATGATCAGGACAAAGGAATCTACCAATGAATCTAGAAAGTACACATGGAAAAGGATCATATCTGCTAACCATCTTTGTCTAAGGAATCCATCGACAAGTAACATGATCATTTTTGCATAACCTCCATAATGCAGCTATCCCGCCTTGCTCTATCTTATCATACACCACTGTCTCTCCCATCACTGGCATCTGTAGAATATGATAGACATCCTCTGGAGTCATAGTCATCTCTCCAGTCGGTAAATGAAACATGTTATGTTCACTATGTCATCTCTCTACCAATGTTGTCAATAAACCTTTGTTGATTCTATATTGCAGAATATCTAACAAGTCAACCCACAATGGGAGATAATCTCTAAGTCAACCGAGGACAACTGGTGGACCATGTTATAGGTCTTCGAGAATCACTCCCAAGATTGGAGTACATCTCCATCTCCCTAATCATGAACACAAATCAATCAATCAATTTCATGTTCAATCAAGATTATTAGTCAATCAAGCTAATGTGCAGTCATTCAAATCAAATCAATCAGAACAATCAATATCTCAATCAATCAACACATCGTTCCTCACCTATCATGAGGACGATCTACTATCAATCAAACTATTGTTCCTCACCTATCATGAGGATGATTTGCTATCAATCAAACCATCATTCCTCACCTATCATGAGGATGATCTGCTATCAATCAATTGATCATTCCTCTCCTATCATGAGGATGATATGCTATCAATCCTACCATCATTCCTCACCTATCATGAGGATGATCTTTTATCAATGAAACTGTCATTACTTTCCTATCGTGGGGATGATTTGCTATCAATCCTACCATCATTCCTCACCTATCATGAGGATGATATTATATCAATCCTACTATCATTCCTCTCCTATCATGAGGTTGATACAACACTGGTTCTATCATTTGATTCTCGCCTATCATGAGAATCAAATCATCACAAAAAACATCAATAAAACACTACACATACCACAATCTGACTGAAATCAATCCAAAACATGATAAACTGACAACTCCTAGGCTTCAAGGACATCTTGTGAACATCACCTCGAGGGCTTTCTGCAATCAAACCCTACAAAAAGGGTCAAATGACAAGCTAAACCACCTCAAACCAAAAAATATGAAAACTTTCCAAGGAAACAAGAGGCGCTATTTGGGACCCCAAAGGCACCAAAACAGAGAGTGCAACTCAAAAAAGGGTTTTCAAGGCTTACAAGTGGTGCCCTTTGGGACCCCAAAGGAGCCAAAACAATGTTTGGTGTCTGAAAACATGGATTTCACCCTTACAAGAGGTGCCACTTGGGACCCCAAAGGCACCAAAATAGTGTTGGAGGCCCAAAAACATGGATTTCACCCTTGCAAGTGGTGCCATTTGGGACCCCAAAGGCACCAAAACTCTCAAATGTCATAAAAAATTGAATTTCAAGCTTTCCAAAGGTGCCATTTGGGACCCCAAAGGTGCCAAAACTCTCAAACACACTCAAAAACACTTCAAAACAACAAAAACATCATCTGAATGTGCAAAAATAACATAAAATGAGCTACAAGACCTACCTACGATGTTCAAAATACCATTAAAAGGAAAAAAATTGACTAACAAAGAGGTTTGTCGTGAAGTGTACCATAGTTCCAGAGGCAACAGGCTGATTAGGTTGGCAAAGATGCTTGAAATAATGCTTGTGGTATGGGATCACCATCTTCCTCTAAGCTCTCCACTCTTCAACTTCTTCAAACTTCAAATGTGCAAATGAATCCCATTTTAACACTTTTTACCTTTTCAAGGGTAAAATGGAGGGAATTATGGTGGGATTTATCTCTCATTTTTACCAAAAGGGAGTGGTAATTAATCAACACTATTCCAAGCAAGAGCTTGCAATGACATTTTGAGAGATAAATCATCTCCGACATCAAAATCTTATTGAATATCATCATCATAATCATCACAACACCATCGCCTCATTCAAACATTTCATTTTAACATCACCACATTCACCGATTTATCTCTCGAGGGGGCATATATCCGTCAATACCCAAAAGTCAAATTCTATGACATTGTCTAGGGCATCGAAATCTGACATTGTCTGGGGAATTGAAATCTTTTTTGAGCATCGACATCAAAATTTTCTTTGAAACAATGTGTAAAAACATTACTTCAAAGAGGGGAAAATTGTATACACCTAAAAATGATCATCATATTCAATTAAATAAATACAACCTATTTGATTAATGCTTCAATTACATATAAATAAGGTCTTACTTTATTTATATTGTTCAATCTTCTTTTAATTCTCCAAAATTGCATTCTTCTAAATAATTAAATAAACAAAATACCCTAAACATGTTTATTTAATTAACCTTCCTTAATCTTGCTTAAGAATTAGAGCACATTTCTACAACTTTTTGTGTGCCACCTCATAAAGGTCACATGAAAATAAATAAGCCTAATTATTAATCAGAATTATCCTCACACTTCCACCAATAAGAAAAAGCACATGGATTTATTCGCCCACACTTCCAACAAATTTGGAGCACATGGGTCTTTGTTTCACACACTTGGGAATCCCATACATTTGGCATGTTTCCAATTGGTCAAAGGATTCTCTCCACACACATGGAATGTTTTCCTTGGTCAAGGGGACAACATCTTAATTCCTTTCATCTCCACCTTCTATTATTTCTCCTTCGAATCTAGACCATTGATAGGTGCCACCTCACAAAATGCTTGAGAAACCCTATAAATACACCCTCTTGCCTTAGCATTTATCATCCACATTTGAAGTAAATTTACTATGTAGGTTTTTCTTAGGATCTTTGAGCTTTCATGGAGTCTTATAATTAGTTTTCATATCATGTGTTACTTTGCATTCTCATTTTAGATTACTTAATTACATCATAGTTGCATTTTAGATTAGTTTTCTTTTTTGTTGCATTTGAGCATATGCATAATCATGAATAGTTCATTTTAGTTTCATATCATCTCACTCATCTCCATTTTTTCACTTATCATAAACATTATCCTTTTCATCATTTTGTTTTATTTAGAAGCATACCATTAATCCTTCCTGCACACATTTGCACATAGAAATCATCTTAGCTTGCATTTTAAGCATCAAATATTGTTTTCTAGGTTGTCATTTTAACAACCATTGTGCCCATAGAAATCTAAGGGCCAAATGGTTTAATAAATCCCTAGAAATAGAGGACAATGAGATGTATTTGGAAGGTTTGATTGTATTATTAAATAAAGTAGTTTTACTTGCTTCAAACTTTGAATGTAAACCATCTCATTAAGGTTTGTGTAGAGGTTAGATCTCTCCACATTTGACACACACACAGTTTGAATATTAAATCACAATGTGATTAATTAAATAACCTTTATAAGATTACTTAATTAATATTTTCATAATTTAACAAAGTTTATGTGATCTATTTAAAACTTATTACATTTTATTTTTATACAACATGATGATTAAGTATGTTATGCTAAATTAAATGATGTAACTTATCATAACACGCTAAATGAATT
This sequence comes from Sequoia sempervirens, assembly GCA_007258455.2. Classification (NCBI taxonomy): domain Eukaryota; kingdom Viridiplantae; phylum Streptophyta; class Pinopsida; order Cupressales; family Cupressaceae; genus Sequoia; species Sequoia sempervirens. Next base: position 32,362,003 of record VDFB02056351.1, read on the forward strand.
TGAATAGTATGAAACCTAAAGTAATTATAAAATAAATTCAATAACGACTTTAGTGTTCTAGACAGACATGAATTTTTTTGTCAAGAATGAAGCAATGTGAAAGCATATAGGATATGACCCAATAGCTTTAAAAACACTGCTTATCATTCATACTATTCAAAAAGGGACTAGACATAATACCGACGTAGATGTGTAGCATTGATAGGGTCTTTGAGGGGTGTACCCTTTAGCTTGGTTAAGTTGTAAATGCCAGATCCATCAATTGTATTGATTATATAGGGTCCTAACCAATTAGGGCTGAATTTTCCTATTTCAACAGAATCGATAGTAGTGTTTCATTGATTTTCATATAAAACTAAATCACCCTTAGTAAATTTCTGATGGATGACATGGTTATCATGTTTTCGTTGTAATTTCTTAGTGTAAGCTTGGAGATGCTTAAGAGCGTTGATACACTATCCGTCAAGCAATTCAAGATGGTTTAATCCTTGTGCCTTATAAGTGTTATTATCGACAAGACCTTGAAGAGAAATCCTTAATGTTGGGCTTTTTAATGCCAAAGGAATGACTACCTTAGTACCATAAAGAATATTATAAGGTGTAGTTCCTGCAGCGGTTCAAACACTTGTTTGATAGGCCCATAGTCCATATGGTAATTATGTGTACCAATCTCTGTGATGTTGGTTGAAATTTTTCTTGAGGATTTGTTCTAGAATCTTACTAGTGCTTTTTCTTTGACCATTAGATTATGAGTAATAGAGTGTTGAAAAATGATGTTGGATATGAAAGGTGTCCAAGAACTTCTTCACATCATTATTTTTAAATGGCGTTCTGTTGTATGAAATTAATGTGGAAGGAAGTCTAATGCGAGTGATAATGTGTTCCAAGATTAAATGACATATCACATCAGTAATGGTGGAGAAAATAGGAATAACTTCTACCCATTTTGTAAAACAATCAATTGTCATAATGATAAACGCATGTCCAATAGAAGACGGTGGTGAGATTTTTCCAATTAGATCCAATTCCCATATTGAGAACAACCAAATAGGAATTTGGGCATGGAGCTCAAAAGAAGGAGCATAAATCAAATTTCTATATTCTTGACATTTGTGACATCACTTAACATATGCATAACAATATTTTTCCATATTTTTCCAATAGTATCCCATACAAAGATTTTTTTGCACTAAGGTTTTTCCTTCAAAATGAACTCCATAGATGCTTGCACGAACCTCTTTGAGTGCCATATTGATTTTGGAATCCTTACGACATCTAAGTAAAATTTCATTAAAGGATCATCAATATAACACATCAGCAAGGATATGTATTTGGTGGCTAACTATTTTAAATGAGCTTAGGTGTTGTTTGTTGTAGGCTTGGGAATGGTACCATATTTTAAATAATTATATATGGCATCATACCATGTACCCGAGTTATCCTTGATTAGTGTTAACTCATCTTCATATTTATCATTGATTGAGGGTGTCATGATGGGATGAACTTTGAACATAACATCCTTTAAAGGGTCTTGAGGAGATATAAGAGAAGGAACACTTTCCATTGCATCCACATGCCTATTATCTTTTTGTGGGATGTTATCAATGGTGAATGAGTCAAATTGTGCCAACAAGTTCATTATGAGATCCTTATATGCCAAAAATTTGTCATGTTTAACTTGATAGTATTCGTTTATTTGTTTGATCACTAATTGTGAATCACCAAAGATCTTAATATCTTTGATACCCATGATTATAGCATCACATAATCCAACAATTAATGCCTCATATTCAGCTGTGTTACTCGTACATACAAAATTCAATCGATATGACAAGGGAAGAGGCTTTCTGGTGAGGAGAATTAATATAACCCCTACACTAGAGCCTATTCTACACTTGGATCCATCAAAATATAACTCCCATGTAGAAACCTTTGTTGGTAACACACTATCATTAGGAAAAGAATCATTCTTGGGTAGTGCCAAAGGAGAAGGAGCAATAGCTAAGTGGTTGGTCAAGGCTTGACCTTTAATTTATTTTTGTGAAACAAACTTAAGGTCAAACTTAGTCAACAACATAACCCATTTAGCCAAACATCCTAATAAGTTTAGTTTGTTAAAAATATGTTTGAGAGGATCAAATTTTGTCATAACTTGCATTTCAAAATTTAGTAAATAATTTCACAACTTACTGGTAGTGAACACAAGAGCCAAACATTGTTTTTCAATTGGTGTGTATCATGTTTCATAATCGATTAAATTTTGAATGATGTAATAAATAGGATGTTTTTTTCCATTATCATCTTGTTGAGCCAATAAAGTGGTAAGAGCATGGGAAGATATGGATATGTAAAATATGAATGGTTTGTTTGGCATAGCGGGTTGTAAAATGAGTGGAGTTTCAAGGTATTCCTTCAAGCTCTCAAAGGCATGTTTACAATCATCATTCCAATCAAAATGTGCATCCTTCTTGAGGAGATGTGTGAAAGGTAATGTTTGATTAGCTAAGGAGGTGACAAAATGACGGATGGCTTGGATTCTTCCTTGTAACATTTTCAATTGAGAAATGTTCCTAGGAGGTGGCATGTTTATGATAGCATCAATTTTCTTTGTGTCCACCTCAATGCCTCTATGAGATATGATAAACCCCAAAAATTTTCCACCATCTACTCCAAAGACACACTATTTTGAATTTAGTCACATGTTGTACTTATGCATCCATTCATATATTTGTCAAAGGACATTCACATTGTCTTGTCTTGTTAAGGATCTGGCGAGGATGTCATCAACATAATCTTCCAAGATTTTATGTATGTAATCATGAAATATCAATGTCATTGCTCTTTTATAAGTTGTGTCTACATTCTTTAATCCAAAAGGCATCATAATCCAACAAAATTTTCCCCAAATAGTTGTGAATGTTATTTTATATTGATCTTGTGGGTTAATAAAGATTTGATTATAACCAAAAAATCCATCCATGAATGAAAACAAAGCATGCCTAGTAGTTGAATCCACTATCATGTCAATATTAGGAAGGGGAAAATCATCTTTTAAAAAGGATTTATTCAAGTCACGAAAATCTGTACATATCCTAATACAATTATCAGGCTTAGCAACAATGCCAATTTTTGAGATCCAAGGAGAATAATCAATAGGTCAAATGAAACCTGCGTCGAGGAGTTTTTCTAGTTCTCTTTTAACATGCAAGGCTATCTTAAGATTCATTTTCTGTATCTTTTGTTGAATAGGCTTAGCATTGTCAACAAGAACAATGTTTTGTGTTACTATCTTTGGGTCTATTTATGGCATATCTAAATATTTCCAAGAAAAAAAATTAGGAAAGTCATGAAGCATGGTTGTAGTACATCCTCTTGTTCTTCATCATCAAGGAATTTCCCAATATTAATGATATTATCTTTATCATTTATGTCCATTGGTATATCAATTATATCTCCTAAGGGAAGTACATTAGACTTAGGAGATTCAGGATCATATAGTTCCATGCTCATGTTTGTCTCATTAGTATCAATATCTTTTTTCTTAGTACTTATCACAGTGTAGGTAACTTTTCTCTTAGAACAAGATGTCGTAGAAGAAGTACCTAACATTTGTTTCAAGGCTTCATCACTTTCAACATACTCCCATGATGGTGGTGAATCCATATCAAGGAATTCAGGATGCTTTAGTATAAGATTGATTCTTGTGTACATTTAATGGTGTTGATATTTAGCAATGGTCATTGAGTTGCTTTTGTTTCTTTAGAAAAAGAATATCCCAAACCAGTGTTTATCTCTTGTGTGTTAGGTTCTATAGGAACTCGAATTCCTTGTTCATTCTTGCCACATCCTTTACCATTGTATCCAAATTGTTTCATAAGTTCATAACCTCTCCCATCAAGTCTTTCCATTTCCTTTAGGTTAGGTGGTTGTTGATAATCTATCTCATCAAAATTTGTAGTGTATGTTGTATTTTCTTCTAAAGTAGATGAGATAAATGCTTGGGAAGATTCTTCTAAATTCTGAGTCAAGATAACTGTTGGATGTTCTTGTTTTTTATCCTCTTTGTGCATGATTATGTATTCATCCATAAATGAAGGTGTGAATTCTAATGTACCCCAATCATCAACTAGTAATTTAGACATTGGTTCTTCTTCTTGTTTATTGGTCTCAAGAGGTTCTATGTGAGATGTTAGAATTAATGTGTTAAGAGGACTTGTTGTTCCTTTTTCAAGTTGTAAGCAACTTTCAGGCTCAGGGTCTATTTCGACTTGATAAACTTTGTTATTATAGACATATTTCATTATTCAATGAAGGGTTGAAGGCACCACATGCTTCTCATGAATCCATGGTCTTCCTAAAATAAGATTGTACCCAAGATCATAGGGCATGAAATGAATAGGATTTTGCAAGGTAGCCATTTCGACTATGATAGGTAAAGTGATTACATCGAGAAGTTGCTTTGTACTATTGTCAAATCCTCTAATAGATAATGAATTAGGTTTCATTTACAATTTATCCACACGTAATCGATCTAGGAGCTTTACACTACACCCATTAAGGGCAAAGCCATTGTCAACAAGGGTTCTTTTGATGCCTATTCTATTATATTAAGAAATTATAATAAAGGCCTAATTTTGCTTCCTTAATTCTAATAGAGTGAGCTCATGCTGATGAAAGGTAATTTCTACATTAACTGTATTCATTCCTTGTATAAGAGCTGCGAAATCATTTGCATTAGTACTAGGTGGAACCACTATTTGTTACAATGTTGTTTGGATCAATGAGGATCTTGGGAAGCAAAGCTGGTTTTCAATTACACTTATAATGGATGGTTTTCACCAACAAGGAAAGCAATGCAAATAATTTCAATATAATACAATATTAGATACATTTTATTAGTTAAGAACTTAATAGCCTACAAGGGTATGTCCTACCAATCAGTGTGCTTTTATATTCATAATTGCAAATTTACAATCACATATTTTCAACATTTGTATTTGATATAGGTTATTTTTCTTGGAAATTGCATATTTTCTCCTAGAATATTGCACAATTTGAGAGACATTTTTGGTATGTAATATTGATCACTTTAGGCATTAAAATAGTTCAATTCTCCTATTTTTCATTTGTTTATGTGTATATGTTTGATTTCTTTTATCCACCAATAATTGTAGTCCAAGAGATGACATCTCTTCATAGAATTCTGTCAAAAACTTCACATGCTTTCTCTATGCTTCCACATTTTGCATACATGTCAACCAAACCAGGCTAATGGGGACTTCTACAAAATGATTGTAAGTTAATATTTAAATTAATATTACAATGGTGCAACTATTCAAATTTGAAATTAGAATTAGTACCATTACATTTGGGAATATTCTCATTTGTATTTGTTAAATGGCAGGTAGATGCTTATGAGGCAAAGAAACAAGATTTGATGGCTGAAAATGCTGATTTGTGGGCTTTGCTATGGTCAATGCAGGTGATGTTTTTATATGGTTATGCAATATTTAAAGTTTCATTATAGTCGTTGATATATACAAAAGATGATAACATTTATAAGTATAGCACTGAGAAAAAATTGAAGTACATGTTATCTAGATAGTAAAAAGTTCATGATTGGTTTTACATACATGAAAATATATGACTAGAAATAGTTTATACCTAGTATAGCTGTAGATTCTTAAGCACTAAAGGATCTGATACCCAGATCCAATATTCCTTAATGAGACCAAAATTTATGGATGTAATTACATGACAACCAAACCTTCCACATTTAGCCTCCTCAAATGGTAATTGTTACATGGTCATAGCTTTAGTTTGGATTCCACCCTTTTATTTCATGTGTCTATATGGGAAGGGAATTTATAATTTAATAAATATTTAACGATCCACCATAATTTCATAATATCTGACAAAAATATACTTTTTGTTATGCTTTGATGGATGTACATACCATGTCCAAAGCTCCCATTTTATTACAAGTAGGGAGTATGTTGGAAAAGGTTGTGGAATCGAGCTTTACACCTAGCAATTGCAATTGCTTGAAAGTTTCTAAAGCCTTTTCAACAAATCCATTTTGTGCATATCCTACAATATTGCAATCCACAGACCACATTTCTTATAGGGATACTACTATGTATTGTCTATGCATTGATGGATATTCATATCTTGTTTCAAAGATCCCATTTTGGCACTGGTAGGGAGGATGTTGGCAAAGATTGTGGAATTTGGCTTTACACCTGCAAATTTTATTTGCTTGAAAGTTTTTAAAGCCTTTCCACAAAATTCATTTTGTGGATATCTATTGTACATGTGCTTAAGCTATATGAAAAAGGTGTATATACAATTTGAGATCAATTGATAAGCTGAGACATGTAATGTTGATTTGATTTACATTTTACTTAAGATATAATTTCATTGTGTTGCTAAATTTCGTAATTCAATAATTAGGATTCTCAATGATCTTGTATACCCAAAGTGTATGTGATAGAAAGAAATTAGGTATTCATGTTGATTAGTTTGACAATTTGAATGATCTTCAGTTCATAAGTACATAGTGATAATTTTTGACAAATAATATAATTTCTTATTGCATTTATCACAAAAAAAGGGCCTCTTTTGAATGTAGTAGAGGATTTAGAGAGTGAAACATTGGCTAATTTGATCTTTGAAATTGATTATTTTTTACTAAATTGATAATGTTTGAAGTTTTTCTCTCTTTCTTAGATGTTAAGTCTAATTAATAAGTTTAATGTTGTGTTGTAACTTGCAAGTGAGTATGTTGACATGATAAAGGCTAGCATTGTAAATCTTCTAAAAGTTATCATAATTGCATTAGTTGATGTAGAAAGGTAAAACTATTTATCTTTATTATAATTAGTGGAACTTGTAACTAGAATATCTGATAAAAATCTACTTCCAAATATGCTTTTGATGGATGTTCATATCCTCATCCAAAGCTCCAATTCACACACAGGAAAGAAGGACACTTTCAAGTGTATCAATTACAAATTTAGAATCAATAATCCAGCTATTGATCAGCTATTCAAGAATAAGGTAGTTGTATATCACTAATTGAATATTGTCTATTTTTTTGTTGTCTTGCATGAATTCATCTTTTTAAAAATTGTAAGAGATAACTAGGAAACATTATATCTAGTGCCTAAGTTTAGGGTGCCATAGTTGGAAAAAGAAAAGAAAATGTTTAAATTTTTTCCTTTGTATTATTTGACTTTTTCTAAATTTTTGATGTGCAAATTTTGAAACTTTATTTTCAGGCTGCATCTCCAAATTGGAGAAGTGAAAGTTGAATACTAGCGAGGAAGAGTTTGGATGAGTCGAAACCAATAGTGGTGGGAAATTTATGAATTTGGAAGGGGATTAAATGGGTCAAGCCCCTATAGGAGGTCATTTCCCTTCCAAAAGGACTACAGTTATGGAAGGGGAAAATAGTATAAGTATATGAAAATAGGATTATTTTTTTTATATATTGTCTATAATTTGTAACTATCATTGAGACATTGAATGTAACCAATGAAATTTTTATTTTCCAATGAGGATTAATGAAGTAAATTTTTAGTGTGGTTTTTTCTCCAGTTATAAATATTGTGTTGTGGCTCCTCTTGATTTGTAATTTTTTTGTGTTTGTGTTTGATCAATCATATTTGCTCAAGCATTTTAGTCTTCATTTCATGGTGTTTTTTAACATTTGAATATCTATCATACTTGAAGTTTATATGCATAAATTTTTGAGGATTAATTAAGTTAGATTTGATTTGTAATGACTAAATATATGACTACAATAATGAATAAATACAAACTAAATTAATGATTAAATTAATGACTAAATTAATGACTAAATATATGACTAAATAAAGACTAGTTAACAACAATCAATGACTAAATATATGACTAAATAAATGACTACCATTACTAAATAAAGACTAGTTAACAACAATTAATGACTAAATTAATGACTAAATATATGACTAAATAAATCACTACTATGACTAAATAAATGACTAAATTAATGACTAAATCAATGACTAAATCAATGACCAAATTAATGACCAAATCAATGACTAAATAAATGACTAAAATAGTTTAGTAATAAATTTGGTGGTGTTATAAATGACTACAAATAAACCACTAAAATAGTCATGTGACTAAAATTAATGACTAAATATATGACTAAATAAATGACTAAAATAGTTTAATCATAAATTTGGTGGTGTTATAAATGACTACAAATAAACTACTAATAGTCATGTGACTAAAATTAGTCATTTATATGAAATTTTTAGTAGTTTATTTAGTCATATGTTGTTGTTTGTGTACTAGTGGGAGCATAGAATGATAATTTGGTGAATTTTGAAGAAGGTCCCAGAGGGATATATTTGCAGGAGTATTCTTAAGTTGTTCAATGAGATCATACTCTCTAAGGTGTGAATTTAAGCAAGGAGCACTAGGCAAGATGGGGTTTGGTAAAGGTAAGGGTGTTGGGTTAGATTGTTGTGGCTGTGGATTATTACTACTGTAATGTGTGTAAGCAACAACATCATGCTTGAGTGGATAAAGGGTAAAATCGAGTTTAGGTGGAGGTTGAGGTTGATGTGAAGGTGGGTAAAGGACAAGTTGAGGTTGAGTTACGTTGAAATATTATTCTTTAGGTTACTAAAAAAAAACCTTAGTGGATGAATTTTGTGAGATGAAGTCCTCAAGGGCTTCATCTAATATGTCAAAGTAATCACTACTAAAAGGTCTGGGAGATAAGTTATCATTGGCTAGTTTGGGTTTGTCATCACAAGCCTTAGTGGATGAACTCGGTGAGAGGAATCCTTGTAGAGCTTTGTCTAACTTATCCAAGTCATCACTACTAAAAGGTTTGGATGATATATTTTTCCTAAAGTGAAGCATTGTTTTGATTGTTTCATTTGATTTTTTAATGTTTTTGTTTGCATTTTTTGATGAATCTGATCTAAATGAACTAGGAACTAATGTTGAAAATGAAAATTGCAAAAATCTAATGCTATCCATAATGGCCATGAAGTAAATGATGCTAATGTTAATGATTTGAATGTAACAGAAAATAACTAAACAAAAATAGAAAAATAACTAAAACAAATAGTAACTTAAGAAACTGGAAATAGAATTATGAAAACATTGATGCAAAATGTATATTGGGACAAAGTTGCCTAGGGTGATGAATTAGTCCTATTAAGGGTATTTTTGAAGTTTTTCAAATTTTTTTATGGATATTGATGTGTTCCTTTTTGTATGACGCAAATCTAAAGTGTATATGAAAAATTTTACTATTGTTCAAGGAAATGAAGTGCAATAATGCATGCCTAAATGAGCTTTTCACTAATGTAATTTTGGAAACCCTAGAATGCAAAACAATGCAAAACCTAATGCAATGTTTATTAAAGCTAGTCCTAGGATGTAAATGAAATCTAAATTATAAATATGATGTTCTAAATATAGGTTCACCAAAATGAACCACAAATTTTTGTAGGAGGGTTCTCTCTTATACTTCTAGGGTTTTTCACCTAAAAGGAGAAAGGTATCCCAAAAAAACATGGAGGTTCACTAAATAATAATGCTAATATGATTGAAATATGTTTAAATGAAATTTCCTAAATGAAAATAACTAATAAAAGATACTGAATATTAATGCAAAACCTAAGAAATGCAAGTTGTTTGAAAACACATTGTGATATGTAGAAAGATGAAATGAATGCAATATAGAAAAAGATAAAGATGCTATATAGAAATTATGCACTTAAAAATTGATGAGGGATAGAATGAATATTGCATACGCCCCTAAAATTCTAGAAAATTTGATTTTCTAACCAATCAGGACAATTATGCCAAGTTGGGCGACTTAGTCCCAAATTAGTGAAACTGCTCAGAAACTTGTTTCTTTCAAATGGGTATCTAGATCTACAAAAATATCTAAGAAACCAATGTAGTGGGACTAAGTCACCACTATTGGTGACTTAGTCCACTTTGGATTTTCTACAAATTTGATAGTGGAAATGAAAGCCCACATTTTGTACTCCATTTTTTTATAGAAACCTGGATCTGAATCTGCAAAACTACCAACAAAATAAAGTATAAATTGATTTCTAATCTGGGTTTTCCCTTGGTCAAACCCCTAATTCATGCTTAAACCTTGAAAGAGATAAAATATGCATAAAACCCTAGCCCTAAGTGTGTCTAAGACTATGAAGTTTGAAGATACGCTGCAACCCTATGCTAATATGCAAGAATAAGATGCATAAATGGATTTAGAACAATGCAAGACTCATTATATGAGACACTAAATCACATTATAAATGAATCTAAATGAAATTAAAACCTTCCTTAGGATGAAGATAGAGAGTGTGGACTCTTATTTTGGATTGCCCAACTACTTTAGCTCCTTCTAGGGTTTTTCACCTAAAAGGAGAAAGGAATGGATGGGGTCCAAAATGCAAATATCTACACTCAAAGTTAATGTAAATGAGATTTATTATGTGTAATTATGATTTAATAATGCACTAATTTAAAAATAAAATGATTTAATGATGCTAAACCTAAGAAATGCAAAGTACTGGAAAACACATTTTCATATGCAAATACACCTAAAAATGCAAGTAAATGATGAAATAGCTGAATAGAACTAGAGAGGGGCACCTAGAATATGAAATATAATGTGGAGAGATTCTGGAATCTTGAAAATTTGACTAAAAATGTTGATTGGAACACTTACGCCAAGTTGGACGACTTAGTCCCTATAATCAAAAGAAAATCCGATTGTTAGATTGTTAGATCAAATAACATTAAAATCCAATGAAATAACAAAGTACAAAGGAAACATGATGAAAACGAAAGGAACGATATTACTAAGAATCTCCATCTTCCATGCTTCACCTTCGTTACACCTCCTAGTTTGTAGTAAATAGAGATGCCCTCAGATTCGTGTATGAGCAACTATGACAAATGACAAGCCTAAAGCGAGTTTTGAAGGATTTACTCAAAATCTAAATACCTATGACTATTGTCAATGCTAAAATTGCCTATGACCATGAACATGTGAGAGTAAATAAATGCCTATAGTAATTACACAGAATGTCAGCATGTGTCTGTCCCTGAAAAATGAGAAGGAGATGGCATTTTATAGAAAAGGCCATTTCGAACGGACGGATGAGATAAATTAATGATGAGAACCTAAAATGAACGATCCAGATTTAACCTGAGAATCCCTAATTAGGGTTAGGGAAAATTCCTTAATCGAACGGTCAGAATAAAATCAAATCGACGTTGGAGAATAAATGAGACAAATTAATTAGAAAAATAAAGATTTTCAAAAAATCAAGAAGATAAGATTGCCTGATTTGCAAGATTTGAAAAATCAAAGAGATAAGATTTGGACTGAAGATAAGATTTGGAAAATCAAGAATCTGCCTGATTACTTGATTTTTGGAAGATTAAATACCAATTTGAATTAAATTAATTCAAATTATGGATTTTAAGAGATAATAAATAATCTTTTTCAGATTATTTATCAAAAAGGACTGACAGTTAAGATTGACATGACATTTTAAATAATTTAATTTATTTAAAATGAGAAGAATATTAATTGGCCATTAAATAATTAAATTTAATTATTTAATTTAGCAGAGAAGACTAACCAATTAAATAAATGAATCAATTTATTTAATTAAGACAATCAGTGACGTCTTCAATAAATAAATATAATTCATTTATTTAATAATCGATAAGAATTAAATGCAAAAGGGGGGAATTAAATAAATTATGAAATTTATTTAATTAGAGAAAGACTTAGACAGTTAATGACGTATTTAATAAATAAATGAAATTTATTTATTTAATAATCGTGAAGAATAGGTGACATGAATTAATTAAATAATTATGAATTATTTAATCAATAGTCGAATGTGGACCAAGGCCATAATTAAATGACATAATTATGCTAGTACGAAAGTGGTAAAAATGAAGCTTGCAGGCCTAGGTCATTTTTAGGTGTCTACATTTTGCCCCTCTTTGTCATAATGTAGCATGTCGCATTGTGACAAAGAAAATAAGTCAAGAATATTCCCCAGTGAGAGTACGGAGTATCATTGCCCCCTCAGGAAATTTTCAAATTTTGAGTCGGTGCCAGAAAAATTTGCAAAGGGTCCCAATAAATCAATTTGATGACCAGAAAAACAATAGCGTCGTCGGTTTGGGATTCTTCCATGCTTAAAGCAACTTACGAGGAAGTCAAAGGTGTTCAAATGAGCCTCCAGTATTGACTTTGTTTGAAAAATGCCATTTTGACCTTATAAATAGGTTGACAAAGGGAGTAAAGTGAATTCACTTTTACTATTTACCTTGCAAAATTTGAGAGCTCAGAGCAAAAGGTGTAGCAGTGAGGATGGTTATCCTAGTGTTAGAGCATCGCGGTGAGATCGTGAGGACTTTCAGATGGCTACAGGGCTCAGAGCCACTGGTATGTACCTTAAACTCACTTTGTCATTTTATCATTTTGAGTGCCATTTATTGCTTTCTAGGGTAGTCAATGCCTACGCCATGATGCATATGTGTTCGTGTAAGCCACAATTGCCTTCGCGTTCGACGCATTTGATGCATCGCGACACAAGTGCCGAGACAAAAATTGGTTGCACTGGTGGTTTGCGCTGCACTTGAAAATTTGTGTGACGCAAGTGACTTATTGAGTCACATATGACCGCTAGAAAGCCGCAATCGATATTTTGTGACACACTTACTTTATTGAATGTCGCAATTGTAATATCGTGTCGCAATCACCATGTTGTGACACATTCGTAAAATTTTGTGACGTAAATGATATTCTGAGATGCAATTGACATGTCGAGACGCATTTGATGTTTTGAACGACGCAGTTGTCTTTTCGCAATGCAATTGCTTGTTTGCGACACATTTGCCTGTTTCTTTAATAAAACTTGTTTTGATGTTTACATGACCTTCGTTGCTTTCCATGATGTTGACAGTTGTCTAAAAAGTGCTGATGCAGTGTTCATCCTTTTGCAGAGGCAGCTTGCCCCTATCTACATGAGAGAGAGCAGACCGATCACCTTTCCGTTTGCTAATCAGTTAGGCCCACGAGAACGATGGCGATTGATGCGACTGGGCTTATTCTATGCTGCGTTCATGCCCACCATTCAGGCGAATAGGGGATTATTGACCGCACTATGTAAACGATGGCACTCCAAGACCTATTCCTTCCACCTACCAATAGGTGAGGCCACCATTACCTTGGAGGACGTCTACCAGATTCTCCAGATTCCTATTCGAGGGGAGCGAATTGTCTATGATCCGCGGCATGGCGAGCAGACCTTTCGTGCCTATTATCAGGATCAGGGTGCTGGACTAGGGATTCAGGGCTATGAGATCTGATGGGAGTTCATGGCAGAGCACTACGGTCGCTTCAATGCATTTTTGGCAATGATGATTGCAGGTATCCTGATTCCTGACCGACAAGGACATGGATTTCTGATTGGTTGGGGGGACGTCCTCGTTGGCATGAGTCGAGACAGGATAGTTTATGCATGGGGTCCTTGCTTGTTGGGGATGCTTTATCATCAACTTCACGACATCATGTACAAGAGAGGAGAGAGTATCTCCTGCAGGACCACTCTTATGATGATCTGGGCATGGGAGCACATTCGTATATTCCACCCTCTAGTTGACAGACCGCAACTAGCTGAGAGGATGCCCTACTCTTACTACTATGCTAGTGCATTACAGCAGACCCATATGGGTGAGACAGGTGGTGGTGGCACAGGATTGACACCATGGTGACATTCATCTAAAGTCCGTACAAAGACTGTGTAGCATGGGATGACAAGGATGAGCACCTCAGCTTCTGCAAGCAGTACAGGTATCTTATTGGCCAGACCGTGCAAACATCCTTGATTATTGAGATGTACCTCCCATAGTGTGTCCTTAGGTAGTTCGAAGAGCAGCAGGATGTGCCTGTGGGGATAGCAGAGTATGCCATGTCATCCAGAGAGTATGCATGGGGGCTGACCATCCCAGTGGCCTTTGCAACACAGCAGATAGATGGGTTAGTAGCCTAGGCCTGGGGTTGGAGAGGAGTAGTAGATCCTGGTACGATGCTAGTATATGATCTATGGTGGTAGGCACACCGACTAGTGCCCTTGATAGATCTTGACGGGCCAGTACCAGTTGATAGGCGGTTAGTTATTCTGTGGGTGCCACGGGCAAGACGAGGTGGCAGAGGCAGAGATGGAGGCAGAGGGAGAGGCAGAGGCAGGGACGGAGATGGAGGGAGGGGTGGGGATGATAGAGGGAGGGGTGGGGATGATGGAGGGGGGCAGGGGTGGAGACGGAGGCACGGGTGGGGATGGAGGCTGAGACAGAGGCAGGGGTGGGGATGGAGGCCGAGGCTGAGATGATGGTGGAGATGGCAGGAGACGACAGCGAGATGGATAGAGACAGGTCTAGAGGGTGTGCCCACGAGTGGCAAGGGTGGCATTAGATGCTATCCCTGAGGTTGGTGAGGAGGGTGAGAAGCAGCCCTGACAGGAGGGAGAGGGCGAGGGGAGGCAGGAGGAGGAGCTAGAGGTGAGGGGGCAAGAGGAGGAGCTAGAGGTGAGGGGAGAGGAGGAGGAGGCGGAGGTGACGGGACAAGAGGAGGAGGTGGAGGTGAGGGGACAGGAGGAGGAGGTGGAGGTGAGGGGACAGGAGGAGGGGCCAGAGGTGAGGGGATAGGAGGAGGATGTGGAGGTGAGGGGAGAGGAGGTGGAGGCAGAGGATGATGATGACAAGGATGATGCCATGGATGAGGCTGAGAGGCTTCTGAGATGGCAGATGGTGGAGGGGGAGGAGGAGATATCGTCCTCTTCAGGGTTGCCACTAGATGCCACTGCAGATCAGAGAGTGGCAGACCTTTAGCAGAGATTGGATGCAAGCTTGGCATAGGTCAGGTCTTTACAGTTATCCCTAGAGGTAGCTCGGGTAGAGCGAGGTCAGGCTATGATCCGCCAGCAGGATGCTGCCCAGTGGTGCACAGAGTTTGCAGCTTTATGCATGGGGCCGATAGGAGACATGGCTCGGGAGTTGGCCAGAGTTAGCACAAGACTGGGTAAGTATCAGACTCTATACGAGCAGGCAGTGCTGCTATAGCGATGGGATCCTACCCTATCCCGATCACAGATGAGAATAGGTAGCAGACACAGGTTAGGCAGTGGCAGTGGTACCAGGGGTCATACCAGCGTTGGAGGGTCTACCTCGACAGGTCACACATCTGGGCACAGGTCACATCATTCTCGTAGGCATACTCTGAGCCACCATTCAGAGCACAGTCATGGGTCGACCTATTCAGTGTAGAGGTCAGGATAGGTACAACCACCAGTGATAGATCCTTCTATCTCTTAGAGTCTAGCAGCGGTGACTTCATAGGTGTTCTATACCGTTGAGATGACACCTGCCTTCTCAATTCTGACAGCTTCACAGACAGAGGCTGTTATAGGACCACCTATTGTTTTAGCGCCCATGACAGAGTTGCCTTTGCCACATTCTTCACCTCGAGGGGATGATGAGGGTCTACCCTAGGGGAATTTTGTATTATGACACATTATGTATAAGATTTGAGCTTGCGAGCTCCATTTTTGGGATATTCCATGACATTATCCTATGACATTGTACCTTTTTGATATGATATTATATGATGATGCAGTTTTGTTGCAGCCTACATGTGTTATGTGATGCTCTTTGCTTTATGTATTATGATATGTATGATGCTTAATTTATGATGCCATGTATGTCCTATGATGTCTACTTGTGATCTTTGATGCCATGATGATGTAATGCTTATTTATATGATTATGTTAATGATGTGAATGATGTATTTATGTAAAAGATGCAATGCTGATGATTATGTTAATGCAATGCTTGTGCTTATGTATATGATTTATTGCCATGTATGATGTATGAATGGACCTAATGTAATGTATATGATCATGTATGCACTTATGTTTTTGGATGTCATAGGATATTATCGTGGGATGGAGAAGAGAAGATGACGAGACTAATGAGGCGAGACAACCAGATGCAAGAGGAGAAGATGACAAGACCTAAAAAAATGCATGTTAATACCTAGGCCAAATCCTTGAAAACATTGCCATAGGGCTAATATTTATTGCTCTTAATCATCATTGGGAAAACTGTTGTAATGGCCAACAAACACCATGATATGACATAGATCAAGGTGTGCAAGATCGTACCATTACATAAGACAAATAGTCACAGACAAGGATGATCATGACTCATACTATGAGCGTGATTGCCCCAGTCTTGTTGTCATAATCAACCACAAGCAGAAAAAGACAAGGACAGATCATGAAACGTCATTGCTTCTCTAAATCCTGTTTCTAGGACATCCTTGAGAAACTAGTGACATGATTGCCAAAATACAAAAATAAAGTCCCTATCATGATATGTCATTGCTTTTCTAAATCCCACAATCAGGACCTTGCTGAGAAGCTAGTATTCATGCATGTCAATTGTCATGCTATGTCACTGCTTCTCTAAATACTGCTTAGTAGGATCTCGCTGAAAAACTAATAACATGATAAAAGATCAACAGACAATTGTCAAGTGTTTGCCAAGTGCGTCTAGATATCCATTGTTCTGATGTCAAGATACCATGATTGATAGTGTCAAGATGTCTGAATGTTTAAAGTTTTAATGACCTTGAAAATCTTGACTTGGTGAATTTAGGAAGGACACATCCTGAATAATGCCGATGTTGAGAGGATTTGATCCCTAATAGTCGTAAGGGGTCCCTCGGAATGATGATGATGCTTAGGAAGGACACATCCTAAGGCAGAAATGATAGATTTGGTTCTTTAGAAGGACACATCTGAAGAAACACTTATGCCAGGAAGAGTGATCTTTATGTGTCAAGGGGATCACTCAAAATGCCGAATGACAATGACGATGCCTAGGAAGGACACATCCTAAGGTGTAAATGATAGAGGTTATCATTCAGAAGGACTCATCTGAAGACTAACCGAAATTTGACAGTTTGACTGGTTTCTGATGATTTGACTTGCGTTAACCAAATTTGACTTGTGTTTGACTATATGCTGATATTGCCTTGATGATATGAGATTGCACTGATGAGATTGTCATGCTAAATAAAAGATTGTTTTACTTTGTTTCAGGAGTTTTCCCATTTGGAAATTGATTAAAGATTTTTGACGTGTGTGCCACTGTAGTGTCATGAACCCTAATGGACTAACCTAGTGCGGCCTCAGGGGCTCATCGATAGATGGCCTTGCCTACGTCATACACTCAGAGACCTCATAGTTCGACATGACCAATGACTTTGTCTTGATGATCCAAGATTGCATCATGATTTTATTTTGACAAACCTAAAAGGACTGACCTAATGTCTCGGGGACTCAAGTATGAGTCTTGCCTACATAGCAAATGCCCAAAGACAACGTAGTTCGGACAGATGAGAAAGACTAATTGACTTGATTGACTTTGACCAGAAATGACAGTGTGTTCATGTTCTTTGAGTGGTCTAATGATTTTGTTTGAGGTTTTCTTCAAGACATTTTATGGTTTTTAGGTCTTTTTTTTTTCAGGACATTTTTGCGATGTTTTTGTGTTTTTCCAGGACTTTTTACAATGTTTTGGTCTTTTTTCAGGACTTTTTATGATGTTTTTGGTCTTTTTTCAGGACTTTTTATGATGTTTTTGGTCTTTTTTCAAGACTTTTTGCAATATTTTGGTATTTTTTCAGGACTTTTTGCAATGTTTTGGTCTTTTTTAGGACTTTTTACCAATGTTTTTGTGATCATACATGACATCCACTATAGTTGCATGATAAACATTTTGCCCCCAGTCAGGTCTAAGACTTAGCCATTTGAAAGGGACATGGACAGGATGTTGCTGACTTGCTAGACGGATAGTTGTCAGGACTTGATGTCAATCATTTATCCACAATGACAGGTAGGGTAGGATGTGATGGTGATTTGTAGAGGAATCGCGAACATACCTTTCATCCTAAGCCAAGTTTAGACAAAGTGACAGTAGATGGCAGAGCAATGATTGATTATGCATGGCGCCTGTTTGCCAAGTTTTCACCATGGTACTTGTCCAAAGCGCCTGTTTGCTAGGTTTTCACTATTGAACGAATCATTTTTCTCTTTACTATTTTCATAATTTTTTGATTTTTTTGGTGTCACCAAGACACTTGTTTGCCAAGTTTTCATCAAGGTGATGATTTTTATCATTTTTTTATTTTTTTTATATTTTAGGGCTTTCAGCTCCATCCTGTGATGCTATGCGTAAAACTTGTGGAGGTGTAAACTGTTGATGGGCTCTGTCAACTGTTCCCCATTTGGAGTTGCCAATTGATAAGCTCCGGAACCAAAAGAAGATATGATAATATATGGACCCAGCTAGTTTGGTTTGAATTTTCTTGGCTTTTCTCTATTTGCTTGGTTCTTGGGGTTCTACATTAGAACTAGGTTGTCGATGTCAAACTTTCTGACCATAACCTTTTTATTGTAGCTGCGACAAAGGTGGTTTTGATATGCTTAGAGATGATTCAGTGAGTTTTGTCTTCTTTCTTCTAGCATTTCCAGCTCATGCAAGCGTGATTGTCGGTAGTCCTCTTCATTAGTAAGACCCTTCAAGGAGACTCGTAGCGAAGGAATTTCAACCTCAATGGGTAAGATGGCTTCAGCACCAAAGACCAGGGAAAATGGGGTGGCCCCTGTAGGCGTACAAATGCTAGTTTGGTAAGCCCACAGAGCAGGGCTAAGTTGGATGTGCCAGTCACGGCCAGCGTCATTGACAATCTTTTTGAGAATCTTGACAATGGTTTTATTGGACGCCTTAGCTTGGCCATTTCCTTGTGGGTAGTATGGAGATGAAAAGTGGTGTTGGATATGGAATCACTCACATAAGTCACATACGTCTTGGTTTTTGAATGGACGTCCATTGTCAATGATGATGTACTATGGGAGGCCATACTGGAAAATGATGTAGTTGAGGATGAACATTGATATTTGTTTGCCAGTAATATATGTCAATGGGATGGCTTCAATCCACTTTGTGAAATACTCAGTGGCGGTAATAATGAATTTATGGCCATTGGATGAGGTTGGGTGAATCTTACCCACGAGGTCGAGTCCCCATTGAGTGAAGGGCCAAGGAGAAGTGATCGACCGGAGTTCTTGTGCTGGAGCATGGACCAAGTCACTATGTATTTGACATTTGCGACAAGTCCTGACATATTCAATTGCATCTTTTTCCATTGTCGGCCAATAATACCCAAGTCTCGTTAATTTCTTAGCCAGAGTAGGACCACTTAAATGAGATCTGCATATACCGTCATGTACTTCTTGTAAGGTCGTACATGCTTCTTCGGTGTCAAGACATCTAAGGAGGGTATCATCGAAACTATGGTGGTATAGGGTGTCACTGACTATGGCATACCTTGCAGCTTTTCTAATGGACTTCCTTTGGTTATTTGACAGGTTCGGTGGAAGGGTTTGAGAATTTAGGTAGTTGTAAATGTCCTGATACAAAAGAGAGTTGGTACCAACAAGTTCGCAAACCATTTCCAATTCTAGGATATCATATGCCAGTATCAAAAGCTGTTCTACTAAAAACTCAAATTGTGACACATTTTTAGGGATGTCTAAGAGAGAACTAATAGTAGCCATTGCATCAGCTGCCTTATTCTGTACCCTGGGGATTTGTTCAAAAGAAATCGATTGAAAGTATGTCAGGAAACTGTCCACCATCCTCTTGTAGGGAAGCAACTTCTCATCCTTTGTTTCATGGTCAT
Organism: Sequoia sempervirens; assembly: GCA_007258455.2. Lineage (NCBI taxonomy): Eukaryota > Viridiplantae > Streptophyta > Pinopsida > Cupressales > Cupressaceae > Sequoia > Sequoia sempervirens. The sequence goes on from VDFB02056351.1 coordinate 32,381,867, forward strand.
CATTCACTTGGTTGATTACTAGCTGGGAATCCGTGAATACAAGCAATGTCTGAATTTTCCATTTGATTGCCAAATTGAGACCTATGACTAGTGCTTCATATTCGGCAATGTTATTTGTACAAGGGAAAGCGATCCTAAATGACTTAGGAATTGAATCCCCCTATGGTGTGATAAACAAGATTCCAGCACCTGAGCCATGACCAGTATGAGACCCATCAAAATATAGCTTCCATGGTGATGTCGGTTCCGCATGAAAAATGGACTCCTCGGGAAAATCAATTACTAATGGATGAGTGGCTTGAATCGGTGCATCTGCTAGTTGATCTACTATTATTTTCCCTTTTATTGCCTTGCACTCGACATACTATATGTCATACTCACTTAGTATCATGACCCATTTTTCCAATCGGCCTATTAATGCCGCCCAACTTAGTAGATATTTCAATGGATCAATCTTGGCAACCAGTTGTTTCTGATGACTGAGCATATAGTTTCTTAGTTTTTGGGATGCAAAAACAACAGCAAGGCATGCACACTCAATGTATGTGTAGTTCAACTCATAGCCTATCAATGTGGGGCTGATGTAATAGATTGCTCTTTCTTTTCCTTCATGATCATTTTGGGCTAGCAATGCCCCCAGTGCTGAACTAGTAGTTGAGATGTATAGAATCAATGGCTTTCCATGAATGGGCGGCATGAGGATTAGTGTTGACAATAGGTAATCTTTGATTTGTTGGAAGGCCTCTTGACATTTATCCATCCATACAAATGGGATGCCCTTGTGCAATAGATATTCAAACGGATGACACTTATCTACCAATTGGGCTATGAAACGGTGAATAGATTGCACTTTGCCTTGCAAAGTTCTAAGTTCACTGATCCCTCTGGGTGGAGGCATGTCTATGATTGATTTGACCTTTGCCAGATCAACCTATATGCCTCTTCAGGAAACTATGTACCCCAATAGTTTACCTGATGTGACCCCAAAAACACACTTCTTAGGGTTTAGCTGAACTTTGTACTCTTCCAGTCTCTTGAAAATTTTGTCGAGTACCTTCAAATGATCTTTCCTTGTTGCTGATTTTTCCAATAGGTCATCTACATAATCTTCCATTATATTGTACATCATGTCATGGAAGATTGTGGTCATAGCCCTTTGATACATGGCACCTACGTTTTTGAGACTGAAGGGCATGACGTTCCAACAGTATGTACCCCATGGGCACGTAAATTTTGTTTTGTGCTGATCCTCAGGAGCAATACGGATTTGATTATAGCTGGAGAAACCATCCATGGGGGATAGCATCTCATGTCCTGGAGTTAGGTTGACTATGATGTCAATGTTGGGCAAAGGAAAGTCATCCTTTGGACATGCTTTATTTAGGTCTCAGAAATCTGTACATACCTGAATCAGTCCATTTGGCTTTGTCACTGGCACTAGGTTGGAAATCCATTTAGCATAATCTATAGACCTTATGAATCTGGCATCCAATAATTTCTTTAACTTGGCCTTGACCAATAGAGCAACTTGAGGGTGCATTTTGCGCAACTTCTGCTTGACTGGTTTAGCATTGGGTAATAGTGGCAGATGATGCAGAACCAGTTTGGGGTCCAATCCTGGCATGTCAGCGTAGGACCATGCGAAGTTTATTTTCCATTCTACAAAGAATTTATGAAATTCTTGTCTCTCTTCGTCAGTCAGTGATGCTGTAAATAGGACCATCTTGGGGTCTTCTATAGTTGAAATGTTATCCTCTATTGTGTCCTCAATAAGCATGGCCGATTTCTCTTGTTGCACGGGGAGAAAGTTCAGTCCTCCATCTTTGGGTGCCTCAGAGAGGTTTTCACCCACATATTTGTCCTTTATTTTTACTATTTTATTGTCAAGAGGTGCCTTTTGATTTTCACCTAGAGACATTTCATTTTTTACTTTATTTTTACTTTTGCGACTAGAGGACTGAACAGTCTCACCGAAGTATGCCATGTAGTCTAAATCAATGGAAAATCCTGATTTGTGGTCCCCACTGGGTATGCAATCTCGTAATCACATGAATTCAGCAATTGCCTCATCATTCTGAAATGTGTCCAGAACTGGCAGTCCTTGTTGGTCCCAATCGACTAGTTTAGGGTAGACTAAGGAGATGCCATCATCAAGGCTAGTGAATTGGGGTGAGGATGTGAACAGCATGTAGATGGATTTAGTGATGTTGTAAATGAGGTTATCATTGTCTAACTCGACATCAGACTCTATCCAGTATTCTCCTTCACTAGTGTCATATTCGTTGTCATAATAAGGAGTGAAGGTTTGAGAGCCTTGGTTATTAATGTCGTCTGACACTTCAGATAGATTAGACTGAGGTGGCTCAAGCAATGGGTGTTGTATGGCATGGGAAGTGGTAGTAGGACTTTGGCTATTTGGTGCTTGTTCAATTTTGAATGTTTTCCAAAATCATTGTTCAGAGGTCAGTTCCCCTGGTTCGACAAATAAATCATCAAGACAACAGTCACTTAGTGATCGTTCTGAGCCAAATTCCCACTCATGGGAGTCTGTTTCGATGAGGGTTTCCCTAGTAGTTTCGACATTGTCAGAAGCATGTACTCGCTCATTTGAAAGTCCAGAGGTATGTCGATCGTCATTGTTGAGTGATCCAAACCCTAATCCAAGATACTTCAGAGTTTGAAAAGTTTCTATGGGTTCCCTTCGACTAGTTTTATTTTTTCCAAGACCACTAGTACCATTGTAGCCTTTAGCCTTCATGATGTTGTAACCTTTGCCATATCTGTGAACTGGTAACAGAGGTAATGTGACAGTATCCTTATAGATCCATCCTATGATGTCAACAAGGTCTTCATCACTCATGTCTCCCCACTTGATAAAAACTATATTTGATGGAACTTTGAAGGTTTCTTGAGGTTCCATTCTGAAACATGGCCGACCATATATCTTTGGAGGAGTTGGTATTGTGGTTATGCTGTATGTTGTATTTAGTTTGAACTCTCCGCAGTCGAGGTCTTGGATTTTGATAGTTGGTTCAGTCTTATGGCTAGTGGAAGGTGGTGGTATGGCAGAAGACGTGGATGGATTGGATGTGGAAGATGACATGAGTGTGGAAGGGTCGATGTATTTGGATGCTAAGGAGCCAGGTGCTTCTCGGTTAATAGGTACTCAGTTTTTGGAGATACCCCTTAAATCGGTACAATATTGGAAAGGGTCAGGGTCTTCGTATATGGTTACTTCTATGCCATCAAAAGGAAACTTGAGGCATTGGTGGTATGTCAACGGAATGGCTTTTAAGGTGTGGATCCATGGACGGCCAAGCAAGATGTTATATGGTAGTTCCAAATCTAGGACCAGGTAGGTTGTGCCTACAATGACGGGTCCCACTCTGATAGGGAGAGAGATAACACCCCATGAAGAACGTTCCTCATCATCATATGCTTTGATCACTATACTTTTCATTGGGTCTATGCATGCATCAGAGAACCCAAGAGCCTTAACCAATTTGAGGGAGCATATATTCAACCCTGCTCTGCCATCTACTAAAACCCGTCTGACTTTGTGCTTGTGGATAAAAGTTTCTATGTGTAATGCGTCATTGTGGTTGGTTTTATGTGATGAGTAGTCTTGATCTGAGAAGGTGACGTGGTGTGGCGTGGTGAGATATCCTACCATAGTTTCAAATTGATTGACATCGATGTCCTTAGGGACCGACAACTCTAGGAGAGTTTTGTCTAAGATTTCTTTGTGCACAGCAGAGATACGAAGTAGCTCAAGGATAGATATTTGCGCTGGAGTCTTTCCTAGCTGGTCAATGAGGTTGAACTGACTCTTGGGTTTCCACTGTTGTGTGGTTGGGATAGGTTTTGGCTGTTTAGCAGATGGATCGGGTTGTGATTGTTTAACAGATGGGCCCGGTATAGTGATTTTGGCTTGTCTAGGGGGAGGTGGACCAGGTATAGTGACCTTGCCACTGCGAGTAGTAGCATTACACTGGGGTGCTCTCTTGACCGTAATGGTATTGATGTACTCATCTTCAGTTTAGACATTGTTTATAATAGGTCCACCAGAATAGTCGTACTTGACTCAGGCAAAGTTAGCTTGATTCTGTGAACCTGAAGTGGAAGCATTATGAGAACCATGGTCCTGCAGTGGATTCTTGTGGATAGTATGATCTGAGTTGGAGGTGAATTGCGATCCACCTACTTCGATGGTGCGATTTTTAATAAGATCTTGAATTAGGTTTTTCAATTGTCGACAGTTAGAGGTTGTATGTCCTTTTGCTCGATGGTATTCGCAAAGTGCATTGTCATTCCACCATGCTAGTTTGAATTGTCTTGGGTTATAAGGTTTTATTTCCGAAAGTGTGATGACCCCATGCTGGATGCATTTCTTAAGGACTTCTTCAATGGGTTCACCCAAATGGGTGTATGTGCGACCCCTAGGAAATTGTCTCATTTGATGATATTGTCCTTGACTATTTTGACCACTTTGATTGTTTGAAGAAGTATTGGGAGGAGGTGTCAATGTCATTGTTGGTCTATTTTGTTATTGAACCCCTTTTAGGGCCAATACAGGACTTGCAGTCTTGGCGTCCACAACACCGTCATTTGTAACATGCTTATTCTTAACCCAATATTTGTTTTTGTCAACGGGTGGGTTGGTGTTCATGTTTTTGGAACCATATCTCAGTTCTCCCTTTGCGATAAGGGCTTTCTCAATTTGGATCCCCTTTTCAACCAATTCTATGAAGTTTGTGCAACAATGTATTTGCAATGCGAATTTTAGGGGCCCTACAAGTGTTTGGAGGGACATGTCAACTTTTTCCCTTTCAGGAATGTCAATGTGACATCAACTAGCAAGGCTTCTCCATTTTTGAAAGAATGGAATAAATGTCTCACTAGAGTCTTCTTGCGTGAGATTGCACAAATTAGTGATAGAGGTATCCATGTCAATGTTGTATGCATAATTTCTTATGAATCTTTATTTGAGCTCATCCCATGTCTGGATATCTTTTTGCATTGAAAACCATTCAAGGGCTTGACCCGCCAAACTTTTGGAAAAAAATCTCATCAAGTATGTTGGTTCGTAGGCGATATCCATACAGTTGGTTGTGAACTCACGAACATGTTCAATGGGATTTGTCTTGCCTCTATATTTTGTGAAGTTGGGTGACACATATCCTAGCGGAAATGTAGGCATACATAAGCTCATGTCAAATGGGTATACATCCAGGTCATACGATATTTCTGATTTCCTGCCTGAAATATACATGTTTTGCATGGTTTTCTCCATATCCCTCATTCTTGCTTTGAGTTCATCTATGGTAGGGTCGTTTATGTTTCCATATGTTGGATTTCCTGGTACACCATGTGTTCCTATCTGGTGTGCGTGAATGTTGGCGTATTGTGGCGGTACAGATTGTTGTGGTATGTATGACGTGTGTGGATTGACATGTTGGTATTGGAAGTTATGATTTGGTGCATGTTGATGAGTATGAATGTTGGATGAGTATGTTGGTATGTGTCCCCTAGCCATGTGTGTCATTATTTGGGGGATGTTGTGACCATGACTGTTATGGTGTGTCAATGATGTCATGGGTTGTGTTATTTGGCCACCTTGTGTAAATTGTTGGTTTTGTACAAGGGGGACGTTTGTGTTTGTACCTTGGAAGGCAATGACATTTGACTGTGTTTTCGTGTTAACGTTTTGTTGTTGTCCTTGGATAAAGATACGTCCTGTGGCTCCTCTCGGAGGATTTTGTGAAATACTACTAAACAAATTTGTCAAAGTTGTGTTCATGGTAGTAGATGTAGTTGTCAAGGGGGGATTGTGGTGACTTGCTGATGCCCCCGTGGTATTTACTGTTGTGGTAAAAAGAGGATTGGAATAATTTTTCCATGTTGTCGAGGAGCCAAGAGTGGTTCCATCCGATTGGGGTAGTGTTGTGGATGTTGTGGGTGATTGTGATCCCCCAATAGATGTGGTATTTATTGTGTTGGAAATGTTTGGGATGTTGGGAGTGGTATTTATTGTCATTGTGGTCTCAAAGGAAGTATTGCTCGTAGTATTTAAAAGTTGACCACTATGTGACATGGTATTTGCGTTGTTGGCATTAGGGTCATGAAGTGTCAAATTTAGCGTGTTAACGTCAAATCCTTGTGGTAACTTAGCTCCTTCACTCAAGAGCATAGCTACGAATCTGTCTCTATCTTGATGAGCTATTGTTTCAGCAAGCTGATAGACCTCTAGGTCTTGTGCCAATGCCTCTATGTTTTCCTGAAGTAGTTGACCATTTTCATCTCTTTGCAAGTAGAGTTCGAATGTACTGTTTGATGAGGATTGTGTTGTCACTCGAGGTTGATTGTCTAGATTGGAAAATGGATCGTACAAGGTCCAGTTTGAGTCATGTGGAGGATTGTTGACAGTAAATGGGGGGTCTTGCCTAAATTTTTCCATTTGTCTCTTTTGTTTTTAAAGTCTGGTTTCAACCATAAATGAGATTGCTCAAATGGGAATGACAACTAAATGCAAATATGACAGTATGGGAAGTCTAAGGTTCAAAATGACAACTAAAATGACTACTATTTTTTGGATTTTTGTGAATAAGGTATGCAATGTGTATGCAATGTAAGATAAGGTTATCTAAGCACTTCTAAGCTCGAATTTTGTTTTCAATTTTGACTGCTAAAGGACTTTGTTGGAAATGACAAGTTGACAAGGTCTAAATGACTAGTGAGTCTTCCTAACTAGACTTTTGAGTTGGAATAAATCTCACAAAAGAGGACAATGGCTAAAAGGAGGTTTGATAACTTGGTCCAAAAGGGTCTAATTTCGAAAACAATGACTTTGCAAAGTGTGCTTAAGATTTTCCTAATCCTAAGTATGCAAGTATGAACCTAGGGACAACGTAATGTTGAGTGTATTAAACTAAAAGGAATGAGGTATGAAACCTATGGTGACTAATGCAAGCTAATAGACAAGACTTTGAGCAATTTCAAGTTAGGTTTCTAACAAAGTCTTCTTGGTGATAGTGTTTGACAAATGGTTGACAATTTAAAGACCTTAGGTTTCGACTGTGAAGTTTAAAATTTTGATAGGCAAATGCGTCACAGTTTAGAAAATGCGGTTTGGTTTTGCAATTACAGCTTTTAATTTGACAGATGCATCGTGAAGCCTATAGATGTAGTGTTCTGAGTTTCAAATATTGTTTAGCAGAGTAGTTACGTTGTAGAAAATCAGTTGCGGTTTGACAGATGCGACTTAGTTTAGTTTCAAAGTGATTTTCTTGTTGTTTTAATGGAAATTTTGATCTGTTTGGTGAATGTTTTGTTTGAACTATGATAGAACTAGAATACACTTGACAAACATAGTGTTTTAAAAAGTAACCAAACACACATCAGAAAAGCATGATCCTAGGTTAGGCCATGACAATATTCGCTAGATTCCACGTGGGTTTCCCCAACCACATATCTGTAGTGTGTGAATTCAGAAGCTTGGCTACATGGGCTCCCCCTTATAGTGCACTCTCTTCTTAGGCCAACCAAGCTTCCAACCCCCATGAAACTCCCATGGTGAGCTGATCACCTCTACTACAAACTACGAAAGTGTGGATGCCTTCACACCGACCGGTGCTATGCTAGCAAATAGAAGGATTTTGGCTTGCTACACAAGAGTTTTTAGTTTGGGACCCCTGTTCGAGTGGCCATACATGGGGAAAGAGATTAATCACCATTAATGTGGCACTCCAGTCTGAAGAGGTTAAGCTCAACAAGGTTTAAGGGAGTACAACTCCATCTGTATGACACATCCGCACTGGCAACCTTAGGTTTTCCCTTAAGGTTTACATTTATATACCGGTTGGGGGTAGCTTGGATTTAGCTCCGTTGCCAGTTTGAGTCATGTTGGGGTGATGAAATCCCCAAGCAGGCCCAATTTCTAGAGTTGGTAACCATTTCTCTTACACCCAAGATTGCCCGAAAGCACGAGGGGAGAGGATACTCCGATGTACCAAGTCAGGGTAAATAATAGATTAGAATGGGTCTAGTTTTCTGATCACAAGGTTTTCACCAAGTGAGAGCATACTCACCTACCATTCCACAACCACAATCAAGCATAGAAGACATGAGTTCTTTTTAAATGCACCAAAATCAAGTGTTTGCTAATCTAAGAAAAACAAGCACAAAGTTTGTTTATTCCTTCTTTGACATGCGAATCTGCAAACAATGAATTAGTAATCTTATTAAGCAATGGTCTTCGACACACGAATGGGGATTATCACACACTACAAGAAAAGATTAGTAACACAAAAAATCTAATCTGGTTAACATGCAGGAATAAAAACAAAGAAAAAAATAGAAAACCAGAAAACCAATAACCATAAAAACCCGAAAATCCAAAAATCAAAATGGAAAAAATGAAAGAAAAATTTTACCAGACAGATGTGGCTCGACAAGGCAGACGCGTCATTCTGGTTGTCAAATGTGGCACATCAGATCAAATGCATCATTCTGGTTGTCAGTTGTGGCTTGTCAGGGCGATTGCGGTGCTTATATCAGTAGATGCGTCATGACACATCAAATGCGTTGCGATGTTTTAAAAAAAATAGTTGCATCAATCTGTACCTATACCTGCAAAACAACAAAAAATCGTATGGAAACGGGAAAAAATGATGTCGGGTTCACCAATGTAATCAGAGGAAAATCAGATTGTTAGATTGTTAGATCAAATAACATTAAAATCCAATGAAATAATGAAGTACAAAGGAAAAATGATGAAAATGAAAGGAATGATATTACCAAGAATCTCCATCTTCCATGCTTCACCTTCGTTACACCTCCTAGCTTGCAGTAAATAGAGATGCCCTCAGATTCGTGTATGAGCAACTATGACAAATGATAAGCTTAAAGCAAGTTTTAAAGGATTTACTCAAAATTTAAATACCTATGACTATTGTCAATGCCTATGTCTAAAGCCAATATTGAAATGCTAAAATTGCCTATGACCATGAACATGTGAGAGTAAATAAATGCCTATAGTAATTACGCAGAATGTCAGCATGTGTCTGTCCTTGAAAAATGAGAAGGAGATGGCATTGTATAGAAAAAGGCCATTTCGAACGGACAGGTGAGATAAATTAATGATGAGAACCTAAAATGAACGATCGAGATTTAACCTGAGAATCCCTAATTAGGGTTAGGGCAAAATCCTTAATCAAACAGTCAGAATAAAATCAGATCGACGGTGGAGAATAAATGAGACAAATTAATTAGAAAAATAAAGATTTTCGAAAAATCAAGAAGATAAGATTGCCTAACTTGCAAGATTTGAAAAATCAAAGAGATAAGATTTGAACTGAAGATAAGATTTGGAAAATCAAGAATCTGCCCGATTACTTGATTTTTGGAAGATTAAATACCAATTTGAATTAAATTAATTCAAATTATGGATTTTAAGAGATAATAAATAATCTTTTTCTGATTATTTATCAAAAAGGACTGACAGTTAATATTGGCATGACATTTTAAATAATTTAATTTATTTAAAATGAGAAGAATATTAATTGGCCATTAAATAATTAAATTTAATTATTTAATTTAGCAGATAAGACTAACCAATTAAATAAATTAATCAATTTATTTAATTAAGACAATCAGTGACGTATTCAATAAATAAATATAATTCATTTATTTAATAATCGATAAGAATTAAATGCAAAAGGGGGGAATTAAATAAATTACGAAATTTATTTAATTAGAGAAAGACTTAGATAGTTAATGATGTATTTAATAAATAAATGAAATTTATTTATTTAATAATCGTGAAGAATAGGTGACATGAATTAATTAAATAATTATGAATTATTTAATCAATAGTCGAATGTGGACCAAGGACCTAATTAAATGACATAATTATGCTAGGACGAAAGTGGTAAAAATGAAGCTTGTAGGCCTAGGTCATTTTTAGGTGTCTATAGTCCCAGTTCTGGAAAACTGCTCAGAAACCCATTCTAGCCAAATGGGTATCCAAATCTGCAAAAAAATTTAAAAAATAGGTTCAATGGGACTAATTTTCCACTATTGGTGATTTAGTGCACTTCTAAATTTCTAAAAATTTGAAAGTGGAAATGAAAGCCCTCGGTCTGCACTTCAGTTCCTAATAGGTGTCGGCTTCTGAAACTCTAATTTTTGAGCCTAAAAGTGACTTTTTTTTTATATGTTGGATTTACAAGCAAGGAAAGCTCTTGAAAAAGTCATCAATTATCTTCAAACCCTCAGAGTCTCTAAATCTGCAAACACACAATGAAAGAGAAAGAAATGGTGAATGTTAGCACATGGAGGTTTTCCTTGGTCAAACCCCTTTTTAGGTAACTAAACCAAATGAAGAAAGAATGTAATGGTGCATGCAACAATGGAGTTAATACCTTTCCATGATGTTTGATCTTGAATTTTTGCAGGAAAAAATGAAGAATCTACCTTTGAATGTCCTTGGAAGCTATCTTGATGACTTGCAATGATAAAACCATAACTTGCTTGACTTGAGAACATGATGAATGATGGATGAATGATGATGAGTTATGAATTAGGTCAAATGAGAGGGAAAAACTTATATTTATATAAAATTATGTCCTAATTCCCAAAAATACCTCATCACAGGATGACCTTAAGTCTTAAGGAATAAAAACACAAAAGAAATTTAAATTTATTTTAATTTTTGAGCCAAATGGGACTAAGTTGCCACAAATGGCAACTTAGTCCACTAGGGAACTTTTAAGTGGATGTTGGGAATTGTGATAATTTAAATAATGTCTATCGAGTTCTTCTTCAAGAAGAAACTTAAGTAAATCTTGCAAGTTTTTAAAGGGTCCATTTAAAGCATAAGAATGGTGTAAATATTGATGAAAAGCCTAGGAAAGTGTGAAAGTTTGTTACAAGACTTTACAACAATTTGAAATAGGTCTTGGTAAGGTTATTTAGGTAAATTATGATATTATGGTCTTAGAAAAGTGTGAAGATGTGTTACAAAACCTTACAACACCTTTACAAGACATTAATAATTGCATTTTATTCAAATTGCAAGGGCCCAAGACCTAATGTGGATGTGTAAAACACCTCACAACACTAAGTCAATGCATCATTAAGTCTGATTTCTCATCAATTATTCCCATATCAAGCAAAGTATACACTTTTTGGTGACACATTAAGCCCCCACTTTAGTGAGAGGATGAACTTGCATCAAACTCATGCTAAAGTAGACATTCAAGAAGGGTCCAATTGTACCAATGCAGATGACAAAGATCAAAGGAGGTTTCACAAGCCCCCAAGATCCAAGATCCTAGGTCAAGCCAACATAAGTGCAAAAGGACATGCACAAGTTGAATGACATGCAACAAAACAAGATATGCAATCTTGCAATGGAAAGAACTAGAAGGAAGAGAAAAGAAACAATAAAAAAGTGGATCAAGCTTCAAACAAATCTCCAACATATTGTGGATTAGATCTAGGCTTTTTTATTTGGAAAAAGAAAAGTGTACTCACTATAGGGTGGCAAAACTCATGGTTGTTTGTTGGGTGAGAAGGCCCAAGTATACTCACTCTAGGGAAATGAAGCTTCTGATTGTCTGTGAGGTGATAAATCCACAACATACTCACTCTAGTGTCATGGAACTTTTGGTTATCCATGGGGTTAGAAATCCTAAAAGGTGGCTATGGGGAAAGTTGTGCTTCAAAATCAACTTCTTGTTGAACCATACTAAAGTTATACCTCCTAATAACTTTGATAAGGTGCCACAATGACAATGAACTTTGAGCTCTATGAGGTAAGAAAAAATTTGTATGCTTTACACTCATAGATAAACAGGATGGGACCACAGGCATGCAAGTTGTGTTATGCAAGGTGGCTATATAACAATTATTGTATATGGAAAAATAGTGTAAGGAATTTTCAAAGGGATTTTTCTTAGTTCCTGCAAGGTCTCTTCTGAGGGAACATTGTTCCTAATGTTTCCAAGAGAGGATATACCATATGAGTATCATACTCTTGGAGGGAATCAAGCCCAATGACTCCACCAAGAAAAATATGCATCGCAAGAAGAAAGAAATCACACAATGAAATGTGAAGAGTGTCAGTGTATGCCCCCACTATGAGAAATTGCTTTAAAGTAGAAGAAGAGGAATACATGAGAGTTTAATTAGAAAGCCTTATGCCAAGTCATATGTTTCTGATAAGCTGCATCATGAAAATGGGAGTATGTCACATGTGAACCAACTTTAAGGCATGTCTTACACATCCCAAGCTTCTAGAAGTTGAAAACCCAACTTCACAGTCCCCAATAATCACCTACAAGAAATCACCTATCACATGCAATAGATATTCAAAACAAAAATGAAAGATGTTCTGTAAACCCTCAAAGCAAACTTGTGCAAGAAAAAATCAGCATTATTGATTATTGAAAGTAATTATTTTACAAATAATATAAAAACCTTCAAAAAGGAAATGATGCAATAAAGCAAGAAAAAACAATCCTAATCTTATCTTGAGAAAAAAGACAACCCAATAAGATAAGGATAATAATTAACCAAGGAAATAAAATATGCCTAAGTAAACTTATGCTAAAGTGTAATTAAATAATTTATTACACCAACACCCCCCCATAAGTGCAACTTAGGGAGAAGAAAATTATTATGCAAAGATGAGTCCCAACAACAAGGCCTGATCAGGTACTCATTTACAAATGCAATGCAAACTAAATCAAATGGGGTAAAGGAGAAAACCACATGGGAACAAAACTCCTCCCCAAAATAGAATGAAAACTAACTAAGTGATGAAAGATGGAGGACTCCATAAGACCCCCCAAGGAAACCATCCATCAAAAAGATACATAAATGAATCCCCCCATAAGAGAGGAAGAAAGAGACCACAGATCCCCCCTAGAATGAAGTAACTCCAAAAGAAGTGAAGAAATTGCATCTCCTAAAAGAAGTGAGAGGGAAGAGGTTGAATGAAAGAAATCTCTAAAGGTGAAGAAGGTGCAGCCCAAGATGTCTCCATAGAAGTAGGTGTGACCTCAACAAATGAAGAAGCTGAAGTAGGTGAAGACTCAATAGAAACCTCCAAAGATGTATGATCAACTAGATCCTGCTGCACTAAAACAAAGGAAGCAACAAGAGGGGGAGGAGATGGAATGGAAGGCTTGATAAAAAGATCCGAAGTGAGAACTCCAATGTTCAAGAAGCCAAATATCTCCTTTGAATGATGATGCACACTAGAACTGTAAGGAACAACTATAGAAACAAAAGCACCACTAGTAGCAAAATCAGCGAAGGAATACAAATGAGATGATTGATCCACTATCTCAGTAGCAATAACTACTCTACTCTCCAAGTCTTTGATGATAACCAAATCAAGTGTGAACTCCATAGATCTCCCAGTGCATCCAAGTGTGATCTGATAAATGGAAAGAAGGTTTTTTTTCAAGTGAGGGACACACAAGACATCCTAAAAGGAGTGGTCCCCAAATCTAATAGACCCCTTCCCTATAGCACTCATGTAAGTGTTGTTTCCCATGAAAATGGGAGACATAGTTTAAGGCTCAAAGGAAGTGAGCATAGATTGTAAAGAAGCCATATGATGAGATGCTCTTGAATCTAGAAGCCATCTCCCTAATCCAATACCTAAAGAAGCACAAAGAGCATGTCCCTTCATATCTGATGAAGTATGTAAACCAGTTGTTCTAAAGAAGAAGAATGAGGAGAAGAGGATGATGTAGACATCCTAGAAGGAAAACCAATCTAATGTTTTTGAAGAAGATGTTTGAGCTCATCAATGTCCTTGTAACAATTATGTTTTGCATGTCCTTCTCTCTTGCAATATGCACGTGGGTAGTCTTCTCCTTCCTAGATGATTTCCTTTTAGAAGACGAGGATGAATCTGAGGACTCCTTTTGCTGCTCATGAGGTTTGGAATCCTTTTTTTCCTGTTTCTTCCCTTTTCCTATAGAAGCCTTCTTATCTATGGGTTACTATGACGCAATAAGTTCCTATGAAGAGGAAGAAGGTTTCACCTCCCCCATGCTAGCTAACTTAGCTTTCTCTTGAGTGAGAGATGAAGAAAATTCATCAAGAGATGGCATAGTGAATCTCATACCAAGTGCATCCATAGTGGCATAAAAGGTAGATACAAAAAATGAATAATCTGGTCCAAGCTTAGAAAGAATGGACAATATCAACTAAGAGTCTTCTTTCTAAACACCACACTATGACAACTATAATCTAAGAGAATTGAGTTTGGTGAAAAACTCTTGGATGCTATCAAAATCCCTAGGATTTAAGCCAATAAGCTCATTCTCTAACTGAAACCCTCTCATAGTATCATGCTTCCCAAACAAAGACTCCAAAGTAGTCCATATCTCATTTGGTGTAGTGCAAGACTCAATGTGAAAAAGAAGGTTAGATGAAAGAGACAGACATAATGTACCATAAGCTTCATCACACCTATTAAACCATTTTCTCTTTCAAGTAGCACCTGCAGGTTCAATTTCTATACCCATGGTTACCTTATACAACCCTTTATGTTTCAAGTGAATCTCCATTTTCTTTTTCCAACCAAAATAGTTTAATGGAGTAAGGGGTTCAATATTATCTAAATCCATGATAGAAAACAACAATATATACTCTCAGATAAAAATATATTCCCGTTTGATCTAAAAAAAAGCACTAATTTACACACTTCTCAAGAAATAACCCAAAAAACAAAGGTTGATTTTTGATAAAAAATTAGGTACCTGGAGAAAATTATACAAAGATTAGGTCTAAGATCTGAGAAGAGGTTGGAAGTAGCTTTTTGGCACCTATTTCTTTTTGAAAAACTAATAAACAAGGAAAAAGATATGCCCTCTGGAGTGAAAACAATAATTTTGACTTTAGAGGCAGAAAAAGGCATCAAAATGAAAAAATCAGGAAATCAAACCACCACCATCAAATCCATCATCGAATCAGCTTTCCTGTGACTATTCGTTTTTGAAAAAATACCTCTATTTACAAGAGTTATGAGCAAATGAAAAAAAGGGCTTGTTTTACGAACCAGGCAGACTAAACAATGTCAAAAGTTCAACTCCTGGGGGCTAGCCCTCAGTCCTGCTATGACTGCTAGTTCTAGCAGAGTACTAAATCACAGCCCCTGGACTCCCAAATGACCATGGCTTAGTAAAAAGAGCCCACGAGGGCTGGTCGCGGGGGCCTGGTCGACAATATAATCATTGGCTAGAGCTTTAAAGCCCGCGGGGGCTACTTAGGCAGACCAACAGTGGTTGTATGGGGTGGCGCCGCTGGTTGGGTGGTCCTCCGGTGACCGCTTGACTGGGTAGTGGTGGCGCTGCCCTTTTAAGTGGCTGCAGAGTTTTTAATAAAAAAATTTTGATTTTTGATTTCCTTTTTTTAGCCTCAAAAACTGTACCTTGGGGTCGTAGGAGCTTGGGGCTAATTTTTTTTGCCTTTTTTTAACTTTCACCAAAATCGACGAAACAAAAGGCATTTCTGGGGTTTTTGGATGCTCTAATTGCGATGGCGACATCTGTTTGGCCCAAAAATCCATAGAAAATTAGGCTACCCCCAAATTTACCAAAAATCAACATGACTTGAAACCCTTGCACAAAAAAATACACTCTGAGAGAATATCTTCAGATCACAAACATGCAACAATAGATCTGGAGCTCTGATACCATGTAGAAGTTGAAAAACCAACTTCACAGTCCCCAAGAATCACCTGCAAGCAATCACCTATCACATGCAACAGATATTCAAAACAAAAATGAAAGATGTTATGTAAACCTTTGAAAAACCAACTTCACAGTCCCCAAGAATCACCTACAAGCAATCATCTATCACATGCAATAGATATTCAGAACAAAAATGAAAGATGTTATCTAAACCCTTAGAGAAAACTTGTGCAAGCAAAAATCAGCTATGTTGATTATTGAAAGTAATTGTTTTACAAATAATACAAAAGCCTTAAAAAATGCAATGATGCAATAAAGCAAGAAAAAACAACCCTAATATTATCTTGAGCAAAAAGAAAGCTCAATAAGCTAAGGATAATAATTAACCTAGGAAATAAAATATGCCTACGTAAACTTATACTAAAGTGTAATTAAATAATTAATTACAGCAACAAAGCTTTCTCTTATATCTTCATGAAAGGTTAACGGCTAGCCAAAAGAGGCAACGAAAAGTGGCATACAAGGACAAGGCTACATAACCCCTTTCCCCCACTAAGTGTAGAATAAGGGTGAGCTAAAACAATGCTAGAGTGAAAATAAGTATCAAGTAGAGGAAGTAGGTGCCCCCATAGAAGGAAGAATACCAAACTCCCAAAAATATTGTATTTTACTACTCAAAGCCTTACATTCATTAGGGGAGTGACCATGAACTCTATCATAGGTACAAGATGAAGTCTTATAATATAATTTATTTCAAGTTATTGGAGGAAGGGTGATCAAGTGATCTTGGAGAAGTCTTGACAAGATACCCTCTTGATTAATGCTAGATGTTCTTGTATTGTGTGACAAAGATATCTCCTGCTTAGATGTACAAGATGTAATACCTACACAAGACTATTTAGAGTGCAATATTTTGGGATCTCCTTTATAGGAGTGTGTAATATCTAATGAATTCAATTTATTAGTGTTTTGTGAGATGAAATTGATATTAAACAAAGGTTTATTTTTTGTTTGATGTTTTGTAAAGGATGACTTTCAAGACTACTATTGTCTATTGTCGTAGAAGGATGTTTTGTAATACTGTTGATGTTGAGTGAAGGCTTGGTGACTTCTATCAAAGGACAATAACCAAGACCATGAGTTGTTTGTTGTACAATAGGATTGATAGGGTTGAAAATACCTTATTCATTAGCACCACATCCTTTTCCATTGTATCCAAGTTATTTCATAAGCTCATAACCTTTGCCATAAAGCTTTTTCATTTCTTTTGAATTAGGTGGTTGTTTGGTGTTTTGTTTGTCAAAGGTTGTTGTGTAATTTGTTACATTTTGGTCTAAAGTGGTTGAGGTGGATGATTTTGAAGGGTCTTCTAAGTTTTTCATTGTCATGACTATGTTTTCATTTCCCTCAGTTGAATCTCTGTACTTGTCCATGAGTGTTTGTGTGAAGTTTAAGGAACCCCAATCATTGTCTAGTTGTTTTGTTGTGTAGGTTCCACTTATTTAGTTGATGTGGATGTGTTCAAGGGGTTTTCTTTGTTTTTCTCAAGTTGTAGGACACTATAAGGCTTGGGATCAATGTCAAGTGTGTATACTTTTTTGTTGATGTATTTCATTTTACGATGAAGAGTAGAAGGCACACCATTCATTGCATATGGTCTGCCTAAAATGAAATTACAGGAAAGATTGTTAGGCATAACATGAATTGGTGTATCCAATGTAACCTCCCCAAATTTAAGAGGTGAAGTGATCACACCAAGAGGTTGTTTTCCTACATTGTCAAATCCCTAGATAGACAAGGAATCAGGTTGAATTTCTGATTTGTCCACATGCAACCTATCCAAAAGATTTACACTACACACATTAAGGGATGAGCCATTCTCAACAAGGGTTCACTTTACCCCTATTCTTTTGTAGTGAGATAGGATTATGAAAAAATCATTTTATTTTTGCACTTCCAAAGGGGGGAGTTCACTTTGGTGGAAAACAATGTCAGCATTCAATCCTTGAATTATAGAGGCTATTTCATTTGGTTGCACATTAGAAGGGATAGGAATTTTTTGTAAGGCTATTTGAAGCATAGTGTGATAGGTAAGTTAATTTTGAAGAAGATCCCAAAGGGATATCTTTACGAGAGTGCTCTTAAGTTGTTCAATGAGATCGTATTCCCTTAATCGAGGAGTAGGAGGAAAATTAGGCAAAGGTAGGGAAGTCAGGGTTGGTTGTTGTGGGGACGGATTGTTTCTAGTGTGATATGTATGATCAATGGTAGTATGACTTGATTGTTGTGACACATTATTCTAAGGTGGGTAGAGGGTGAATTTTGGTTTGTGTTGAGTTGAAGGTTGGTGTGATGGTGGATAAAGGATGAGTTCAGGTTTTTTTTGAGTTTTTTGTTTGTGTGAAGGTGGGTAGAGAATGAGGGGATTCTTAGGATGTCCCACAGGGTATGTATGAGTAACATTTATAGAGGGGGATCAAATGGACACTTGCACATTCATAACCACAATGGTGTTGGTTTGGTGTATCTATAATAAAGGGAAATCTAGAATCACATGTTTATCTAAGGAAGACACCTTACTATATTTACCATTTGCTAGAACCATGATATTATCCCTAGGAGAAGAGTCTTAAGTAGAACTACTAATCAAATGTTCTTGACAAGTAAGGCTTGGTTCTTCCAAAATAGCTTAATTGCAAATAACTTGGGAGTTAGTAATGGTTCAATATGTTTTATTATTGATAGTGGGGAGGTTAGGGGAAGACTCTATTTGATTGTCCATTGTCTCAAAGGTCTCATACTTTTGTTCCATATTATCTACCCTAATAGGAGAGCTTGCAATATGGTCACCCAATTTTGAAGGATGTAAAGTAGATTCCTCACAAGTGGGGTAGGCATCAAGAGAAGAACCACTATGATTTTCAAATAGATTGTCCCAAATGGTAGGAGCATTAGGGAAGGGAGGGTCAAGGGTCTCATGCAAGACTCTTAATAGGGATATCTTCTAGCACTAACCTATCCTCTTTGCATCAAGGAGGGATATTAGGAGAAGGAAAATGTTGATGGTCATGGTTATGGAGACTAGGTAAGGTGATGTTTAGAAATTTTTCTATGATTTTAACCTCTTGTTTTCTAATATCTTCCAAAGGGGAATGAGGAGATGGACAATCAAGACCCACAATGCTTATATGTTTCTTAACCAAGATACCTTCATCATGAATAGGATAGGTATAAGGAGAAGAACAAGTATGATTGTTATGATTGTCTACGCTACCATTATCACTAATGGGAAATGTAAAAGTAATGATTGTGTCAATGGTTTGAACACATTTCTTAATGACCTCATCATTGTAATCAAAATTGAACTCATAAGAGGGTATGTTGTATATATGCGTTCTATTTTTAACAAAATAAAAAATACATCTCTTGAAAGAAAACATGCTATCATGGAAAAGTGAAATGCAATGACTTAAAACGAAATGTTTAAATACAATTTTCAGATGTAAATAAGGTAATTTTCTGATTACATTATGCATCAACCTAGAAGATGAAATTTTGGAGATGCAAATTTGAAATTAAACAATGCATGAAATGACCTAATTTAGACTAGATCTAATGACATGCATGTTACAGAAACTTAGCCAACTGATACAGGTAGTTGATGGCAGCAAACGTAAGCTTAAAAATAGGGTTTTCAACTCCATAAAAGGCAATTTTAGGGCTAAATAGGGACTAAGTCGCCCAAGGTGGAAAATTTGACCTAGTATGAATTTTTTCAAGAATTTCCACATTTTTTGGATGGATTTTGATATTTTTTGTGTTGTATGATGCAGACCTAAGATGCTAATGCAAAATATCAGAAATGTGTAATGATTTAAGATTCAAAAATGCTCATAATTGAAATGATTTTAAAAATGACTACCCTAAAATGATGTTTTTCACCTAGATGCGTAAAAAAAAAATTCCTAAAACTTTCCAAACTTATAGTATATAATACTTGGAGGCTTAGGAAGCACAAAAATGAGGTTTCTAACATTGTAACAAACAATGAAAAATTTGGGCAAGGACTAAGTGGCGCAAAATGGTGAATTAGTCCTAGTTAGGGGTTTTTCAAACAAATTAGAAAATTTTAATGAGTTTTGATGTTGTTTAGTAATTATGAACTAAATACTAAAAAAATGTAGTTTTTAGAAGTTTTGCAATAATTTAAAATGCAAAAAATGCAAACTATATGCACTTTCACTAATGCAAAATTTTAAAACCCTAGAATGCAAAACCTAATGCAATGTTGATGCAAGCTATATCTAGGATGATGAAGGAGTCCAAATAAAAAGAGAAAAGTATTCTAAAGTCAAGTTCACCAAAATGTAAACAATGATTTTGGATTTCCCAACTACCTTAGCTCCTTCTAGGCTTTTTCACCTAAAAGGAGAAAGGAATGGATGGGGTCCAAAATGCAAATTTCTACACTCAAAGTTAATGTAAATGAGATGTATTATGTCTAATTATGATGTAGTAATGCACTGATATGAAAATAAAATGATTTAATGATGCTAAACCTAAGAAATGTAAAGTGTTGGAAAACACATTGTGATATGCAAAAAAACCTAAAAATGCAAGTAAATGATGAAATAAGGGTATGTACAGGATCATCATGGAAAAAAGGGCCCTTAAGTGGCAATAAAATTCAAAAAAATTAGAGTTACGAAACTTGACGTATAAATTTGAGTAAGTTAGCTTAATTATTTCAAAAATATGTAAGAATAGAATGTGTAGCAAGTTGAATGTAATTTCTAAACTACTAGGTTTTGTTTTTTTTAAATCTATTTGGTGAAAATTTGAAATTTAAATGCAGTAGCACTTAAATTTCAGGGAGAAAATAAGTAGGTGTCTGTCTGACCACGCTAACCACAATAAAATGATAATATTTTTTCATAATATTTTAGATATAAGTAGAGGACTCATTTCCCGATGTGATAAATATTTTTTTCTAATTTTTTTCGATTCAATAATTAATTATGAATTTTTTATTACAACTTTTAAAAAATATAGAAACTTGTATGTCTGACCACCTTAACATGGTCAAAATTTCATGAAATTATTATTATTATTTTTTAATCCTATAGTATGTGATGCATGTCTCAGATTCAAAAAATGTGATTCCATTTTAAAGCTATAGATGTTTTTCAATTAGCCTATCAATCAGGACTTTAGTCGTAATTCAAATAGAAAATGAATCATAATTATTTATTAAATTCAAAGTAAAACATAATTTATATTGTTGGAAATTTAAGAATCACCTTTAAAAACCTTTTTCATTTCATCAATTTTGGATACAACAAAAGCCAATAGCCACATACCCATCATATCGCCAATTTTTGGCCTATCATGATCCTACACATACCCATAACTGAACATAACTGGAGAGGTGCACCTAGAATCTGAAATATGATGAGAGATTTTGGAATCCTGAAACTCGTTTTGACCAAATGGGTATCCAAATCTACAAAAACCTCCAAAAAATAGGTTCAGTGGGACTAATTCATTAGTATTGGTGACTTAGTCCACTTATGAATTTCTAAAAATTTGAAAGTGGAAATGGAAGACCTCGGTCTACACTTTGGTTCCCAATAGGTGTCTACTTCTGAAACTCTAATTTTTGGGCTTGAAAGTGACTTTTTGTTGATATTTTGGCTTTAAAAGCAAGGAGATGTCTTGAATAAGTCTTCAACCCAATCAAGAATGATCTTCAAGCCCTCAAAATGTCTAAATCTACAAACATACAATAAAAGAGAAAGAAATGGTGAATGTTAGGGCATGGGGATTTTCCTTGGTCAAACCCCTTTTTAGGTAATCAAACTAAATGAAGAAAGAATGTAATGAAGAATGCAACAGTGGAGTTAATACCTTTCCATGATGTTTGTTCTTGAATTTATGTAGCAAAACATGAAGAATCTACCTTTGAATGTCCTTGGAAGCTATCTTGATGACTTGCAATGATAAAACCCTAGCTTTCTTGACTTGAGAACATGATGAATGATGGATGAACAATGATGAGCTATGAATTAGGTCAAATGAGAGGGAAAATCCTATATTTATACACAATTATGCCCTATTTCCCAAAAACACCTCATCATAGGCTGACCTTAAGTCTTAAGGAATAAAAACCCAAAAGAAATTTAAATTTATTTTAATTTTTGAGCCAAATGGGACTAAGTCGCCACCAATGGCAACTTATACCACTTGGAAATTTTTAAGTGGATGTTGACAATTGTGATATAATTTAAATAATTTTTATTGGGTTCTTCATCAACAAGACACTTAAGGCATGTAAGTGTATAAAGGGGCCATTTAAAGCATAAGAAAGGTGTAAATATTGATGACAAGCCTAGGAAAGTGTGAAATTTTGTTACAAGACTTTACAACACTTTGAAATAGGTCTTGGTAAGTTTATTTAGGTGAATTATGATATTAAGGTCTTACAAAAGTGTGAAGATGTGTTACAACACCTTTACAAGACATCAATAAATGCATTTTATTCAATTTGCAAGGGCTAAATACCTAATGTGGATGTGTAAAACACCTCACAACACTAAATCAAGGCCTCATTAAGTCTGGTTTTTCATCAATTATTCCCATATCAAGAAAATTATACACTTTTTGGTGACACAGAGAGAAACTGGAAGATGTCAAATCACTTTGAAAATAATTCTTTAGGATTTATTTGATGGCTACTTGCATCTCCTCAACTTATATTTCTCCATGATTCTCCATAGGAATCCATGATCAACCCTTTGAAATATAAGATCTTGAAAAAAAAGTGAGCTTGAAGATCTACAAAAACCCTAGCTTGCTGCCCTAAAGCTTCAACTTTGTTGTAGATAGACTAATGAATATTCTTGTGAGAGATATTTGGCTCTTGACTCTTGAATTTGCTTGATGAAAATGACTTAATGTTACAAAAATGACCTAAAAAAATGTATTTACAGGCATCAACACTGAATTATTCATTATTTTAACTTCATAGGTCAACATCCACAGAGAATTTGAATTAAGTCAGTTATTTTCCCACTCAAAAGTGAAAAATACCTCAAAAGGGACAGTCACCACCCTAGGCGACTTAGTCCCACTAGGGATTTTTGAGGTGAGTTTTGGGGAATTTGAATGATTTGAATATTGCTTGTTAGGATTTGTATGATTTATGAGTGGAATAGGACTTAAATTACAAAATAATAAACATTAGGGGCCTATAAATGCATTTTTAAAGGGTGAGTAATGCATGGGTGTCTAAAATAGGACAAAATTAATTGCAAAATTGTCCTTTTTCTTCAAGAGTATATAATTTTTGGCAACACACCCACCAATCTATGACATGTTTAGGAGTGTAGGACTTAGCATTTAAGGATTATACTTTATCAAACTTAAAGATTCATGTGAGTCTTTTGATCTATGAGCTATCCATGAAACATCAAACTATCATTATCTATGATTGTGAATTGGCAACCTTTGACACCCATGGTACCATTTGTAATGAGCCTTCAAATTACCCTTTATCATACTTGATTAAGCACTACTATGGCATGATTATTTCTTCTTGAAAATGAAGAATTTGAAATGTGGACTATTCTTTTATCTCATTTATAAACATGTTCACTATCACCCTTTGCAAATTTTGCATGTGCCAACCTCCTTTTAGTCTTGTAAGTTCATTTTCCTTTGAATGACAGTAACATGGTTATTATGCCCTTTCAACAAGAAGTTGCTTTTTCCCCTTTTCTATATCACTATCTTTTTTTCTAACTCATGAAAAGTGGTAGTATCTCTTATAGAAACTTATTTAGATTCATTCATCTCTGTGGCACCTCAATTCCCTTAATACATAGGGACTACTACTATAGAAATATTTTTCCTAATAGATGTCTGCTCCTGAAGATATACTACTTGATGAAGCAATATCATGAATATAATGGATGTAGCTTTCAATGACTTTCCTTATACATTGTTGGTCTTATTTCATTTCATATGGCTATAAATCCTTTACAATCATAGGAGTCACTTCAAAATTTTGATTGACACTTTAGAATGACAGTGTCCTCTAATAACTTAAAGGCTTCCCTAAATGATTATCCCTATCATTTTTTGTTAAAAAATATAACTTAAGGTTAAAAAGTCTTCTTGAATAGTACAATCACAGATGAAAATTCATAATGTGAATTAGAAATAGGCCCATTTGGCTCAAGGGTTACTATATTGAGGGTTTCATACACTTTCTTTCCAATCTTCTTCCCCTTAGTTCTTACTACACCTTATCACCATGGGACTACCACTGGAAACTAATGCTTTCCTTCTCATTGTCACCAAGGCTTTAAAGAGACAAAAATTGTCTCTTAGCACTACTTTATCTTGCAGCTATTTATATTAGTCTTTGTCACCTAGCTTGACTTAGGGAATCTATCTTTTAGAATCAAGAGTAATAAGAACCTAAGAAGAAAAAAAAGCTCCCTTTCACATTGGATAGATCATTGACTCATTGAAGTTCTCTAGGTTTTAATTTCTCATCTCACTTACTCTAGTTGGGTTTACATCTTACATATAGTTGTACTTAATGGTGAACTATCATAGTGATATAAATAAATTCTTCCTTCTATCTCACATTTGCATGCAAGAAAACTCTAGCAAGTTCCACTTTTCTACCAAACTAAAATTTCTATTGCATTTGGAAACATTAAGAATCCAAAATGATATTGAAGGTGTAGAAAACTTGATTATAGGAGTGGTGAAAAAATAAAAGTGGAGTATAATGAAAATTCCAATCACTAAGATGGTATGGGCCTCAAAAAATCTTCAAAATATATTTTCTTATTAATAACATCATATTAACTCAAAACCTTTTCATTATCATCAATGGATAAAAGGAAATATTTTTTGTGTGAAAGAATGTTCTTGCTAAGAAAAATACATCTCTCTAATGGTTTTGAACTCCTTTTCAAAGATATTTTTTGAAATGATGGAAATGTTCACAAAACAAGGACAAACAACTGAGAGGGGGGGTGAATCAGTTGTCATAGAATATTTAAACTTTTCAAAATTTACTTAACTTAATCTCATATCTGATGAGTGAACAATAAACCATGAACAATCAACACATCAAAAAACATAGAGAATGCCAAGGTTTTTTCATGGAAACCCTGTTAGGGGAAAAACCATGGTGGATGTTAGTCCACAATATTATACCATATTAAAAGTATATGATTAATGGGAATGCACATACATTCAGGCACACTTCCTAGAGATCACTACTGAATTACAAGAATGCTCACTGTCCAACAATACACTGCAATATGGATTAGATCCACAGAGTGTGAACTAAAAGAATAGCTTCTACAAAATTTTGATTATAGTTCCAATTAAGCACAAAAAAACCTTCTTCACTTCTTCACTCAACCTTCTTCTCACTCTGTTATTCAATCAAATGATAGGAAGAATATTCACACATCTGCACTTTCTATGGAATACATTTTCTCTTATGCACACACTAACTTCACTTAAACAATCACTCTTATATATCCGCAACATGAGATTACATCAACAACTTAGTCAGCTAGGAAATATTAAAACATATTTTCAAAGTCAGCCCAAATTTACAAATAAATTTGCAATGTGAATCCACCAAGGTCGGCCACAACATAGTGGAGACCCAAATTAACAACTCCAACACAAAATACTTCAATTAATTTCACCTCAAAGATCCACAACACACTACCACCATCATGTTGGCCAAGAACATGAAAAACTGAAAATATTGAGAAAAATCTTTGACCACGAACACACTGATCAATGTAGACATACCACAAAGACAGAGCACAATCTAGAAGTATCTAAAAAAAAAGAACTAATAGAGTAACATCTGTAGCACCAAAAACACATAAAATTCACTCAAGAACACTAACAAAACCCACAAAAATACTGTCAAGACACAACTGTTCACAACACAATAAGATCTTCATACGAACCTCTAAAAATTCTAGTGGATGAACTAGATATACTCAATATAAAACTATTTAAACCACACCAACTTATCTTCAATGTACATAACAAGACACCTTCATGACCTTCATATTTCCATAGAGAACCTAAAACACTTATTTTAAAAAATTTCTCAATATCCTCGACATATACAACCTTCAATACACCAAATGCTAATAGTGTTGACATCAATAACAACCACATATCAACAACAAAACCACATCCAAAAATCCCCCTTTTGGCATTGATGGCAACACATGATGTGAAAAACACCATCAACCCAACCCATAATCAACACTTGCTCTTGACTCTTCTTCCTTGACCTCTTCTGCATGAACTTCTCTAGATAAGCAATATTTTTTCACATTAAACTTCTCCCCCTTTGACATCAATGGAAAATATAAGCATTATATTTCCACATGCCAACTCTGAACCACATATTTGCACATCTAACTACTCCCCCTGAGTAGTAGCCACAAAAACATCAATCCATATCAGAATATGATCATGAAATGCATGGATTGATGCAAATTAATGAATCCTATTCATATCAGGAGGGATAATTACCCCTAGCATCCCTTTGGGATACTCAAAAGTATCCTTCAACAATGGCTTGTGAAAATGTCTGCAACTTGCTCTTTGGTAAGCACATACTCCAATATGACTTCTTCCTCATTCACTTTCCCCCCTCAGAAAGTGGAACTTGATTGACATATGCTTGGTCTTAGAGTGTAGCACTAGATTGTTTGAAATATTTATAGCACTTGAGTTATCACAATATATGGAAATGGGTTCATCATATACTACTCTGATATCTTTCAGAATATGTTTCATCCACATCACTTGAGTATAGTTGTTTGCAGAAGCAATATACTCTTCCTCAACAGTAGATAGGGAAATAGAATTTTTATTTTTTCTCAAAAATGACACGAGCTTCTTCCCTAGGAAGAAAGCACCACCACTAGTACTCTTCTTGTCACCTACATCTCCCACCCAATTCGCATTAGTATATGAATTTAATGCAAGATCATCATCCTTAGGATACCAAAGCCCAAAATCAACTGTTACTTTTAGATACCCGAAGTTTCTCTTTACATCAATCACATGAGAATCTTTTGTATCATCCTAAAATATAGCAACCATACACACAACATTCATAATGTCTAGTCTAGTTTGAGTTAAGTAGAGAAATCCACCAATCATTGATTTATACCTTGTTTTATTTTCCTTGGGATAATCATCATTCTATGTCAGCATACATCCAGTTACCATGGCAGTACCAATAGGTTTTGAGTCTTCCATACCAAACATATTTAGTAGTTCTCTTACATATTTGGATTGAGATATGAAGATCCCCTTGTCTAACTGAGTAACTTGTAATCCCAGAAAGAACTTCATCTCACCAATCATACTCATCTCAAATTCATTCTTCATTTCATTAGAAAACTTCATACATAGATTATCATCTCCAACAAAAATAATGTCATCAACAAATACTTCAATAATCAACTCTTTTTCATGATCCAATTTGAAATACAAGTTATTGTCAGTAGTACCTTTATTGAATCCAAGCTTCAGTAAGTATTTGTCTAGTCTAGCATACCAGACTTTGGGGGCTTGCTTGAGTCCATTTAGAGCTTTCCTCAACCAACAAACAATGTTTTCCTCATTAGTCAGTTGAAATCCATCTGACTGCTCAATGTAAACCTCTTCTTCTAATTCACCATTTAGAAAAGAAGACTTCACATCCATTTTATAGACTTTGTAGTTCTTATATGCAACATAAGCAAGAAATAATCTTACAGCTCCAATTTTGGAAATAGGGGAAAAGGTTTCTTCAAAATCAATACCTTCCATCTAAGAATACCCTTTACATACCAGTCTTGCTTTATTCTTGACCATTTCACCTTGTTCATTCAACTTATTCCAAAAGACCCATTTAGTACCAATCACATTTTTGTACTTTGGTCTGGGAACAAGTATCCATGTACTGTTCTTTTCAATCTACATTAATTCTTCCTTCATAGCTTCCATCCAATGTTCACCATTACAGGCTTCATCTACATCTTTTGGCTCAATCTTTGAAATCAAGCAATATTCTTTTGCAATCTTTCTTCTAGTTTGCACACCTTTATTCATGTCTCCTATGATTTGATTTTCAAAATGATTTAGCTTTACATACCTTGGAGTTTTTGGATTCTCTTGAACTTCTGATTCTTCTGCTCTTTCTTCTGCACTTGCATTTATCTCTACTTCATGACTAACTTGATTTACCAGAACCACTGGAATATATGGAACATATTACACAATTTGAAGTTGATTATGTGTTTGTACATTCTTCCCTTGGTTTGTATTAGTTTCATCTAAATCATATCCATAATATCTGGATGATTTAGCAAAATCTTCATCAACTATGACATTTGCACTCTCAACCCTTTTTCTCGGTCTTCTTTTATAGCACCGGTATGCCTTGCTTCTAGTGGAGTAAACTAGAAAGATTCCTTCATTGTTTCTTGCTTCAAACTTGCCTATATCATCATCTCTCTTGATGTAGCATTTGCTTCCAAAGATCTTGAAGTATTTAACAATAGGCTTATAACCAAACCATAACTCAAAAGGAGTCTTACCAATATTACCATTCACTTTTACCCAGTTCAAAGTGTACACAACATTGCTTACAACTTCACTCCAATATATATGAGGCACATTTCCTTCAATCATTATTTTTCTAGCGACATCTAAAATTGTTATGTTCTTCCTCTCTACAACACCATTTTGTTGAGGGGTTCGGGGATAAGATAATTGTCTTCTAATCCCATACTCATCACAGAAAGAATGAATTCCCTAGAGGTGAACTCGCCACCTCTATCTAACCTTAATCATTTGATTTTCAATCCTTTTTCATTCTCTGCCATGGATTTGAACTTTTGAACTTTTCTAATGCTTCACATTTTTCTCTTAAGAAAGCAACCCATGTCATTCTAGAGTAATCATCAATAATCAACATAAAGTACCTTTCACCATGAAGAATTCTAACTCTGGAGGGACCACATAGATCAGTATGCACAAGTTCTAGTAATCCATTTGAATTATGTTGTCTGCTCTAAAAAGAAACTCTAGTCTGTTTTCCCATCTGACACTCCTTTCAAATTGTGCTAGTAGGCTTTACCAGCTTAGGTAGATCTCTTATTGCTTGAGAGGAGATTATTTTGACAATGTTATCAAAATTCACATGACACAGCCTTCTATACCATAACCAACTTTCATCTGCTTAAGCAATTAAACAGCTTTCACTAGCAGCACTCAGGTGAAAAATATTACCTTTTGTTTATTTACCAGAAGCAATTACATTTCTAGAGCTTCCAAATATCTTGCATCTTCTATCTTTGAACTAAAGATCATAACCCTTGTCCACCATCTATCCAACACTTAATAGATTGTGCTTCAAGCCTTCAACATAAAGAACATCATTAGTGTTATGCTTACCACCAAGAAAAATAGATCCTCTGCCATGAATCACACAAGCATTGCTATAACCAAATCTCACAACCCCACCGTCATACTTCTCTAGACTTATAAATTTTCTTTTATCACCAGTCATATGATGTGAGCATCCACTGTCAATGACCCACTCATCCTTTTCTTCAATTCTGGATGCAAGGGATTTCTCAACTTTAGTAGATTCAGTAGCCTCAGGACTATTTTCCTTGATAGTAATGAAGGCCCAACCATCTTCATTTCCATCATATTTATCAGACTCATCATCAGTCACTCCTTCTTCAGCAAAGTAACATTTCTTTTGGAATCTATATTTGTAAGGCTTAGATCTAGGGAAGTTCTCTTTCAGGACATCTTGATGCAAAATGACCTATTTTACTACAAGAAAAACATTTGATAGGTAGATTTCCTTTGTAAACTTACCTTGTCCTCTACCTTATGTCTTTACAATTAGTACTTCCACCTCTTCTACTTCTCTCTATTCATATTCAATTTTTTTCATCTCTTCCTCATATTTGGATGTATTTCTAGAGCTCTCTCCAGGATCATATCTTTACTTTTTTCTTCTGGATATAGTAGCCTTGAATGTAGTTTCAATCTTAGGAACAAAATCACCAAATTCACTTAAATCAAAGGTAGTAAGTTTTCCAATCAATGTATCCCTTATCACATTCATCAATGATCTAAATTATTCAATAGCACGAGCCTTTGCTTTGTAGGGGGTAGGAAATGATCTGAGCACCTTAGCCATATTTTTTTCCTCTTATAGAATACCACCAACACATCTAATACCCATCGGTATTTCATTTACTTTTTGCATAAAGAAGAAATATTTTCATCTTCAAACATCTTCAAATTTTCATACTTGCCTTTCAAACTTTGTAGCTTAGCCATATTCACATGCACATCTCCTTCATACAAATTTTCTAGCTTTGCCCACATCTCATGAGCTATCTTCAGACCTAACACATTTGTCATTTTTGAATCTGTTAGAGCACTTAGCAAAGCTTTTATAGCCCAAACATTATTCTTAGCCTCTTTAACCTCATCGGCAGTGGAAGGACCACCCATAGGAATAAGATATTTTTTCTTTGTAATTTTCCAAAAGGTTCACCAATACACTTCAAATGACACTCCATCCTAGATTTCCACAATGAGTAGTTTTCTCCATCAAATATAGGACTATCCTTCTTTTATGATGCCATCTCAGATCACCTCAAGCTTTTAAAATTCTTCAAAGGAACTAGCTCTGATACCAATTATTGGAAAAATAAGGAAAAACAATTGAGAGGGGGGGGAGGTGAATCGATTGTCACAGAATATTTAAACTTTTCAAAATTTCCTTAACTTAATATCAAATCTGATGAGTTAAGAATAAACCATGAACAATCAACACATCAAAAACATAGAGAACACCAAGATTTTTATGTGGAAACCCTATTAGGGGAAAAACCACAGTGGATGTTAGTCCACAATATTATACCATATTAAAAGTATATGAATAATGGGAATGCACATGCATTCAGGCACACTTCCTACAACTCACTACTCAATTACAAGAGGGTTCACTACCCAATAATACATTGCAAAATGGATTAGATCCATAGAGTATGAACTGAAAGAATAGCTTCTACACAAGCCTAATTATAGTTCCAATTAAGCATGAGAAAACCTTCTTCACTTCTTCACTCAACCTTCTTCTCAATCTACTCTGCAATCAAATGACAGGAACACTATTTGCACATCTGCACTTTCTTTGGAATACATGCACTCTTATGCACACACTAACTTTGCTTAAACAATTACTTTTATATATTTGCAACATGATATTACATCAACTTAGTCGACTAGAAAATATTAAAAAATATTTTCAAAGTCGACCCAATTTTATAAATAAAGTTGCAATGTGAATCCACCAAGGTCGGCCACAACATAGTGGAGACCAAAATTAACAACTCCAACACAAAAAGACTCCAATTAATTTCACATCGAAGATCCACAACACTACCACCATCATGTCGGCCAAGAACATGAAAAACAAAACATTCTAAGAAAAATATTTGACCATGAACACACTGATCAATGTGGATGTACCACAAAGATAGAGCACAATCTAGAAGCATCCAAAAATAACAAGAACTAATAGAGAAACATCTGCAACACCAGAAACACATAAAATTCATTCAAGAACACTGACAGAACCCACATAAATACTGTCAGAACACAACTATTTACAACACAATCAAATCTTCATGTGAACCTTTGAAACTACTGGTGGATGAACTAGATATACTCAATAGAAAACCCTTTAATCCACACCAACTGATCTTCAACGTATAGAACAAGACACCTTCATGACCTTCACAGTTCCACAAAGAACCTGAAACTCTTCTTTTAACAATTTTCTCAATGTCCTCGACATATACAACCTTAAATACACCAAATGCTAATAGCGTTGACATCAATGACAACCACATATCAGTAACACAATGACAACATCCAATAGGAAAAAGGGGGGATGAACCAAAATTTAGAACAAAGTGGTACACATCTCTTTTTCTCTCTAATTTCATTCAATATGAGGGCAATAATGTGTAAATGAGTTACAAAAATCAAACCTAACACAAATACCAGTAAAAAGAAAGGTTTTAAGAGGGTCAAATGCTATGTACTTGTTGCAAAAAGCTTATTTTTGAGCCTCACTAAGGACTCATTCGCCCTATAGAGGATGGGTCCTGGCTAGCATTCTGGAAAATCAATTTCTAGGTTTTGTTATTCAATGTCTACTCTCCCAGAGCCTTGTCGGAGATTATTAGAAACCTAAAAATAAATTTTATAGCCCAGTTTTCATGATTTTGTAAGAAAGGTGACAACTTTTCAACTATGCAAAATTTTCTCTCCAAATGATCTTAAACCTAAAACATACAATCACACATCAAAGGAGAAGAAAATGATGTTTTGTTAGGGAATAGGGGTTTGTCTTGGTCAAAACCCATTTTTGTAATTAAACCTTGTAATGAAATAATGCATAAAAAGAAATGATGAATGAATAAATGCAATGTCACTGTTACATATTTTTTGCCTCAGCTCAAATGGAGGAGCTGGCTGATTGTTGTTTAAACTTTAAGTGGAATTGCAGTGTCATATTCGAATGTTGTTTCACATTATTATCATTATGCATTGAACAACAATTATGCATTTTAGTGAAGTTATAAAGTTTCAGAGTGCCATTTAGATGTTGCAGATTTTAAAGAAATACAAAATTGAGTACATAAGCAAAATAGCATTTTAGATGCTTTTATTCATTTTGGAAAGAACTCATATTTTTACAAGGCTTTATTTGATTTCACAATTAGAATAGTGTTACAACATTGCATGAAATGCATTTTTCTTTTCAATCGAAAAGCAGAATTGAAATAAAAAATCCACACAAGCCATGGATATAACTGTGACTGTGACAATGCATTTCTAACAACACATTGCACTATTGAAGATGCAAAAGGAAAACACATAAGCAACATCATTTCCTGATTATCGACACTTGATGTTCAATGGTTCACCTCGTCGTCTTGAGCTTTGTCGACCTGTAAGAGGAAAAGAGGGTGACAGTGGCTCTGACTATGACATAACTTATATGATGCACCTACAATAGTACAACATACTATTAGCTATACATTAAAACAATCAGTCAAGTGCAATATGAAGAAGTGAGCTGAAGGAGAAATAGCAATGACATAATCATTATGCTCCATTTTTATGCTAACATTGTTTGCTTCCTTGTGCAGGTATAGGTAAATTCATGAAGCTGAACATTGTTTGAAGACCAAGCATGTGGAGTAAAATAGGCTCCCACAAGGGTAGAGATCGCCATGCCACCCTATTTATTAAAGGGGCTGATTTTAAAAGATATTATATCATATACATCAAACGAAAGGAAATACAACTAAAGGAGTGAAACAGAGAATCCATCAAGTAACGAAACCAACTGTGCATTCATAAGGATCAGGGTTGCTTTCTGAAGGCTACAGGTGAACCGTGAGTTTAGTTCACTTAAGGAATTTAATAGAATGCATTTGCATCAGAAATTGCTGAATTACTTCATTTTTTGTGCTGATCATAATCATATGTCATGTGAGTTTCAATTCATCAATTCTTTCTCGGATAGTGAACAAGCATACATTATGCCTTGATGGTTTGTTTTGATTTTCATCATCAAAGAGAATAGTTTCAAAGACCAGTTTGTGTAGTAAAATATAAAAATGCATGAAGAGTATCATGTTGCTCAAAAGAACAGACACCAATAGTGCATTTGAGTATTGAATGATTTCAAGTTACCAGTTAGATATGAACCAGTGAGTAAGGGAGTTTTGTACTGATGCAATGTTGCAGTCCAAAAGAAAAAAAGGTAAAACCTCTACAGAATTCAAATGTAGAAAATGAAAGCTATTGTGTTAGAATTGAGTACTAGTTATTAGGAGCTACAACAAAGACAGTGAATTCATTATGGTTGGGATGGTGCCTCAGATGGGTTCGTGTATCTATGATTAGTGGAGGACAACAATCAAATGTGTTATACTTTCATTTTGTTTTTAGTGAGATACAAGTGTCAAGTAAGACATCACTTGTAATAGGTCAAGCCATGAATTAGATACAACAAATGTGCAGGATTGTGATCATTTTCAGATTACTCAGTCAAGGTCTTGACAGAACAGTGAGGTAGAGTTTCTGTCATATCTACAAGATGAGAAAAGAATGCAGTTGGGGATCATAATGGAATGTTCAAATTTGAGCTTAATACACATATGAAATTTTGAATTCAAAATAGATTTTTTAGATTCTTAGTACCTAGAGAGTACTCTCAGAATGTGAATTGGATGTTCTTTTAAGAATAGTTTATAGCTCTATGTCAATGACAGTTCTGTAAATCAAGCTCGGGTGTTATGAATATCAAAGAAAGTTACAAAAATGCCAAGATGGAAAACTGGGTATATGAGTCAGATAGATGTGAACAATCACACAAATTCTTATTGTTCTCGTCAAGTTCTTTTTCATATTTCTAAAAGTATATTAAAATAGAATGTAGGAAGGTTAAAATAAAGATAAATATCCAAGGAATCTTTTTGTTTCAAAAGTAAATGCAAAGTATCGGAGGTTGAGTTCTGTCAGAAAATAAGAATACATGCTTTTGCTTTGAAAATTTCCAATACCATGATATTGTTTTGTTTCAGAAGTGTGGGTTAAATCACTATTTGTTCTAGCTCGAGCCATATGGATAGAATGAATAATAGTTACTTCATAGTCTCAAATTCTTTTAGAATACAAAAAATGCATTTTCCTTCAGAAATTTCGAATACCCACATTAGGTTTTGCTTTTGAAAAGTATAGAAATATGATAATTTATGATACCCATATGGGCTTTTCATGAAAACAATAGTAAAGCACAAATGTGAAGATTTTGTGCTAGGTCGAGCTTCAGAAGAGAAGCAAATGCATTTTTCTTTAATAATTCAAAAGACCCATTTCCAGTTTAGCATCAAATATAGAAAAATGGAGTTTCCCTTAAAAATTTCGAGTACCCATTTTTCAAGGTTGGCTTCAAAATGCAGAAAAATAATTTACATAGATAACCCATGTGAGATCTAGAGTAAAATAACAAGAATATAAAATGAATACAAACTCCCATAATTGAGTCGAAATACAGAGAAAGTAAAATGCAGATTTATTGAAGTTTCTTTGATACCCATATGCATAAATGTTATCAAATTGACATAATGGAGAATTTATGTTCTAGGTCAAGCCCAAAATTCGAAAGATTGCTTTCTACTGTGTTCTTTTGGTTCGGCCTGAACATGGCCAAAATCTATGAATAGAGAAGGAAGTTCTCTAAGTTTTTGAAGATCAATGTTAGCAAAGGAAGTTACCGGTACATATTTCTGGTGGATCTCTCTAGCCGCGGCCAATGTTGCAGATGGTTTCCAAATGCAGGGGTTCGAGTTTCCAACTAATGGCCGAGTTCTCACTAGTGAATAGAGTGCTACAATGATAGATGTGAGCACATGAGAATAGTGAAATGATGACATTAGAGTATGTTAGCCATGACTTTGAGGCCAAAATGAGTAGAATACGAAGCCATAGAGTCTAAGAACATAAAGCTTACCTCTTTACAATGAAGGAGAGCAAGAGTACGAGTCAAAGCTTCCATAGTCTCCAATCAAGCTCGAACTCATAATGGCATGGAGAAGTCAAGGAAAGAATAGAATCAGAGAGTAAACTCATGCAGGCTACGCCCTAAGGGTTTTGATATTCAAAATAATGAAGTGAAAAGAGCATCAATACTTTGAAGTCAGACTTACCCACTGTAGATTTAGTCAACTGAAGACATGGAGAAGATTATTGTGCACACGCGCTTGAATCCAACACCATCATGGCAGTGTTTTCCTTTTAGACATAATTTCCTTCTTCTCAAGTCACGGATGTGAAATGATGATAATTAGGGTTTGACCTTGTTTTGATCAAAGCCCTAATTCGAGCATTATGAAGTTTCCAGAATGTTCATTCAAGGCACGTGGAAAATAGCAAATGGAAGTCAAAACCCATAACACCTTATAATTTATTTAAACCCAAGTCTAAATCAATGTTTATGTAAGGCCAAAATTCTATGCTAGGGTGATGTCTTAGGTATTCAAGACTTATTGTTTTGCCTTAGAGAAATATGGATTTTTGCCTTAGGGTATTGTTTTAAGTGAAGATTAATTAAGTGGATTTATGAATGCCTTATGCCTAGTGACATATTTTTAGGGTTTTTTTAAATTTTTTGATTGATTTTGGAGAAATGAATTATGGAGTTGATAGGAATATGACATTATGTAAAGTATTTTTTATGATTTTTGAGAAAATTAGAATGATGTAAGGAAGGAATAAGGATTTTTTCTTTTGCAAAAGATTTCCAATCTTTAAGTTGCAAAAATAGACAAAATTGAAAAAGTCTGCATCTTGTAAAGCAGAAGCATAAAAGTGATATTCTATAAATTGCTTTATGTTTTCTTGCTATTTTTAGCAGATCTTTTATTGACCTTTCCTCTTGGTCACATTTCAGACTTGTCTTGGAGAGATAAGGTGTTTTTGTGCTTTTAAAGTAGATTTAGCCTATTTTTAGAGGCTTGACAGGTTCATCATAAAAGCATTATGGTTTTTTCATCTTTTAAGTAGTTTTTTTGAGTTTGTTTGAAGCATTTTTTCCTTGAGCTTTTTTTGAGCTCAGATTAGGGTTTCCTTGAGAGTTCTTTTGATAGATTTATTCTTTCAACTCTCCATTCTTAGCAGTTCAATTTGGAGTTTCTTGCCCTCACACATTTTGGGGAGCTTGTAAACCTTTTGATACTAAGTTTGGATAGATTGATACTCTTCTAGTTTTAATAGAGCAGCAAATTTCTCCTTATTTTCTGTCTCAAATTTTGTAGTTTGCTGAATACTACATTCAGCAGGGTGCAAAACTATTGATAACAATTTTTGGCATGCCCAGTGGGACTCTGAAAATCAATTTCAGAGAAGTTTTAATCCTTTAAGGTTGTTGTTTGATGTATGCAGCAAGTTATTCAGCCTTTTGGATGCCTTTTTTCAATATACCTGGTGACTTCATTCTCTGATTTTTAAGTAGACCCAGTGTGAATAGCACACAGAAGAACACATACTAAAGGGTCGGGTGTTCACTTTAGAATTATCAGCCTTTGGAGGCATAGTCATCAAACACCATGGCAACTCTGAGAAGCCTTTTCTAGTTTCAAAAATGATCAAGTGCTAGTATGTTGTTAGAGATTCTAAGGTTTTTGCTCATTTTTAGCCTTTAGATGAAAAAATGTTAATATTTCATGCGCATGCATCATATCACCTATCATATCATGAAGGTATTGCTTACCCATCTCCATATCAACCACATTTGCATAATCATGCTACTGATTCCAGTTCCATGGTTGTTCATAAGCAACATGCGCAATATAGTTGCCACCCACCCACCCCTGCCCATTATTCATCTCAACCGTCCTATGTTAAAAATCAGTCCCAAGAGATCAGAGAATTGAGTTTTAGAGAAATAAGGATGAACTATGAAAGGAAAATGAGTCAAATAGATCAGCAGGAGGAGATGGCAAGTATAAACGGAACGCTGCTTGATTACATGAATTAGCTCACAGAGATCAAGAGGCAGTATGAGTACAACCAACACCAAGAAGAGTTGGCTTATCAAGCCTATCTTCATGATCAGGATCTGGAGACCCAAAGAGCACAATTTGAGGAGGATTTAGAGATAAAGAGGTAGTTGCACAGACAAACCTTCTACTTGCTCAGTGTCAAAGGTTGGAAGCCCAAATAGCTCCTGTCA
Organism: Sequoia sempervirens; assembly: GCA_007258455.2. Lineage (NCBI taxonomy): Eukaryota > Viridiplantae > Streptophyta > Pinopsida > Cupressales > Cupressaceae > Sequoia > Sequoia sempervirens. The sequence continues at coordinate 32,419,481 of VDFB02056351.1, forward strand.
ATTCTGAACATCCTATTCAAAAAGATGTTCATAAATTAAAATTTCCAAGTTTTATGAAAAATGAGCCTCCTATCATACCAAAAGTCAAAATCCCAAGTTTTAGGCAAAATAGTGCTTTTAGCTCCCCAAATCAACCTCCTAATCCTGAAATCTCAACTTTTCAAAACCACCATCCCTTGCAAGTCGAAGGAAATGACTACAGTCAACTTGTCAGCTTTCACAACTAGTCAATTAGGAAGCAACCTCTTTTCCTCCAGGAAACTCCAAAAATCCCACAAGTTTCCCAGCCAAATAATTTTGATTGTCTCGTCACTATTGAGGATAGACCTATTGTCTTGGAAAATGACTAACCATGGAAGAAGCTAGAGTAAACTTATTGCATATAGCTATGGAATAATATTGCTTGCAGCAGCAAAATATTGAATGAGAGAAGTCTTCTACTGATGAGTCCTTTCATGTTTTCACTAATGAGTTGCCTTGTTTTGTGAAGGATGGAGACAACTTTTCAAAGGATCAACAACATACCAAGCAGGACGTTTCTGCTAATTGCTCCATTTTTTCAGTGGAACCAAAGAAAGTCTCTAGTTGGGACAGTGTTAAAAAATACCCAGAGCATCATGAGACATTGCTATAGGAGGTAAAGGAGGCCCTGTTTGAAGAACAACATATTCTAGATCAAAGAACAAGTGGCAGTTCTCAAGTCTTGCTTGATTTGTTCAATGGATTACCATTCTTCGTGGATAACGAAATAAGCACCCCTCAAATTACACCCATACTAGCTCTAGAGAAATGGGAAGAAGTTCAAAGTTCTGATGTTTTGATACCTTAGAAGAGTTGTAGTGATGACGTAACTAATAGTCTTCCTCTAAAAAAAACTGAAAGTGAGGGGGAAGATGACATGTTTTGGGATGATCTCAAGGCTTTTGTTTCAAATTTAGATGCCAAACACTCATCTTTTGAGGGAGACGGTGTGGAGCAACAGCTTGAGGAGAAAAAAGGGGGTGTCAAAACTCAAGGAAGTGAAGATAACATGGTTATCAAATGCCAGAACCTCGATGAACCTGGTGCAATAGCTCAAATAGAATGAGATCAAGTTGTGCATAAGCATGACACTGCTATACAAGGTAATGGCCTTGATATCTTTACAAGTTTTCAAGAATGCAGTCACAAGGACACCTCAAGGCCTATTATGCATGCAAAAGATAAAAATCGGACCCACGAGGACTTGTACACTAATATAATTGATGAGTTTTGTTCAAGGTTGGGTGATCTGTTTTCAAACTATCCTCATCAAAAAGATGAGATTGAAGTAGTAGGGAACCAACAAGGAACCAAAGGGGCAAGTTCTAGTTTCACCCTTTCAAGAGGCTACCCCATCAAACATCTAGCCAAGATTGTTGGCAAGATCCAAAGGATTTCTAGTGCACCTAAGGATGAGGTGGCAGTCAAGGGGCAGCAAATCCCACTTATTCATTCTGGGAAAATTGGAGGTATGCTTGATTAGACTCACATGATCTACACCTTTGATTATAATTTACAAGTTGTAGTACGACAATGTGTGGGGAGTGTTTTCATTTTTCATCTCTTTCTGCAAATTTGTGAGCATGCAAAGTATCTTCAGTTGACTAGGAGAGGTAGTTATTTTTCAAAACCCGTAAATGGTTTTGTTTGAGTACCTTTTCCACTGGTTAGTGTAGGGTAGATTAGTATAGTCAATAAGTATATTTCGCACATTTCATTTCAATAGTTTGCTTTCTCTAAGTGCTACTACGTATTGTTTTGTTGGCTAGCAGGACCTTTTAGTTTGCTTTCTATTTTGTTCCATTTTCTTGCTACTATTTGGAGTGTTGCTTTTCAAGTTTTCTGAGTTTCAAGAAGGGCTAGAGTTGACTCCATTCCCAATGAATTGTTTTAAAGGCCACTAATCTATGCTTAGCAGGCCAACATATAGCAGAAATCACCAAAATGTTACATATTTTTTGCCTCAGCTCAAATGGAGGAGCTGCCTGATTGTTATTTAAACTTTAAGTGGAATTGCAGTGTCATATTCAAATGTTGTTTTGCATTATTATCATTATGCATCGAACAACAGTTATGCATTTTAGTGAAGTTATAAAGTTTCAGAGTGCCATTCAGATGTTGCAGATTTTAAAGAAATACAAAATTGAGTACATAAGAAAAATAGCATTTCAGATGCTTTTCTTCATTTTAGAAAGAACTTATATTTCTACAAGGCTTCATTTGATTTCACAATCAGAATAGTGTTACAACATTGCATGAAATGCATTTTTCTTTTCAATCAAAAAGCAGAATTGAAATCAAAGGTCCACACAAGCCGTGGATATAACTGTGACTATGATAATGCATTTCTAATAGCACATTGCACTACTGAAGATGCAAAAGGAAAAGACACAAGCAACAACATAGTCATCATTTCCTGCTTATCGATGCTTGATGTTAAATGGTGCACCTCGTCCTCTTGAGCTTTGTCAACCTATAAGAGGAAAAGAGGGGTGTCAGTGGCTTCGACTATGACATAACTTATATGATGCACCTACAATAGTACAACATACTATTAGCTATACATTAAAACAATCAGTCAAGTGTAGTATGAAGAAGTGAGCTGAAGGAGAAATAGCAATGACATAATCATCATGTTCCATTTTTATGCTAACATTGTTTGCTTCCTTGTGCAGGTATAGGTAAAGTCATGAAGCTGAACATTGTTTGAAGACCAAGCATGTGGAGTAAAACGGACTCCCATAAGGGTACAACTTGGCATGCCGCCCTATTTATTAAAGGGGCCAATTTTAAAAGATATTACATCATATACATCAAACGAAAGGAAATACAATTGAAGGAGTGAAACAGAGAATCAATCAAGTAACGAAACCAACTGTGCATTCATAATGATCAGGGTTGCTTTCTGAAGGCTACAGGTGAACAGTGAGTTTAGTTCACTTAAGGAATTTAACAGAATGAATTTGCATCAAAAATTGTTGAATTAATTCATTTTCTATGCTGATCATAATCATTTGTCATGTGAGTTTCAATTCATCAATTCTTTCTAAGACAGTGAATAGGCATACATTATGCCTTGATGGTTTGTTTTGATTTTCATCATCAAAGAGAACAATTTCAGAGAGCAGTTTGTGTAGTAAAATATAAAAATGCATGAAGAGTATCATGTTGCTCATAAGAACAGACACTGATAGTGCATTTGAGTATTGAATGATTCTGAGTTACCAGTTAGATATGAACCATTGAGTAAGGGAGTTTTGTACTGATGCAATGTTGCAGTCCAAAAGAAAAAAAGGTAAAACCTCTATAGAATTCAAATGTAGAAAATGAAAGCTATTGTGTTAGAATTGAGTACTGGTTATTAGGAGCTACAACAAAGATAGTGAATTCATTCTGGTTGGGATGGTGCCTAAGATGGGTTCATGTATCTATGATTAGTGGAGGACAGTAATAAAATGTGTTATACTTTCATTTTGTTTTTAGTGAGATACAAGTGTCAAGTAAGACATCACTTGTAATAGGTCAAGCCATGAATTAGATACAACAAATGTGTAGGATTGTGATCGTTTTCATATTACTCAGTCAAGGTCTTGATAGAACAGTGAGGTAAAGTTTTTGTCATATCTACAAGATGAGCACAGAATGCAGTTGGGAATCATAATGGAATGTTCAAATTCGAGCTTAATACACATATGAAATTTTGAATTTAAAATAGATCTTTCAGATTCTTAGTACCTAGAGAGTACTCTTAGAATGTGTATTGGATGTTCTTTTAGGAATAGTTTATAGCTCTATGTCAATGACAGCTCTGTAAATCGAGCTCGAGTGTTATGACTGTCAAAGAAAGTTACAGAAATGCCAAGATGGAAAACTGGGTATATGAATCAGATAGATGTGAACAAGCACACAGATTCTTATTGTTCTTGTCAGGTTCTTTTTCATATTTCTAAAAGTATATTAAAAAAATGCAGGAATGTTAAAATAAAGACAAATATCCAAGGCATCTTTTCGTTTTAGAAGTAAATGCAAAGTATGGGAGGTCGAGTTCTGTTAGAAAATAAGAATACATGCTTTTGCTTTGAAAATTTCTAATACCCATGATATTGTTTTGTTTTAGAAGTGTGGGGTAAATCACTATTTGTTCTAGCTCAAGCCATATGGATAGAATGAATAACAGTCACTTTATAGTCTTGAATGCTTTCATAATATAGAAAATGCATTTTCCTTCAAAAATTTTGAATACCCACATTAGTTTTTGCTTTCGAAAAGTACAGAAATATGATAATTTATGATACCCATATAGGTTTTTCATGAAAACAACAGTAAAGTACAAATGTGATGATTTTGTACTACGTAAAGCTTTAGAAGAGAAGCAAATGCATTTTTCTTTAATAATTCAAAAGACTCATTTCTAGTTTAGCATCAAATATAGAAAAAAGGAGTTTCCCTTAAAAATTTTGAGTACCCATTTTCAGGGTTGGCTTCAAAATGCAGAAAAATCAATTACAGAGATAACCCATGTGAGATCTAGAGTAAAATGGAAAGAATATAAAACAAATACAAACTCCCATAATTGAGTCAAAATACAGAGAAATTAAAATGCAGATTTATTAAAGTTTCTTTGATACCCATATGCATAAATGTTATCAAATTGACATAATGGATAATTTTTCTTCTGGGTCAAGCCCAAAATTTGAAAGATTGCTTTCTACAGTGTTCTTTTGGTTTGGCCTGAACATGGCCAAAATCTATGAATGGAGAAGGAAGTTCTCTAAGTTTTTGAAGATCAATGTTAGTAAAGGAAGTTACCGGTACATATTTCTGGTGGATCTCTCTAGCCGCGGCCAAAGTTGCAGATGGTTTCCAAATGCAGGGGTTCGAGTTTCCAAGTGATGGCCGAGCTCTCACTGGTGAATAGAGAACTACAATGATAGGTGTGAGCGCAGGAGAATAGTGAAATGATGACATTAGAGTATGTTAGCCATGGCTTTGAGGCCAAAATGAGCAGAATACGAAGCCATAGAGTCTAAGAACATAAAGCTTACCTCTGCACAGTGAAGGAGAGCAAGAGTACAAGTTGAAGCTTCCATAGTCTCCAATCAAGCTCGAACTCATTATGGCATGGAGAAGTCAAGGAAAGAATAGAATCAGAGAGTAAACTCATGTAGGCCGCGCCCTTAGGGTTTTGATATTCGAAATAATGAAGTGAAAAGAGTGTCAATACTTCGAAGTCAAACTTACCCACTGTAGATTTAGTCAACTAAAGACATGGAGAAGATTATTGTGCACACGAGCTTGAATCCTACACCATCATGGTGGCGTTTTCCTTTCAAACAGAATTTCCTTCTTCTCAAGTCATGGGTGTGAAATGATGATTATTAGGGTTTGACCCTGTTTTGATCAAAGCCCTAATTCGAGCATTATGAAGTTTCCAGAATTTTCATTCAAGGCACATGGAAAATATCAAATGGATGTCAAAACCCATAACACCTTCCTTATGATTTATTTAAACCCAAGTCTAAATCAATGTTTATGTAAGGCCGAAATTCTATGCTAGGGTGATGTCTTAAGTATTGAAGACTTATTATTTTTCCTTAGATAAATATGGATTTTTGCCTTAGGGTATTGTTTTAAGTGAAGATTAATTAAGGGGATTTATGAATGCCTTATGCCGAGTGCCATATTTTTAGGGTTTTTTTTTAATTTTTTGATTGATTTTTGAGAAATCAATTATGGAGTTGATAGGAATATGACATTATGTAATGTATTTTTATGATTTTTGAGAAAATTAGAATGATGTAAGGAAGGAATAAGGAGTTTTCCTTTTGCAAAAGATTTCCAATCTTTAAGTTGAAAAAATAGACAAAATTGAAAAAGTCTGCATCTTGTAAAGCAGAAGCATAAAAGCGATATTCTATAAATTGCTTTATGTTTTCTTGCTATTTTTAGCAGATCTTTTATTGACCTTTCCTCTTGGTTAGATTTCAGCCTTGTCTTGGAGAGATAAGGTGTTTTTGTGCTTTTAAAGTAGATTTAGCCTATTTTTAGAGGCTTAATAGGTTCATCATAAAAGTATTGTGATTTTTTATGCTTTTAAGCAGTTTTTTTGAGTTTGTTTGAAGCCTTTTTTCCTTGAGCTTTTTCTGAGCTCGGATTAGGGTTTCCTTGAGAGTTCTTTTATAGATTTAGCCTTTCAACTCTCCATTCTTAGCAGTTCAGTTTGGAGTTTCTTGCCCTCACACATTTTGGGGAGCTTGTAAACCTTTTGATACTAAGTTTGGATAGATTGACACTCTTCCAGTTTTAATAGAGCAGCAAATTTCTCCTTCTTATTTTCTGTCTCAAATTTTGTAATGGCAATCTAATATACTTGTGTTTTCAAATTGAAATCCTTTTATGTCTTGTTGTTATAGGTGGTGTTTTAGAATTACATGTTTCAGGTTGCATGTTGTATTTGTTTTCTAGATCTTCATGTGAATCATTGATGGGATATGTGCCAATGAGATTGTTAGAATTACTGCAATGGAGAAGTTGTTATGAGTGGTTAGGTATGAATTCTTATAAGTTTGGTGAATCATCTTTTAGAGATAGGTTTTTATGTTTAGTTATTCTTCATCCCTTTCCTTAGAAGCTGTTTTAGAATAGAATTCATCATTCAGAGAACCAGCTTACTCTGGAGATTCCTCTTTCACACAGATCACCCACATTTGAAAGAGGTTTCCATGTTTTAGTAGTTTGCTGAATACTGCATTCAGCGGGGTGCAAAACTATTGATAACAGTCACTACTCACCACACCTTAATCGTAATCTTGCACGAAGTGGCCTTGATGAATGTAGATCTTGATCACAACACTTGATTAGAAACAATGCCTTGAATATGCTTGAATCGATCTTCAATGCTACATCACAATATTTTCTCAACAACATGCATGATGCATTATGCCTTTGACATGATGAAATCTCAAAGGAAAGGATGGCATGGTTGTGTTTTCCAATTTTAGAATTTTGTTGGCTTATTTATTGTGCATTATGGCCTGATCATTGAGTATTGTTATCTATATTTTGGTGAAGAAAGCATGTGAATGTGCATGGGAATTTAGATTTCTCTGACATCCAAAATCTGCTACATATTAGTCACTTTAGGTGTTTACCAATGTCACTAGAACCATCATTTCCTCCACTGTGTTATTCTTAGAGTGATGTGACTTGTGAACATTTCTACTTCTCTTGATGTTGTTGATTCAATATTGAAGAAATTTGAAGTGTTGACGAGGAGCATCTATGAGAAATTGAAGTGTCTTGGCGACTTTAATATGAGAAGCAATGCCAAAGAAAGATCACTATTGACATTAGACGTGTAAAGAAGATTTTTGCAATGTACAAGGCTATTGGAAAGGATCCTAGCCAACTTTGGAGCAAGAATACAAGACTATTATTACTACTGATGAAAATGGATGCTTACTTTTAGAAGATATTGGTCATATTTCTTGAAGGTAATAGGATTCAGTTCATTTGATACTATTTTATAGTTCCATTTGGAGTAGTTTCATTTGGAATTTTTTGAGGAATCCATAGAAAGATCTAAATTAGGGTGCATAAGGATAGAATCCCAAAATGGTCTGTAATAATCACAATAGACAAAATGGTCTATAATAATCACCATATAAGTTATCCAAGTCTGGGATCATAAGTTGTTAACAAGTAATAATCACCATATAAGTTATCAAAGAGATTTAAGGAGGTTTTGCATGCAATAAAGAATGTTTAATAGAGAGAGGTATGTTTATGTGATAAAAAAGGGCATAAAGACATAGAGTGTAGATTGAAAAGGAAACTGTAAAAGGACTGTCTTTCTCCTTTTTGTGTCCATTGCTACTATTTTTTTTTTTTCAATGCTCACTAAGCTAAACACTTATATAGGAGTCCATAATATGTATGCCAAGAAAAAGAGAATGATCATTATAGATTTTTGTGCTTTTGGAGTCATCCATATTACATTTAATAGAACCTTTGAGGTGTGAATGGATCTTCCAATGATTATGCTTAGAATTTTGAGGCTATCTTTACTACATTTAATAAGATCTCTAAAGACTCATCCAAGACATTAAATTGATAAAGTATAGCAAGTGTTGGAATATGACTTGTTTGATGGAATGTGGCTTCTAGTGTTGTCATTGATGGCAACCTAAGTCATTCCTCTAGTCCACAGATCATAATTTTTCCATACTGGCAAGATATGTAAAGATCAATATTCTACCAGTAGAAAGTATGAAGAACAGGGTATCCAATCAGTTAGTTGATCTATACGGCTCACCAGATGATCATTTTGAGTTGTGGATCTCTGAGAGAATTTGTTAAGAATCTACACTATCTTGTTAAGTTTTGTGATGTTGTATTGATCACTGTACAAGTTAGGAGATTAGGTTGAATTCTTTGGCAGGATGTTTTTCTGTTTATTTGCTCATTGTGGCTGACCTAGTGAATTTGCATGTCACAAATGTATAAGGTGTACTTAATTAGCTATTTCTTGTGTTGGTTAAATTTTTCTGTCCTACCTATGTATTAGTTGGCCTTGTCAGGTGCACACTAAATTTAACTTGTGATTTGAGTCAACCATTGAAATATATTTCATGTTTTATTAAAGCCGACTTAAAGTGATGAAATATTTGTTAGCGGATATATAACTATCTAACTAATTAACTACACAATATTACAATGTACATTTAACATAAAAGAATAATATTCATTGCATAGATGAAAGTAAACTTTAATTAGCATTGCATGTACCTAGATTTATGGGTGAGGAAGAAATACATTTGACATCATCTTCATACTATTATACTTGGGCTTCTTTATTAATGAGGGAAAGAGAATTATCATCAGGGGCTTTATCGCCCAACCAAGACCTACTAGTCTCCCAAGTATCTTCAATTGAAGAAACTTCCCTTCATGAGGGTAATCAACATGGATCAAATTATCATCATGCCTTTGAGCCTGGTGTCAATGACCTATACCTCCTGATCGACCTTACTAAAGGTACCTCCCACCTAGAAAGGCTACTATGATTAGTGGTATATCTGGTTCTTGATAGCTGATAGATGCTAAATATAGCATCGTACCTTGGCCAAGGATTTTAATATTTCTAGTACTCTTGTGTTGTTATCTCTAGCACTACTATACCAATAACTCTGGCACTACTGTGTCATTCTACTCTTATTTCGAGTTTAAGTCTTAACCTTAAGGTTTAACATTACAAGAACTGAGTTTGGATTCACATATTGTTTAAGGAAATATTACGTTGATATCCTTTTTAGAAAGAGAGGGACTCATCTCATAACTTATCACATTTGAGTAACAATAATCTGTTGTTCTAAAATTTAAAAGGAGAGATTAAGTAGTCTTATTCAATGAAAAGGATTCAATGTTTTATATTACAATGCCAAATCATATCTTTTAAAACCATTCAGTTTTCTTAACACTTGAAGAGGAAGGAGAGAGAATTATCCCTCAAGAAGGTTTCAGCAGGTTAATGGTCTCACATTGCAATGAAGAACATGGTTTCATTTCAAAATTTAATATTCTTATTTCTTTATTTATGATGATTCATATTTCCAAGATTCATCTTGCAAGAAGGGATTTCAAATGACATAGTTCTATTAGGATTATAGAGATGAGAAGAAGTTTTAAAAGCTCAGACCCAAATTTCCTTTTAGGCATTTATAAGTAAATTCTTTCATCCTTTAAGGGAGAAACATTTTAACTTTTCTCTACTCAAGTTAATCCTAGTTATAGGTCTATTTCACCATGACAAGTTGTAACCATTTCTCTCTTAATTCGAAGTTGGATCTCAAGAAATTATAATTATAATTATATATATATCTATATATATATTCAGAAGAACTCCAAACAACAAGAAGAATGAAAGCTAGGTGAATACTCAATTTTTTGATTAGATTGAGATTGACTAGAAATTTAGTTTGGTTCCCTCAAATTCCACTAATCTAGAGTTATTTCAAGTTTATGTAGATAACAATAAACATCTATTTAAATAGAGTGACATTGGATCGATTTCTATACTTCTTTTAGAACTAATTGCCTTCTCTAGAAAGAGGTTGTTGTCTTTGAGCTCATACATACTGAGCAACATAATCAATTAATTATATTTCAAATTAGTTTAGAATGATGGGTTACATGGTCATCTCCTCTTAGTTTCAGGATTGAAACATATCCTCAAGATTTATATGTGAAAAAAAGGATTAAGATGATGAGAAGTTCTAAGACCAACTTAATTTCCCAAAAGGGTTGAGGTGAGTTGGAATATCCAATGGAAAATAACAGATCAAGAGGGTCATTTGTAGTTCCATTTTAGATGTTCAAATTTGGAACAGAGGTTAAGAGGAACCATCCAATAGTCATAAGCTTATTGTCCCTTACATTCCTCTTTACTTTGAAGCATTTATACAATTTATATATAGTTTTCTTCAAGCATTAATAAGAAGAGAAGAACTGTTTATAGCTTAATCGAGGCTACAAAGGTTACTGATTAATAGAAGATATATCATTCTATTAGTTTGAACTCAGAAACAAACTAAATAGCATAAAAAACTTGAGCGTGATTTAGATAATGATTCAGGTATTAAAGAAAGAGCCTTTTACTGAATCAGTTCCAATTTTATCTATCAAGACACCTGGTGTGTGACAAAAATTGAGGACCTTTGTTACTAGTTGGCTACCCATGTTGCATCGACAACTTCATTCATGAAATTTCAAGACATCACTCCTCTACAAAGATGCGAATTGGAATTTATCTTGGGTTCTGACAAGAAATAGAGAGAGACCCGCACTTGACAGTATATGGCCAGCTAGTTTTGACATATTAAAGCTCCAATACAGAAATGGTTATTGAGGTTAAGAAATGATACTCTCCCTTGATTTCGAATACTAATGGAGAGAGAAAATAACCCTAGCTACTGCAGAATAATTGCAAGAAAATATCCCATTCAAGAGCCTCTGGAACTTCTTGGCTTCCCAGTCCTTTCCTCTAGAGCACGATGGGATTCTGGTGGAATTACGTCTACCCTCCAAGAAATCATCGATGACTTCCCTTCTCTTTAGCTTTTACCTCTAAAATTATTTCTTCTTTTATTATTAATTTTCATAATTATCCATTTCAAATGTATATTTATATATCAAGAATTACTTCGCTTAACTCTCAAGAGGATATTATTAAATTTAATATTTTATTTATATCTATTATTTTAATTTAATATTTATAAATCTTTTGAAATCTCCTAAAAGGAGATTAATAATATTTATATATATAATTATTTAAAATTGACTTGTATAATGATAATTACTTTTGACCAAGTTAGTACTTTGATACACTGTCTTACACCAACTCAAGGTTTGATGATAAAATTGATCCATTGTTAACCACGTTCTCTCCCTAATGATATTTCCCTTTCTCTCATGGTGTCAGCAATCCTACATCCACTAACAATGATTATGGTTAGATCATTCTCAATTATTATACTTATAATATTCATTTGAATTTAATCTCATTAACTCTGGGCGGGGGCCCTAGCTCGGTTGGCTAAGTAATTTCGTTGCGGCTCTGCTGGTCACGAGTTCTAGTCTCCCCCGTCCCGTGGTACCGGAGGGCGTGTCGCGCCAGCGCCGCCAGTCACGTTAAAAATTTTACCAGCGCACTGCAGTTTATAGGGGGTCGTGCTACCCAATTCCTGCAGTCTAAAAAAAAAATAAAAAAATTTAATCTCATTAACTCATTCAACTTCTTGTGAACAATAGATTCACTAGCAAAATAAAAAGTTCGTTAACATTACAGTTACGATAAAAGAACAACTATTGCATTTCCCAATGTCATAATCACATGAAAGCATTTACCTAAAACTAACATTGCAATTGAAATACATAACCAAACATATAGTCTCAATGTGAGGTATGTAACAAGAGCAGTTGCATATGTGTGAATGGCAATAGATCAGTTGAGCAATTTTTTCTTGTATAGAAGAAGATTGTTAAGCAATGAATTAAGGTAAATGTGTGTAAGTGTGTGAGAATAAAAAGTGAAAGTGTACAAATATGTGTGAAGAGTAGAACAAGTGTGTGTGTGTGAGTATTAGAAGGGTGACTGAGAGATCTATGGACATTTTCTGAAAGGAAGAAAATCATAGAAGAGTATAGCAGAGCATAGCAGAAATACAGAATCAGTCAGAAGGGATGATGATCATGTACTGAGCTTCATTTTAATTGAATCTAGGCATTTGGAGATGCTATCTTCTTAGTTCAACCTTTTCTTGTAATCACAAACACTTTGTACGATAGTGAGCCTTCCTTATTTTGAGTAGGGAGCTCTAGGTAGTGTGCTTGAATGCAAGTGCATTCCTTTTTATTCATAATTTTAACACAGTATAATTGTGGATCCACCGTATTTTTTCCCCTAACAAGGTTTCCACATAAAAATATTGGTGTTACGGTGCTTTCATTATCTTGTTCATGTGCTTGTGATGAGGGCGCAGCCTGAGACTTAGAAAGTAACCCACAAATAAGAGAATAATTTTATTATTCAGAAAATGGAGCTTCTTACATGCAGAGGATCTCAAATCCCCAAGTTCTACAACACATGCAAATTACAGAAAGCTACAGAATCACCCTTTCACAATATGTGAGCTTGTCCCCAAAAAGTTACCCAAAAATTAGAAACCCATCCATAAATAGAGCTCCTCTTTATTTTTGGAGCCAAAATAACATTCAAATTTGAGTTTAGGCGGTTTGGCACCAAAAAATTACAACTTGAAGTTCAAATTTCAAAAGAACATTTGCAATTGTATCTTCTAGAAAGTGCACCAACTTCTCGGCGCCATAACTTTTGATCTGGGACTCTGATTCATGAACCATTTGAACCATTGGAAAGGTATCGAAGCCAATAACGCACTTGAAATCTGCTACACCAATTTTGGCAAGTTTTGGGGCCATTTCGAGAACTCTAAGTGCCTCAAATCTAACTCGAAAGATTTTTAGGTGCAAATCTGGGAAACTAAAACTGCAATATCTTTCAACCCAGGAATAGAAAATAAAAACCATAAATTGGGAATTTCATTATGATGAAAAGGGTATCCAAAAATGTAAAAACATCTAAAAAAATAAGAAACTTGAAATTTAACTATTTTTGGGTGATGCAAGATTGCCCTTACACTACTGGATGCTCCTGCATCAGCGTGCATCTTTATTTCTTATTATGTGGTATAAATGGTTTAAGATCTAGATTTAATTGTTGAATTTGTTGAACACTAATTCACCCCCTTCTCAATGTTCCCTGAGTCCAACAATTGGTATCAGAGCATGGTTCCTTTGCAGAGAGTTTAACAACTTGAGGTGGATCATGAATTGCAATTGACTCTGGTGGTCTTCAACAATAGCTTATGGTGGCACTTGATGATCTCAATCAGTCTAAAGAAGAAGTTGTGGAATTAAAAGAAAATATTAAAAATGATGAGAAATTAATTCAATCATTTAAGGATAAAATCAATGAGTTAAGAGAAAAGAGGAAGGAACTCTGTGATCAGCTGAAGCAAAAAGAAAATAAAAGCTTGGAAGATGTTCACCTAAATCAGACCCTAAAATAAATAATTGAACAATGTGAAAAACTTGCTAGGGACAATGCTACTCTAAAGCTTGAAATGGAATCTCTGGAAATGAAGCTGACTAAGGAGATTGAAGAAAGAAAGAAGAATGAGGAGAATCTAGTCCAGTCTTTAAAAGAAAAATATGAAGAATGTAGCAGAGAAAATAGTGGATTCATTCAAATGGAGATTGAACTACAACAATCTAGAAATAATGAACAAGAGCTTGAAAGACAGATAGTTATTCTTAGAGATGAACTCACTATTGCAAATGAATACAAGGATAAGTTCAGGATCAATTCTACTAAGCTTGATGAACTGACTAAAGGAGAAAAGGATGTAAATTATAAGAAGGGGCTTGGATATGAGAAGGAAGAAATCTCTAGATCTAAACATAAGGATTCCAGACAAAGAAATCATATGAAAAAAGGTAGAAGGTATCCAATAAGACAACCCAATGCTCTGATGTTTAATGGTTACTACTTTTCTTGCAATAAATTTGGTCATATGGACTCTCAATGTAGAGGTAAAATAAATTCAAGTAGTCCATCATTTCCCAGTTAGTGTTTTAGTTGCAAAAAATTTGGTCAAAAGTTAGTTGAGTGTAGAAGTATGTCTGGTAGTCTAAGGAATGTTAAATTCTACACTTGTGGAAAATTTGGGCATATCACTAATCAGTGTAGATCAAAGGGAAATCAATATAATGAATGGTCTAGACAAATAAATCTGGTGTGTTACAATTGAAATAGATTTGGTCACCTTGCAAAAAATTTTAGGAACAAAAACATGGATAGAAGAGGTCCAGTGTACAAAGAAAGAATTTTGCAAAAGGATGATAAAGGAATAGGAAAAGTGATGGTGGAAGAGATAAGAGATCAGATGAAGAAAATGTGGGTAAACAGAGTGAATTTGATGAAGGAAATAAGTCTGTACTAGAAGCAGTCTCTAGTAATTCCTCCAAAAATTGATCTCAGGCCATTGGCATAGGGGGAGACTTTTTCAAGAAAAATAATTTGACCCCCTATCAGTAGCTAGCACCAAAATGTAGGAATTGTCAGTAGCTATGATAAAAGTTTGCAAATGCATCAGTGATCACTTATGTAGAAACATGAGAAGTAGAAGGTCCGCAAACAAATTTTCTTTTGCTATCTAAGAAAAAAAGTACCTGAAACTCCTAGGGTAAAGTATTTAATGTAGTGAAAAGGTTAGGTGCACAAAGTTATAAAAGAATATTTGGAACCCTCATTTGTCACCTTCCATTGAAGAAAAATAAAAGGAGAGCCTTTATAGCAAAATTTCAGAGTAAAGAAAATTTGGCGGTGAATTCTTCAGGTATTTCAGTTGCTTGTAGAATTTTGAATTTTGTGGTTGGTAGAAAAACTTGTTCCGTACAGAAAGAAAAATGAAGCAAATCAAAGGAATGATGAATTTGGATGAGTATAGTAGTGGAAAGATTAGGGCTGTGAGAAATTTATAACCAACCAGTGAATTAAAATGGCTTGAAGGTGTCAAACATAAGAGTTTGAACATTTGGAATGAATTTCATTATTTCTTTAATGTGGAAGTGGTCAAGTTTATCTTGAACGGATTGGATAATGACATCCTTACTTTGGAAAAACCCTATCTTATTTTGAAGGATGTGATTAGAAATATAATAGGATTATGCAATGTTGGGGATATTCTGAAAAAGAAGTTGATTCATAACAAGGAATTTGAAACCCTAACTGGAGTGATAGGAGATCAGAGGGCTCTAATAATCTTGACAATCAAAGATCCAATAACACGATACATTGCACATAAGACTTCACACAAATTTTTCTTCAAAAAAAGGGAAGACGCAACTTTGGCAAGTGCAATATATATCACTCACAAAATGATAATGGAAGATGAATACTTTGATCTATGTGGATTGATGAAGGATTAGTTAATGGAAAATGTGCATTTGATGAAAGATGCAGATTACCCCTTCAAGTTTAGTACCCTTATCATATGTATCATGATGTATTTTATGAATTTCTTGCCTTGGAATAATAATGTGGTATGGAAGGAAAGTGAACTGGTTTGCAAGAAAATTTTTGAACATTCTAATGCTCTAAAAAATTGTGAGCAAGTTTATGAAAATTTCTTTAAGGAATTGCTAGGGAAGTTTGAAGAAGTTAGCATTCCCCTTCTGGTAAAGTGGAGAGGAAGCAAAAAATGGTTCTAGAGTTTGTTGATGACACCCCTCTAACACACAAGTCCCCAAAATATGAAGAAAATGGAGAAGAATAGATAATTTTGGATATACTAGATGAAGATTATGATGAATACACTCCTAGAGATGAACAAGAATCAGTTGAACTCAATGTAATAATAGTAGAAGAAAGCAATGAAGAAGGTGCTTTATTCAAAACAAAGTTACTACAAATTATTCAAGAGGAAGATGGAATGCAAAATATTTTTGAAATATGGTTAGATGGACCCTCATATGAATAGGACTTGATTGAGGATACTCTAGGAAGTTACTTTGTACACAAGAACATTAAATTAGGAAGTTTGTAGAATGTACTTCCAGAAGAGTTGATTGAATGTATCAAGGAAGCTATGGCCTTTATACCTTAGGATAGGAAAGCGGAAGAAGTAATTCTACATCTAAAGGAGCAATTTAGGCTGTCCCTTACCAAACTAAAAAATAAAATGAATGTGTTAAGGCAATGCATTGACTCAGCAAATAAGATCTACAATTATTTCTTTCGGTCCCCTCATGTGGTTGGAAAATACAAAGACAAGCTAGATAAAATTGAGAGTGAGTTGAACAAAATTGGTCAATATTACAATATGTTTCAAGACTAGTATGGATCAGTAAAGAAAAAGATTCATGAATTGTAGGCTAAGCATGCAAAGGTTCACTTTTCCATAAACACTCTTATGGAAACTTTTTGGAAAGTGAAGGATCTAACTGAATGCATATTGGAGTAGCAAATTGAGATCCTAAGGAAAGGAGAGAAGTTGGAAGAAGAAATTAAAATTCCAAATTCCCTTATCCATATCATCAACAAGACATCAAAAAACAATAGTTTGATAATAGTTATTGGGATTACAATAGATGCTTGGAAGAAATTTCTTCCAAAGGTGAAAGATAAGTATAAAATAATTTTTTGATTTTTTGAAAGGGGGAGAGAGAGCTTAGTGAAGAATATATTTGTCATTGATGTCAAAGGGGGAGGAGAATAGTGAAAAATGATTTATCATTCTAAGGGGGATTTTGAGTTTTGAAATTTTGAATTTTGACACTTAGTCATTTTTCACTAAGTGTTTCCATCAATGCCAAAGGGGGAGATTGTTGGCATATGGATTGTTCGATGGCATGTGGCTTCTAGTGTTGTCATTGATGGAAACATAAGGCATTCCTCCAATCTGCAGATCAAAATTTATCTATACCGGAAAGATATGTAAAGATCAGTATTCTACCGGCAAAAAGTATGAAGAACAAGGTATCTGGCCAGTTAGTCGATCTATACACCTCACTAGATCATAATTTTGATTTTTGGATCTCTAAGAGAATTTTTTAAGCATCTATTCTATCTTTTTGTTAATTTTTGTGATGTTGTATTGATCAGTGTATGAGTTAGGAGATCCAGTTGAATGCTTTGGCAAGATGTTTTCTGTTTATTTGCTCATTGTGGCCGACCTAGTGAGTGTATCATGTTGTGGATGTATAAGGTGTACTTAATTAATTGTTTCTTGTGTTGATTAATTCATTTTGGGTCCCACCTGTGTCTTAGCTAACCATGGTGGGTGCACATTAAATTTAACTTGTGATTTGAGCTGACCATTGAAGGATATTTCATGTTTTGTTAAAGCCAACTTGAAGCAATGGAATCTTTGTTAGAGGATATATATATATGAGATCAGTAATTCATTCTGAATAGTGAAATATAGAGTGTGTTAGTGTGTTGAAGAGTAGAGAAGTCACATATGTGTGAATGGCAATAGATTAGTTGAGTGAATTTTGCTTGTATAGAAGAAGATTGTTGAGCAGTGAATTAAGGCAGATGTGTGTAAGTGTGTGAGAAGAAAGTGTGAAAGTGTACAAATATGTGTGAAGTGAAGAATAGGTGTGTGTGTGATTATTAGAAGGGTGATTGAGAGATCTATGCATAGTTTCTAAAGGGTAGAAAATTAGAGAAGAGAAGAGAAGAGTAGAGCAGAAATATAGAATTAGTTAGAAGGGTTGAAGATCATGTACTAAGCTTCAATGGAACTAAATCTAGGCGTTTGGAGATCCTATCTTCTCAATTCAATTTTTTGTTATAATCACAAACACTTTGTAAGGTAGTGAGCCTTCCTTATTTTGAGCAGTGAGCTCTTGGCAGTGTGCTTGAATGCAAGTGCATTCCCTTTTGTTCATACTTTTAACAAGTATAATTGTGGATTAATCTCCACCGTGTTTTTTCCCCTAACAGGTTTTCCACATAAAAATATTAGTGTTATGGTGCTTTGATTATCTTGTTCATGTGCTTGCATCTTTATCTCTAATTATGTGGTATAAATGGTTTAAGATCTAGATTTAATTGTTGAATTTGTTGAATATTGATTTAGCCCCCCTCTCAGTGTTCCCTGAGTCAAACAGGAAGATCATATTGGAGGCTGGTGGAATTAGAGGATGGAGGAATTTCCATCATCTCAAGTCAATTTCTCACTTTGGGATGATATTTTGCATGAGAAGAACTTTTGGCTGTAATTTTTTGCTTTTCCATGTTGTTACTGACATATTTGAAGAATACATATATTGTGAAGTTTAGTTTTTGGAGACAGGTAAGGGGTTTGTTGTAGAGTTCAATATGAATGGTTTTCTAGTGAGCTTATAAGAATGTGATCAAGAATTATACCCTTCTAAGGGTCATCAGACAACTTGATGGAGCCATGTGTTTGGAGAGCTCAATATGGGTTGTTGTCAAATAATTCTAGAATCTATGATTTAGAATTTCATGGGAGGAATAACTTGGGAATTCAGCTCAGAGCAACACTTTTCCAAGGGTCACGAGACAACTTGATGGAGTTCCACCTAATTTAGTATTTGTTTCTTCAATGTTGATATTCACAAAGATGTATATATATTTTGTAATCAACTAGTTTTTTTATGTAAGCCTTAAGGGGGTCCCTTGGCAAGGTGTAAGGTGTTAGGGATACATTTAAAGGAACAATATAATAATGGGGGAATATTATTATAATCACCTATATTACATTGTCAATGGTTAGTAGCATTAGGAAGGTTAACTATTCAATAGGTTAACTAACTTTTTTAGTCAAGAGTTAAATCACTTTCCTTCATCTATCACTCTCCTATATCCTTTATATTAAATAACATGTCATTTAAATGGTTCTTTCATTCTTTGTCCAAATGGTTTGGAATTCCTTTTTTCCTTTTATGGTCTACTCAACATCAACTGCAATTAACTACAACTTCAAATAGAGAATATGCATTCAAATTGAGAGATAAAGCCTCAAAGTATAATCATTCTCTCTTTTGTCATTGCAACATCATTGAGCATCTTCTTTAGTAAAAGCATATTTTTTCTTCTAGTTAACCTTCTTTTCCTCTAGGGGCTAGGAACGGAGTGGCTCTGAGTGTCCCTATTCCCATCCCCTACCTTAGCGGGATTCACACACTCCTCGATGCAACCATTCTCCTCTGCCACAGGCTACTCAGGGATGGCCTTTTGGTAGTGCTTTGGGGAGTAGTGGTGGTGGTGGGTGGCCCTCGGTTGATCCTCCCACTTCTGGCTTTGGGTGGCTAGGTACTGATAAAACATTCCTGCATATGGTGCTTGCTATCTCGCCCTAGCAGAGGAAGAAGATAAAAAAGAAAAAAAATATGTTGATGATGGTTGGGGTCCTCCTCTCGACATCACTCCAGACCCATTGATGTATTGGGGAGAAATCTGGATAACAGAGACCCTCCTGGCTCTATTAGCACTACTCTGGCCACTTAATGGCCTTTTTTTATCTTTTTTGTTTTGGACTTCTAGGCTTAGCCCACGTTTTCTATTAATTTTATGGGTGCTACCCATGTGACTCTTGGGGTGTGCCTCTCTACCACCCACCTTTTTTTGTGAATATGTATATTTATATTTGAATTAATATAGATACTATGGATGCTAAATCTACATTTTTTCAAACAAACAACTAATATTAAACTTTAAGCAAATTGAATAAAACATCCCTATGAAATAACAAATCATGTTTCAAAATGCAAACAAATTATAAGACAAATTAAGGCATATAAAACATGAAATGAATCCTATCCCATAATGGATTGGTGTTATTGTGGAGAATAGCCCTTTCCCAATCCTTGATAGATAAGGTAAATGATGAAATTCCTTGAAGATGGAGTGATGGTGGGAAAAATCAGTTCTCCTGAAGAGAGTGACTTTACATGAATGATTGTGGAGTTGTGGAGGATTTGATCAAGGATGAAGCCTTTCATTTATAGATTATTTTGATGAGATAATGGCCAAATGGATGAATGGTCAACTTGCCATAGGTTGGAGGATGAGCACATTTTGGTCAATGTGCCAAAGAGGGAGATTTCAAATTTGAATTTGAGAGTAAATTTTGAGTTTTACTTGTGTAAGGGACATGTAAGAGCTTATTAATTGCTTTGTTTTATGTACATGTCCACTTGTTTTTGAATTCAAACTTGAGGGAATATTCCTCAAAGATGCCATGTTGATGGAAAATGGTGATTTATAAATGAATTAAAATGATTTATTGGTGCAAGTGGGAAAAGCTAGAGGATGTGATGGGTGGTTAGGTTAGGTTAATCAGGATTTGGTTAGCTTAATGATGATTAGGATGTTTTGACCCTTTTGACTTGAATATTTGATTTATTTAAATCAAGAGGGAGAAATATGACTTTATGATTTTAATTAAATAAAGTTTAGTTTATTTAATTAAAGGATGATGCAAGATAAAGGTTAATTAATGAAATGTTAGGATTTAATTGATTTATTTTAATGATGTAATTATGAAGTGGATTTATTTAATTTGAAGGATGAAATGAAGGTTATTTGATTAAACTATTGGATTGACATGTATGCATATTTTGTGTGTCTACAGATACCTGCCTATTCATAAAAAAAAATGAAGTGATATTTGTCCTATGGTTTGAAGCTTGTTCACTCCCTTGTTTAATGAAAGGGAATTCAAAGCCATTTTGCAAAGATCTTGAAAATTTTGTAAGCAAATAAAATTTTGTGTATTAGTCTGTATATGTCTAATTTAGTTCTTGTTAGGAAAGGATGCCATTGTGATTAGTAATTTTGTATCAGTACTAGCATTTATAATCCAATACATGACAAAATTTGTAAGAAAATTGTCTCCTACATGTATTTACCTTCAACATTTATGAATAAAATTGATCAAGGATCTATTTTTGTTCATCTTTGTAGTCTTTCCTATGTATGAATGTTTAGATCTCATGTATTTTACTCAAAAAATAAATTAAATATTTTTTATGAGAAATGTTGAATGTTTTAGGTATTTACATGGATTTGTAAGTAGAATTAATTGCGAAATTCTAAAGGGATGGTAGTGTAATACATTATCATTAAGCTTTGATCTTAGAATCTAGATTGTTGTAAGGATTTTAAATTGTGTTTCCCTTGACTTCATGACCTAGGTTTAAGGCACCAGTTTGTGCAAAGTTTTGATTATAATCTTCATGATCAACAATTTTAATAAAGCTCAGGTTGGGGCCTCTGGGAAAGAAATTTATGATGTTTTGGATGAAGTGCAGAAGGTTGTGGCAAGTGATGTGGAGGCGATGGATATTCTAAATAATATGTAGTGTTGCTAGTGGGGTCCTCCTTTTTGGCTGACTTTTTACTGATGGGTCACTATTGTTGGGTTGTTTTTGCTTAATAGTGTTTTCTTATATCTCATCTTCTTTCTAATGTAAATGGTTTTTCCCCCCTTCAAAACTCATATTTTACCTCTAATCAAAAAAAAATTAATGAAAATATTTATTCAAGAAATATTTATTACATAATGTTATTTCCATACTCTCAAACTCATAAGTTGAATTAAACACCAAGATCCTATCCCTTTCTATTATTTATCTTAAAAATATTGGTCATAAGAAAAGAGTATATTTATTTACAACAATATCTCAAGTTAATTATATGAAGTCGTAATTGATATTGAATAGGATCACCCTCTGATGCAGGAGCATCCAGTGGTGTAAAGGTAATCTTGCATCACCCAAAAATAGTTAAATTTCAAGTTTATCATTTTTCAGATGTTTTTATATTTTTGGATACCCTTTTCGTCATAATGAAATTCCCAATTTATGGTTTTTATTTTCTATTCTTAGGTTGAAAGATATTGTAGTTTTAGTTTCCCAAATTTGCACCTAAAAATCTTTCGAGTTAGATTTGAGGCACTTAGAGCTTCTGGAATGGCCCCGAAACTTGCTGAAATTGGCATAGCAATTTCAAGGGCATTCTTGACTTCGAGAACTTTCCAACAGTTCAAATGGTTTGCGAATCGGAGCCCCAGATCAAAAGTTATGGCCCCAGGAAGTTGGTGCACTTTCTAGAAGATACAATTGCAAATGTTCTTTTGAAATTTGAATTTCAAGTTGTAATTTTTGGTGCCAAACTGCCTAAACTCAAATTTTAATGTTGTTTTGGCTCCAAAATAAAGAGGACCTCTATTTATGGGTGAGTTTCTAGTATTTTTGGGTAACTTTTGGGGACAAGCTTGCATATTGCGAAAGGGTGATTCTGTAGCTTTCTATAACTTGCATGTGTTGTAAAAATTGGGGATTTGAGATCCTCTGCATGTAAGAAGTTTCATTTTCTGAATAATAAAATTATTCTCTTGTTTGTGGGTTATTTTCTATGTCTCGGGTTATGCCCTCATCAAGTGGTATCAGAGTGAGGTTTTCTTGAGTGTGTGGATAGATCGCCGATCATGAGGCAGTTCACACTTGGACCGTGGTTGTGGGTTGAGGTCAAGAAAGATGCCTCCAAGAGTGATACCTGGTAGGCATGGTGGCACCAGAGGTGGTCGAAGTGGCAGAAATGCTAATGGAAGACATGCACTGGTAGCCCTCCAAAGACAAATTGACGGGTTACAAGAGCAGGTGAGGAGAGAGTTAAACCTGAGGGAGGAAAGTGAGGATGAAGGAGAGGAAGAAGGTTCAAATGCAGAAGAGGAAGAAGAAGCAATTGATCAAGACCAAATGCGGCTAATAAGGGCCATTTCAAAGATCAAGAAAAGACCTAGAGCAGAAGTCCCTAGTTATTCTGGAAGTCTAAACCCAGAAGAGTTGATCGACTGGATCAATGAGCTCGAAGAATATTTTGAGTATGAGGAAATAGAGGACCCAAATTGGGTTAAGTTTGTGAAAATGAAGCTGAAGGGCCATGCCAATATTTGGTGGAAAGAGGTCCAGTTGGAAAGAAATTGAAGAGGAAAAGTAAATATCACCAGATGGGATCGCATGGTAGAGAAACTGAAGAAGCAGTTCATACCAGTGGACTACGAGTTAGATCTGTTGAAGAAATTAAAAGGGTTGAAGCAAGGAAGTAGATATGTGAAAGAATATACTAAATATTTTCACAAGATAATCATCAGAACGGGTCATGCAAAGGCCAATAAGGAGAAGGTAGCCCGATATCTTAATGAGTTATGACCGAACATTCAGGAGGAGTTAAGCCTAGTCAGAATGACCACCATTGAGGATGTGTATCAGTTTGCTCTAAAGGTGGAAGAGAAGCTAAACAAAAGATTTGATGGCAAGAAAAAAGGATAAGGAGGTCAAAGCAGAAGGGGCAATGGAAGACCTTCAGGAAGCTGAAATAATGATGAAAAGAAAAGTGAAGATGTGGGTACCAGCCGAAGCCAAATGAATGATAACTTCTACCGCCCTCGTAATCAAAACAGTGGTGATCAAAGAGGTAGAGGACGGGGAAGATATGGACAAGGATTTGGAAGAGGTGGTTTTAGAGGAATGTGTTTCCAGTGTGGTGAAGAAGGGCATTGAGCCTATGAATTCCCACAACACCAAGGAAGGGTAGACAAAAGGCTAGAAGGTCATGGAAGGGTTGTGCATGTAGATGAGGAGGCCCAATCTGAACATTCAGATGATGCTGAAAGGGGAGAAACCCTAGTGATTAGGAGAGCGATAGTGACTGAAGAAAAGGAACCAGAACAAAGGAAGAATCTGTTTCGCACAAGGTCCAAGTGTGAAGGAAAATGTTGTGATGTCATTATTGACGGTGGGAGCACTAATAATCTGGTGTCAGAGGAGATGGTCACAAAGTTGAAGCTAAAGAGGGAAAGGCACCCGAATCCTTATTAGATTGCCTAGTTGCAGAAATACCACAAAGTTTTGGTCAATGAGCAGTGCCTAGTAAAGTTCAAGATCGGGAGCTACCATGATGAGATACTCTGTGATATCATCCCCATGGATACATGTCACATGTTGTTGGGGAGGCCGTGGTAGTTCGATAGGCGAGCTGTACATGATGGCCACGCAAACACTTATTCCTTGACAAAGGATGGGGTTCGTCACAAGTTGAAACCCCTAAAGGAGACTGCAGAAAAGGTATGCAGTAGTGCTAGAATTTGTTATATAGATCTAAGAAAAAAATTATAAGGTATGAAGCATGAGTGTGTGTGTTATGCATTGATTCCTAGAGTGAGTAGTGAGGATAGTGAGAAGGTTCTAGAATTAGTTTCTAGGATTTTGGATGAGTTTCAGGATATTGTTTCTGATAATATACCTGAGGGTTTACCACCAATAAGGAAGATCATTGATCAGATTGACTTGATTCCTCGAGCGAGTTTTCCAAATAAGGTAGCTCATAGAATGACTCCAGCAAAAAATGAGGAGTTGAACATACAAGTTTAAGAGTTGTTGAGAAAGGGTTTGATACAGAAGAGTTTGAGTCCATGTGTAGTACCTGCAGTACTAGCACCAAAGAAGGATGGGGAGTGGAGGATGTGTATAGATTCTTGAGCCATAAACACGATAACAATAAAGTACAAATTTCCCCTACCAAGGATGGATGACCTGATGGACTATTTGAGTGGAGCTCAGTACTTCACAAAGATTGATCTAAAGAGTTGATATCACCAGATTTGGATTCGAGAGGGAGATTAATGGAAGACTGACTTCAAGACCAAAGAGGTTTTGTACGAGTGGTTAGTCATGCCTTTTGGGCTAACCAATGCACCAAGAAAATTCATGCGGCTCATGAACGAGGTACTAAAAGAATTTCTGGGAAGTTTTGTTATTGTGTATTTAGATGATATTTTGATTTTCAGTAAGATGTTGGATGAGCATATGATGCATATTTGGAGAGCCTTTGAGAAGTTAAGAGAAGAGAAACTATTGATTAAACTAAAAAAGTGCAGTTTTGTGAAGAGAGAGTTAGTGTACTTGGGGTTTGTTGTTTCAGCAGAAGGTCTCAAGATGGACCCAGAGAAGGTGAAGGGTATTCTGGAATGGCCTACCCCAAGAACCGCTACTGAGGTGAGATCTTTCCATGGTTTGGCTAGTTTTTATAAAAAGTTCATTAGAAACTTCAGTAGTATTTGTGGACCCCTGACTGAAAAAATGAGAGGGGATAGAAGAGAATTCAAGTGGAGCACTGGAGCGGCAAAAATTGTTGAACTGTTGAAGCAGAAGGTGACAAAGCAACCTATTCTAGCCCTCCCAAATTTCAAAAAGGTGTTTCAGGTGGATTGTGATGCCAGTGGTTGTGCCATTGGAGCAGTGTTGAGTCAAGAAGGTAAGCCCATAGCCTATTTCAGTGAAAAATTAAATGATGCCAAGAGAAAGTATTTTGTATATGATCAGAAATTTTACGCAATAGTTCAAGCATTAAAGAAATGGAGACATTATTTGTTGCCCAGGAAATTTTTTCTATATACTGATTATCAGGCCTTGCAGTACCTAAATAGTCAGGGAAAATTTAATTAGAGGCATATGAAATGGGTAGAGTTTTTACAGAGTTATACCTTTGTTTTGAAACATAGGAGTGGAAAGTTAAATAGGGTCGTAGATGCCTTAAGTAGGAGGCATACATTGATGACAAAGATGCAGATTGAAGTGGTTGGGTTCAATGAACTCAAGACAGTGTATGCAGAAGATCCTAATTTTACAGAGGCTTGGAAAGCTTGCAAGGAACTTGTTACAGTGGACAGGACAAGGTGGCTAGATTTCATAATCCAGGATGGCATGTTATTTAAAGGAAGTTAATTGTGTATCCCGAGGAGTTCCATGAGGGAGAACCTGATAAAGGAGAAGCATAGTGGAGGAATGACATGATATTTTGGTTGGGATAAGACCATTGCCATTATCAGTGAGCATTGTAATTGGCCTCAGTTGTCATAGGATGTGAAGAAGTTTGTACAACGCTACAGAGTATGTCAGATGGCTAAAGGAGTGAGCCAGATTACAAGTTTATATCAACCCTTACCTATACTAGAGAGGCCAAGGGAGGATATAAGTATGGACTTTGTTCTTGGTTTTCCAAGGACACAACGAGGGAATAATTCAGTCTTTGTGGTGGTTGATAGGTTTTCGAAGATGGCACATTTCATTCCATGTTAGAAGACCCATAATGCAATCCACATTGTTGACTTGTTCTTCAAAGAGGTGGTGAGGCTACATGGTCTGCAAAAGAGTATTGTTTTAGATCGTGACACCAAATTTGTGGGGTACTTTTGGAGGACCTTGTGGAAGAAGCTAAAGACAGAGTTGAAGTTCAGTTCTACACACCATCCACAAACAGATGGGCAGACAGAGGTTGTTAACAAGAGTCTGGGTAACCTACTGAGATGTTTGGTAGGAGATAAACCAAAAGGATGGGACTTGATCTTACCCTAGGTAGAATTTTCTTACAACAATTCTGTCAATAGAAGCACTGGTAGATCACCATTCCAGATTGTGTATGGAGGTAGCCCCAGAACAGCTCCAAAATTGAGGAAGATGGAGCATGAGAAGAAAATAAGCGCTGAAGCTGAAGATTTTACAGAACACATCAAGGATATACATGAGAAGGTAAGAGAATATATTAACAAGATGAATATGCAGTATAAGGCTAAGGCAGATCAAAAGCAGAGGTATATGGAGTTTCAGATTGGTGATGAAGTGATGGTCCACTTGAGGAAAGAAAGGTTTCCAATGGGAACATATAACAAATTGAAGATGAAGAAGTTCGGTCCCTATAAAATTTTAAAGAAGCATGATTTAAGGAATGCATATGAGGTAGAGTTGCCAGATGGATTCAACATTTCCCCTGTGTTCAACATTTTAGATTTGAAAGAGTATCATGAAGGTGGCACAGAGGAAATACCAATGATGGAACAGTGTGGGATTCTAGCATCTACTTCAGAAAAAGATGAGATTGAGGAAATCTTGGATAGTCATGTGGGAAGGAGTACCAGAAATAGGCAGTATGAAGAATATCTGGTGAAATGGAGAGGAAGACCTGTGGAAGATTCATCCTAGTTATCTAAGGCAGGGGTTGACCGGTTGGGTTTTCCTCAAACATCTAAGACGTAACAAGGTCACTTCTCAAATTACCCTGGGTGTCTGATCCAGGAGCATCCAATGGTGTAAGGGCAATCTTGCATCACCCAAAAATAGTTAAATTTCAAGTTTATCATTTTTTAGATGTTTTTACATTTTTGGATACCCTTTTCATCATAATGAAATTCTCAATTTACAATTTTTATTTTCTATTCCTGGGTTGAAAGATATTGTAGTTTTAGTTTCTGAGATTTGCACTTAAAAATCTTCTGAGTTGGATTTGAGGCACTTAGAGCTTCTAAAATGGCCTCGAAAGTTTCTAAAATTGGTGTAGCAATTTTTAGCACATTCTTGACTTCGAGACCTTTCAACCGGTTCAAACGGTTCACGAATCGGAGCCTCAGATCAAAAGTTATGGCCCTGGGAAGTTGGCGCACTTTCTAGAAGATACAATTGCAAATGTTCTTTTAAAATTTGAACTTCAAGTTGTAATTTTTAGTGCCAAACCACCTAAACTCAAATTTTAATGTTGTTTTGGCTCCAAACTAAAGAGGAGCTCTATTTATGGGTGGGTTTCTAGTATTTTTGGGTAACTTTTGGGGACAAGCTCGCATATTGCGAAAGGGTGATTCTGTAGCTTTCTATAACTTACATGTATTGTAAAAACTTGGGGATTTGAGATCTTCTGCATGTAAGAAGTTCCATTTTCTGAATAATAAAATTATTCTCTTGTTTGTGGGTTATTTTCTGTGTCTTGGGTTGTGCCCTCATGAAGTGGTATCAAAGTGAGGTTTTCTTGAGCATGTAGATAGATCGCTGATCGTGAGGCAGTTCACACCAGGACCATGGTTGTTGGTCGAGGTCAAGAAAGATGCCTTCAAGAGTGATGCTTGGTAGGCATGGTGGTGCCATACGTGGTCGAGGTGGTAGAAATGCTGGTGGAAGAGATGCACTGGTAGCCCTCCAAAGAAAAATTGATGCGTTACAAGAGCAAGTGAGGGGAGGGTTAAACCTGAGGGAGGAAAGTGAGGATGAAGGAGAGGAAGAAGGTTCAAATGTAGAAGAGGAAGAAGAAGTAATTGATCAAGACCAAATGCGGCTAATAAGGGCCATTTCAAAGATTAGGAAAAGACCTAGAGCAGAAGTCCCCAGTTATTCTAGAAGTTTGAACCCAGAAGAGTTGATCGACTGGATCAATGAGCTAGACGAATATTTTGAGTATGAAGAAATAGAGGACTCAGATCAGGTTAAGTTTGTGAAAATGAAGCTCAAGGGTCATGCCAATATTTGGTGGAAAGAGGTCCAGTTGGAAAGAAATCGAAGAGGAAAAGGAAATATCAACAGATGGGATTGCATGTTAGAGAAACTGAAGAAGCAATTCATACCGGTGGACTACGAGTTAGATCTGTTGAAAAAATTGCAAGGGTTGAAGCAAGGAAGCAGATCTGTGAAAGAATATACTGAAGATTTTCACAAGATAATCATCAGAATGGGTCACACAGAGGCCAATAAGGAGAAGGTAGCCCAATATCTTAATGGGTTACGACCGAGCATTCAAGAGGAGTTAAGCCTAGTCAGAATGACCACCATTGAGGATGTGTATTACTTTGCTCTAAAGGTGGAAGAGAAGCTGAACAAAAGATTTGATGGTAAGTAAAAAGGACAAGGATGTCAAAGTGGAAGGGGCAATGGCAGACCTTCAGGAAGCCGAAATGATGATAAAAAGAAAAGTAAAGATGTGGATACCAGCCAAAGCCAAAGGAATGATAACTTCTACCACCTTCGTGATCAAAACAATGGTGATCAAAGAGGTAGAGGATGAGGGAGATATGGACAATGATCTAGAAGAGGTAGTTTTAGACAAGTGTGTTTCCACTGTGGTGAAGAAGGGCATCGAGCCTATGAATGTCCACAACACCAAGGAAGGGTAGACAAAAGGCCAGAAGGTCATGGAAGGGTTGCACATGCAGATGAAGAGGCCCAATCTAAATATTCAAATGATGTTGAATGGGGAGAAACCCTAGTGATTAGGAGAGCCCTAGTGATTGAAGAAAAGGAACCAGAACAGAGGAAGAATCTATTTCGCAGAAGGTGCAAGTGTGAAACAAAATGTTGTGATGTCATTATTGATAGTGGTAGCACTAATAATCTGGTGTTAGAGGAGATGGTCACAAAGTTGAAGCTAAAGAGAGAAAGGCACCCGAATCCTTATCGGATTGCCTAGTTGCAGAAATACCACAAAGTTTTGGTCAATGAGTAGTGCCTAGTAAAGTTCAAAATCAGGAGCTACCATGATGAGATACTTTGTGATATCATCCCCATGGATGCATGTCACATGTTGTTGGGTAGGTCGTGGCAGTTCGACAGGCGAGCTATACATGATGGCCACGCAAACACTTATTCCTTGACAAAGGATGGGGTTCGCCACAAGTTGAAACCCCTAAAGGAGACTGAAGAAAAGGTACGCAGTAGTGCTAGAATTTGTTATGTAGATGGAGAATTTTTTTTAAAAGGTATGAAGCATGAGCATGTGTGTTATGCATTGATTCCTAGAGTGAGTAATGAGGATAGTGAGAAGGTTCCAGAAGAAGTTTCTAGGATGTTGGATGAGTTTTAGGATATTTTTTTTAATAATGTACCTGAGGTTTTACCACCAATAAGGAAGATCAGTGATCAGATTGACTTGATTCCTCAAGCCAGTTTGCTAAATAAGGCAGCTCATAGAATGACTCCAGTAGAAAGTGAGGAGTTGAATAGACAAGTTCAAGAGTTGTTGAGAAAATGTTTGATATGGAAGATTTTGAGTCCATGTGTAGTACCTGTAGTACTAGCACCAAAGAAGGATGGGGAGTGGAGGATGTGTATAGATTCTTGAGCCATAAACAAGATAACAATCAAGTACAGATTTCCCCTACCAAGAATGGATGACTTGATGGACTGTTTGAGTGGAGCTCAGTACTTCACAAAGATTGATCTGAAAAGTGTATATCACTAGATCCGGATTCAAGAGGGAGATGAATGGAAGACTGCCTTCAAGATCAAAGAGGGCCTGTACGAGTGGTTAGTCATGCCTTTTGGGCTAACCAATGCACCAAGCACATTCATGCGACTCATGAACGAGGTACTAAAAGAATTTCTAGGAAGTTTTGTTATTGTGTATTTAGATAATATTTTGATTTTCAGTAAGACGTTGGATGAGCATCTGATGCATATTTGGAGAGCCTTTGAGAAGTTAAGAGAAGAGAAACTGTTGATTAATCTGAAGAAGTGCAGTTTTGTGAAGATGGAGTTAGTGTACTTGGGGTTTGTTGTTTCAGCAGAAGGTCTCAAGATGGACCCAGAGAAGGTGAAGGCTATTCTGGAATGGCCTACCCTAAGAACCACTATTGAGGTGAGATCTTTTCATGGTTTGGCTAGGTTTTATAGAAAGTTCATTAGAAACTTCAGTAGTATTTGTGGACCCCTGACTAAAAGAATGAAAGGGGATAGAAAATAATTCAAGTGGAACACTGGAGTGGCAAAAAAATTTGAATTGTTGAAGCAGAAGGTGACAGAGCAACCTATTCTAGCCCTCCTAGATTTAAACAAGGTGTTTCAAGTGGATTGTGATACCAGTGGTTGTGCCATTGGAGCAGTGTTGAGCTAAGAAGGTAAGCCCATAGCCTATTTCAGTGAAAAATTAAATGATGCCAAGAGAAAGTATTATGTATATGATTAGAAATTTTATGCAATAGTTCAAGAATTAAAGAAATGGAGACATTATTTGTTTCCAAAGGAATTTGTTCTATATACGGATCATTAGGCCTTGCAGTACCTAAATAGTTAGGGAAAATTAAATCAGAGGCATATGAAATGGGTAGAGTTTTTGCAGAGTTATACCTTTGTTTTGAAATATAGGAGTGAAAATTCAAATAGGGTCACATATGCCTTAAGTAGGAGGCATAAATTGATGACAAAGATACAGATTGAAGTGGTTGGGTTCAATGAACTCAAGACACTATATGCAGAAGATCCTGATTTTGCAGAGTTTTGGAAAAATTGCAAGGAACTTGTTACAGTGGACAGGACAAGGTGGCTGGATTTTATAATCCAGGATGACATGTTATTTAAGGGAAGTCAATTGTGTATCCCAAGGAGTTCCATGAGGGAGAACCTAATAAAGGATAAGCATAGTGGAGGAATGGTAGGATATTTTGGTCAGGATAAGACCATTGCCATTATCAGTGAGCATTATTATTTGCCTTAGTTGTCACAGGATGTGAAGAAGTTTGTACAAAGCTGCAGAGTATGTCAGATGGCTAAAGGAGTGAGCCAAAATACAGGTTTATATCAGCCCTTACTGATGCCAGAGAGGCCATGGGAGGATATAAGTATGGACTTTGTTCTTGGTTTGCCAAGAACATAATGAAGGAATGATTCAGTCTTTGTGGTGGTCAATAGGTTTTCAAAGATGGCACATTTCATTCTATGTCAGAAGACCCATGAAGCAGTCCACATTTCTGACTTGTTCTTCAAAGAGGTGGTGAGGCTACATGGTCTGCCAAAGAGTATTGTTTTAGATCGTAACACCAAATTTGTGGGGTACTTTTGGAGGACCTTGTGGAAGAAGCTAAAGACAGAGTTGAAGTTCAGTTCTGAACACCATCCACAAATAGATGGACAGACAGAGGTTGTTAACAGGAGTCTGGGTAACCTGCTGAGATGTTTGGTAGGAGATAAACCCAAGGGATGGGACTTGATCTTACCACATGTAGAATTTTCTTACAACAATTCTGTCAATAGAAGCACTGGTAGATTACCATTCTAGATTGTGTATGGAAGTAGCCTCAGAAAAGCTCCAGAATTAAGGAAGATGGACCACGAAAAGGAAATAAGTGCTAAAGCAAAATATTTTGCAGAACACATCAAGGATATACATGAGAAGGTAAGAGAATATATTAACAAGATGAATATGCAGTATAAGGCTAAGGAAGATCAGAAGTAGAGGTATAAGGAGTTTCAGATTGGTGATGAAGTGATGGTCCACTTGTGGAAAGAAAGGTTTCTAGTGGGAACATATAACAAATTGAAGATGAAGAAGTTCGATCCCTATAAAATTTTAAAGAAGCATAATTCAGGGAATGCATATGAGGTAAAGTTACTAGATGGATTCAACATTTCCCCTGTGTTCAACATTTTAGATTTGATATAGTATCATGAAGGTGGCACAGAGGAAGTACCAATGATGGAACAGTGTGGGATTCTAGCATCTACTTCAGAAAAGGATGAGATTGAGTAAATCTTGGATAGTCGTGTGGGAAGGAGTACCAGAAAAAGGTAGTATGAAGAATATCTAGTGAAATGGAGAGGAAGACCTATAGAAGATTCATCCTAGCTATCTAAGGCAGCGGTTGACTAGTTGGGTTTTCCTCAACCATCTGAGACGTGACGGTGTCACTTCTCAAATTACCCTGGGTGTCTGATGCAGGAGCATCCAGTGGTGTAAGGGCAATCTTGCATCACCCAAAAATAGTTAAATTTCAATTTTATCATTTTTTAGATGTTTTTAGATTTTTGGATACCCTTTTCATCATAATGAAATTCTCAATTTATGGTTTTTATTTTCTATTCCTAGGTTGAAAGATATTGCAGTTTTAGTTTCCTAGATTTGCACCTAAAAATCTTCTGAGTTAGATTTGAGGCACTTAGAGCTTCCAGAATGGCCATGAAACTTTCCAAAATTGCCAAATAAATTTTGAGCGCGTTCTTGACTTCGAGACCTTTCCAACGGTTCAAACGGTTCGTGAATCGGAGCCCCGGATCAAAAGTTATGGCCCCGAGAAGTTGGTGCACTTTCTAGAAGATACAATTACAAATGTTCATTTGAAATTTGAACTTCAAGTTGTAATTTTCAATGCCAAACTGCCTAAAATCAAATTTTAATGTTGTTTTGGCACCAAACTAAAGAGGAGCTCTATTTATGGGCAGGTTTCTAGTATTTTTGGGTAACTTTTGGGGACAAGCTCGCATATTGCAAAAGGGTGATTCTGTAGCTTTTTGTAACTTTTATGTGTTTTAAAACTTGGGGGTTTGAGATCCTCTGCATGTAAGAAGTTCCATTTTCTGAATAATAAAATTATTCTCTTGTTTGTGGGTTATTTTTTGTGTCTGGGGTTGTGCCCTCATCAAGTGGTATCAGAGCGAGATTTTCTTGAGCGTGTGGATAGATCGTCGATCGTGAGGCAGTTTGCACTAGGACCCTAGTTGTCGGTTGAGGTCAAGAAAGGTGCCTCCAAGAGTGATGCCTAGTAGGCATGGTGGTTCCAGAGGTGGTTGAGGTGGCAGAAATGCTGGTGGAAGAGATGCACTGGCAGCCCTCCAAAGACAAATTGACACATTACAAGAGCAAGTGAGGAGAGGGTTAAACCTAAGGGAGGAAAGTGAGGATGAAGGAGAGGAAGAAGGTTCAAATGTAGAAGAGGAATAAGAAGCAATTGATCAAGGACAAATGTGGCTAATAAAGGCCATTTCAAAGATCAAGAAAAGACCTAGAGCAGAAGTCCCCAGTTATTTTGGAAGTCTGAACCCAGAAAAGTTGATCGACTGGATCAATGAGATAGAAGAATATTTTGAGTATGAGGAAATAGAGGACCTAGATCAGCTCAAGTTTATGAAAATGAAGCTGAAGGGCCATGCCAATAATTGGTGGAAAGAGGTCCAGTTGGAAAGAAATCGAAGAGGAAAAGGAAATATCACCAGATGGGATCACATGGTAGAGAAACTGAAGAAGCAGTTCATACCAGTGGACTACGAGTTAGATCTGTTGAAGAAATTGCAAGGGTTGAAGCAAAAAAGTAGATCTGTGAAAGAATATACTGAAGATTTTCACAAGATAATCATCAGAATGGGTCACACAGAGGCCAATAAGCAGAAGGTAGCCTGATATTTTAATAGGTTATGACCGAGCATTTAGGAGGAGTTAAGCCTAGTCAGAATCACCACCATTAAGGATGTGTATAAGTTTGCTCTAAAGGTGGAAGAGAAGCTGAACAAAAGATTTGATGACAAGGAAAAAGGACAAGGATGTCAAAGCGGAAGGGGCAATGGCAGACTTTCAGGAAGCCAAAATGATGATAAAATGAAAAGTGAAGATGTGGGTACCAGCCGAAGCCAAAGGAATGATAACTTCTACCACCTTCATGATCAAAACAGTGGTGATCAAAGAGGTAGAGGATGAGAGAGATATAGACAAGGATCTGGAAGAGGTAGCTTTAGAGAAACATGTTTCTAGTGTGGTGAAGAAGGGCATCAAGCCTATGCATGTCCACAACACCAAGGAAGGGTAGACAAAAGGCCAGAAGGTCATGGAAGGGTTGCGCATGCAGATGAGGAGGCCAAATCTGAACATTCAGATGATGCTTAAAGGGGAGAAACCCTAGTGATTAGGAGAGCCCTAGTGACTAAAGAAAAGGAACTAGAACAGAGGAAGAATCTATTTTGCACAAGGTGCAAGTGTGAAGGAAAATGTTGTGATGTCATTATTGAAGGTGGGAGCACTGATAATCTGGTGTTAGAGGAGATGGTCACAAAGTTGAAGCTGAAGAGGGAAAAGCACCTGAATCTACATCAGATTGCCTGGTTACAGAAAGACCACAAAGTTTTGGTCAATGAGTAGTGCCTAGTAAAGTTCAAGATCGGGAGCTACCATGATGAGATACTCTATGATATCATCCCCATGGATGCATGTCACATGTTGTTGGGGAGGCCGTGGTAGTTCGATAGGTGAGCTATACATGATGGCCATGCAAAAACCTATTCCTTGACAAAGGATGGGGTTCGTCACAAGTTGAAACCCCTAAAGGAGACCGAAAAAAAAGGTATGCAATAGTGCTAGAATTTTTTATGTAGATGGAAGAAATTTTTTAGAAGGTATGAAGTATGAGCGTGTGTGTTATGTATTGATTCCTAGAGTGAGTAATGAGGATAGTGAGAAGGTTCTAGAAGGAGTTTCTAGGATGTTGGATGAGTTTCAGGATATTGTTTCTGATAATGTACCTGAGGGTTTACAGCCAATAAGGAAGATTAGTCATCAGATTGACTTGATTCCTTGAGCTAGTTTGCCAAATAAGGCTGCTCATAGAATGACTCCAGCAGAAAATGAGGAGTTGAACAGACAAGTTCAAGAGTTGTTGAGAAAGGGTTTGATACAGGAGAGTTTGAGTCCATGTGCAGTACCTACAGTACTAGCACCAAAGAAGGATGGGGAGTGGAGGATGTGTATTGATTTTTGAGCCATAAACAAGATAACAATCAAGTAGAGATTTCCTCTACCATGGATGGATGACTTGATGGACTATTTGAGTGGAGCTTAGTACTTCACAAATATTAATCTGAAGAGTGGATATCACCAAATCTGGATTTGAGAGGGAGATGAATGGAAGACTACCTTCAAGACCAAAGAGGGCCTGTACGAGTGGTTAGTCATGCCTTTTTGGCTAACCAATGCACCAAACACATTCATGCGGCTCATGAACAAGGTATTAAAAGAATTTCTAGAAAGTTTTGTTATTGTGTATTCAGATGATATTTTGATTTTCAGTAAGACGTTGGATGAGCATTTGATGCATATTTGGAGAGCCTTTGAGAAGTTAAGAGAAGAGAAACTATTGATTAATCTGAAGAAGTGCAGTTTTGTGAAGAGGGAGTTAGTGTACTTGGGGTTTGTTGTCTCAGCAGAAGGTCTCAATATGGACCCAATGAAGGTGAAGGCTATTTTGGAATGGCCTACCCCAAGAACCGCTACTAAGGTGAGATATTTTCATGGTTTGGCTAGTTTTAATAGAAAGTTCATTAGAAACTTCAGTAGTATTTGTGGACCCTTGACTGAAACAATTAGAGGGGATAGAAAAGAATTCAAGTGGAGCACTGGAGCAGCAAAAAATTTTGAACTATTGAAGCAAAAGGTGACAGAGCAACCTGTTCTAGCCTTCCCGGATTTCAACAAGGTGTTTCAGGTGGATTGTGATGCTAGTGGTTGTGCCATTGGAGTAGTGTTGAGCTAGGAAGGTAAGCCCATAGCCTATTTTAGTGAAAAATTAAATGATGCCAAGAAAAAGTATTCTGTATATGATCAGGAATTTTATGCAATAGTTCAAGCATTAAAGAAATAGAGACATTATTTGTTGCCAAAGGAATTTGTTCTATATACTGATCATCAGGCCTTGCAGTACCTAAATAGTCAGGGAAAATTAAATTAGAGGCATATGAAATGGATAGAGTTTTTGCAGAGTTATACCTTTGTTTTGAAACATAGGAGTGGAAAGTCAAATAGGGTCGCAGATGCCTTAAGTAGGAGGCATACATTGATGACAAAGATGCAGAAGTGGTTGGGTTCAATGAACTCAAGACACTGTATGCAGAAGATCCTAATTTTGCAGAAGCTTGGAAAACTTGCAAGGAACCTGTTACAGTGGATAGGACAAGGTGGCTAGATTTCATAATCTAGGAAGGTATGTTATTTAAGGGAAGTCAATTATGTATCCCAAGGAGTTCCATGAGGGAGAACCTAATAAAGGAGAAGCATAGTGGAGGAATGGAGGACATTTTGGTCAGGATAAGACCATTGCCATTATCAGTGAGTATTATTATTGGCCTCAGTTGTCACAGGATGTGAAGAAGTTTGTACAAAGTTGCAGAGTATGTCAGATGGCTAAAGGAGTGATCCAGAATATAGGTTTATATCAGCCCTTACCTGTACCAGAGAGGCCATGGGAGGATATAAGTATGGACTTTGTTCTTGGTTTGCCAAGGACACAATGAGGGAATGATTTAGTCTTTGTGGTGGTTGATAGGTTTTCGAAGATGACACATTTCATTCCATGTTAGAAGACCCATGATGCAGTCCACATTGCTGACTTGTTCTTCAAAGAGGTGGTGGGGCTACATGGTCTGCCAAAGAGTATTATTTTAGATCGTGGCACCAAATTTGTGGGGTACTTTTGGAGGACCTTGTGGAAGAAGCTGAAGATAGAGTTGAAGTTTAGTTATGCACACCATCCACAAATAGATGGGTAGACAGAGGTTGTTAAAAGGAGTTTGGGTAACCTACTACGATGTTTGGTAGGAGATAAACCCAAGGGATGGGACTTGATCTTATCGCAGGCAGAATTTTCTTACAATAATTCTGTCAACAGAAGCACTAGTAGATCACCATTCCATATTGTGTATGGAGGTAGCCCCAGAATAGCTCCAGAATTGAGGAAAATGGACCCCGAGAAAAAAATAAGTGCTGAAGCCAAAGATTTTGTAGAACACATCAAGGATATACATGAGAAGGTAAGAGAACATATTAACAAAATGAATATGCAGTATAAGGCTAAGGTAGATCAGAAGTGGAGGTATAAGGAGTTTCAGATTGGTGATGAAGTGATGGTCCACTTGAGGAAAGAAAGGTTTCCAGTGGGAACATATAACAAATTGAAGATGAAGAAGTTCGGTCCTTATAAAATTTTAAAGAAGCATGATTCAGGGAATGCATGAGGTAGAGTTGCTAGATGGATTCAACATTTCCCTTGTGTTCAACATTTCAGATTTGACAGAGTATCATGAAGGTGGCGCAGAGGAAGTACCAACGATGGAACAGTGTGGGATTCTAGCATCTACTTCAGAAAAGGATGAGATTGAGGAAATCTTGGATAGTCGTGTGGGAAGGAGTACTAGAAACAGGCAGTATGAAGAATATCTGGTGAAATGGAGAGGAAGACCTGTGGAAGATTCATCCTGGCTATCTAAGGCAGTGGTTGACTGGTTGAGTTTTCCTCAACTATCTGAGACGTGACGGGGTCACTTCTCAAATTACCCTGGGTGTTTGATGCAGGAGCATCCAGTGGTGTAAGGGCAATCTTGCATCACCCAAAAATAGTTGAATTTCAAGTTTATTATTTTTTAGATGTTTTTACATTTTTGAATACCCTTTTCGTCATAATGAAATTCTCAATTTACGGTTTTTATTTTCTATTCATGGGTTGAAAGATATTGCAGTTTTAGTTTCCTAGATTTGCACCTGAAAATATTTCAAGTTAGATTTGAGGCACTTAGATCTTCCAGAATGGCCCCAAAACTTGCAGAAATTGGCATAGTGATTTTGAGTGCGTTCTTGACTTTGAGACCTTTCCAATGGTTCAAATAGTTAGCGAATCAGATCCTCAGATTAAAAATTATGGCCCCAGGAAGTTGGTGCACTTTCTAGAAGATACAATTGCAAATGTTCTTTTGAAATTTGAACTTCAAGTTGTAATTTTCAGCGCCAAACCGCGTAAACTCAAATTTTAATGTTGTTTTGGCTCCAAACTAAAGAGGAGCTCTATTTATGGGCGGGTTTCTAGTATTTTTGGGTAACTTTTGGGGACAAGCTCACATATTGTGAAAGGGTGATTCTGTAGCTTTTTGTAACTTGCATGTGTTGTAAAACTTAGGGATTTGAGATCCTCTGCATGTAAGAAGTTCCATTTTCTTAATAATAAAATTATTCTCTTATTTGTGGGTTATTTTCTGTGTCTCGGGTTGTGCCCTCATCACCCTCCTAGGTTTTGTAGAGTTTGAAGTGTAGATGATAAAATTGCAAAATCCTTCTCTTGTTCATTGGCCAACCCCTTATGAAAATTAAGTATAAGAATTGGCTATCCTTTAGGTTTTCTTGAGAATCAATTGGGACATTCAAAAACACCAACAAGACCTACCTATGATTAAGAAATCCAAGATGATCCCCTCACAAAACTATATACCATCCATGATCATGGAATTGGAGTTGACCCCATCCAAACCCCAACCAACTCCATTTCTTAAGATGAGAAACTTGCCTCCCTTGGACACATAGATAATCAAATAAATTACATAGATAACATAGAAAAGAAGATACAAAAGCTACTATGGATCAAATCAAACAAGAAGATACAAAAGCTACTACATGGATCAAATCAAACAAGAAGATACAAAATCTACCATGGATCAAATTAACATGCCAAATGATCAAGAAGAAACAAGCATGATGAAGGATAAATCCATAATATCCTATCAACTAGGATCATCCACTTTTATCAAATCAAGCTTTCTTGTAGATGAGAAAATTCCAAACATTGATGGGTTTTAGCTACACAATGATGGGTTAGTATCTTGCTTTCAAAATAAAAAATACCCCATCACAAATAGAATATGTTAGAGTATGCAATATCAAAGAAGAGGATTAGGCCTACATGAACAAGGTATTCTAGAACAGTATAGTTTCATGAAATTTTTTGACATCAAAGTCTTGGTTATTCTCCAATCGATAAATATAATGATGTTAGTGATACCTCCATGATATTAGGGGAAACTTAATCCAATGAAAATATCAAAATAGGGGTCATGTGTAGTCATTACCATAAGGTTTCTACCAATAATATTCTCATCCACACCATAAACCATCATTTATAATTCCCTAAAACCATTAATAGGAACCAACAAAAAAAAATCTTATAGATCAAAGTCCAAAATCAAATGTCAAAAGCCATTGGATCCATAAACCCAAGTGGACAAATGAAGTTAAAATGAATCCCAAATAAAAATAGATCAAGCAAAGAAAAGATTCCAAATCCAATATCCAATCAAAAAGTGGAGCCACAAGAAAAGAGGTCTCCCACATATAAAAACAGTCCACCTCCTTCAAAATGGTCATCACACAAGGCATATAAAAGTGTTAGTTCCAAACACTATCCCTATCCAAAATCTAAACTCCATCATCCACCATCCCAAGTTTGGAAAATAAAATTCCTACATCTAAAATGCCAAATAATCTATTCACATCTACCCTCATCCATCATAATCCAACATCTCGCCTAAAGTCTAAAAATATTCTACATCACAAATCTTTCACATCTTGGAAACAACACTTTATCATAAGAGCTCCCATGGTACTCTATCATTATGTACATATTTTGATAAGGCCAACCCTAGTATCAACAAGGATTACAATGATATCAATGGGTTATATGCAACCACCATGATCTTGACAAGGCAACTCCCCCATAGAGGTCACTATTGGCATATCATGACACCAACATATAAATCAACACCATCAAATGAGTCAAAACAATTAGTCATCATCTACAACATCAAGTCCTTC
This sequence comes from Sequoia sempervirens, assembly GCA_007258455.2. Taxonomy (NCBI): domain Eukaryota; kingdom Viridiplantae; phylum Streptophyta; class Pinopsida; order Cupressales; family Cupressaceae; genus Sequoia; species Sequoia sempervirens. The sequence goes on from VDFB02056351.1 coordinate 32,459,814, forward strand.
TAGAAAATACCAAAAAAATGAAAAATTACAAAAATACAAAAAAATAGTAAAGAGAAAAATTTGTCCAATAGTGAAAACCATTCATCTAACATTTTATTCTTCTTCTTCTTCTCTTCTTTCAAGATATCACCCATGCACTTTATTCATAGATAGTCTCTTGAGGGGGAATTAATCATCCCATTTTTTCTAATTTTTCATTTCTCATCTAACTAAGGCATATCATCATCTTTTTCATCTCTTTTAATATTTCTTTTTGGCTACTTTTATTTTCTTTAAAACAATGATACTTTGAACATTGCTTCAAAGTGGGACAAAATGTAGACATCTAAATTATTCCACATAGCCCTAATCATCATCATATACTGCACCTATCATTAATCACATTAATTTTTAGTAATCATTAATTTAGTAGCATTTACAACATATTATCATTTAATCATTATCATTTGTCATCTATCACCTAATTAATTATCATTTATCACATCATATATTATTATTTATTAAATAATAATAATTTTCTATTGAACACCATTATCATTTAATTAAGTAATATTTAATTATTTAATTAAATGAGATCTTATTATCCATTTATCACATTAAAAAAAATTTAATTAATAATTCTCATTTATTCATTTAATTAAATAATAATTTAACATTTAATTAAATGTGATCTAATTTCTATTTTCACTCATCACTTAACACTTATTTTCTCTTTAGTCAACTCTTCCTTCCATCATCTATTAACTCTTCCCCATATTAATATTATAAACTCAATCTTATCTCACAAGTTAACTCTTCTAATTTTTAGAACCTTTCTCTTCATTATTCAATTAACTAAGCATGCAATCAAAAACTTTATATGCACATTTATCCAAGTATTAAATTAAATAATTCAATATTATCTCTTCATGAATCAAAATAGAATTTTTTTATTTTGTAGTTGATTTGAATTTATTGAATTTTCAATTATCTCAAGTCTTCATCCTCATCCTCATCTTGGAAAATCTATAAATAAGATTATTTCTTCATCATTTTCAGATCTCACATCTTATGCAATTCAACTCTGTCAAAATATATCATCATTCAAAATCAATCAATCATCAATTAAGTCTATTGTTATATTGTTAAGATTTCTTTTATAAGCATGCAAATTCATTGTAATCATTAATCCATATGAAGATAATTCCATTCAATTCAATTACAATTGTAGATTAATCTCATAGATGCTTGTGTGATACTCATGCAGATTCAATTTATATATTTTTTAAGAGGTTGCATAGATCCAAAAAATAATACGATCATACCATCTAGGTCTGCGTTCCCTTTTTTACAAAAAATTGTATGATTTTAAATTGATTATTTTACTTTTTTACCATTGATCACAAAGAAATTGTATGTTTTTCAAAAAAAATTCTAGGGTATGCAAAAAAAAATTGAGCTAACCAATCAACCAAATTAAAAATCTATCAAGGCACTTCATAGTAGAATATTTAATTCATTCAAAATATTCCATATTTTGCTTAGTCAAAAGAGTGACCCAATCACATATGTGTGCCCTTGTGCAAAAAAAAATTGGGCAACACACCCCATAGTAGAATATTTCGCTCAATCAAAATATTTGAGTGACCTAGTCACATTTGCATTCCCTTGTGCAAAATTTTGTAAGATTTTAAACTTATTTTTTTAATTTTTTATCATCAATCAAAAAACATTGTAGGTTTTTCAATTTTTTTTTGCAGGTTATGTTAGAAAAAACTGAGCTAACGAGTCAGCCAAAACAAAAATCTAGTAGTGCACTCCATAGCAGAATATTTCGCTTAGTCAAAAGATTTGATTCAAGTGACCTACAAAATTGATGGTAAAAGAATCTAAAAAATATTCCAAGAATTATGAATATTTCATCCTTTCAAAGAATATTTTGATGAATAAAAATTTGTTAGAGAAACCAATTTTTTCATTAATCCATATTAAGATAATTTCATTCAACTCAATTACAATTGTAGATTAATCTCGTAGATGCTTGAGTGATACTTGTGTGGATTCAATTTATATATTTTTTAAGGGGTTACACAGATCCAAAAAAACATATGATCACACCATCTAGATCTATGTGCCCTTGTACAAATTTTGTAGGATTTTAAATTGATTTTTATAATTTTTTACCTTCGATCAAAAAAATTTTGTAGGTTTTTCAATTTTTTTTTGTAGGGTATGTTAGAAAAAAATGAGCTAACCAGTTGGCCAAAACAAAAAATTAGCAATGCACTCCATAGAAAAATATTTCGCTAAGTCAAAAGATTCGAGCAACCTAGTTAGCAAACTTGATGGTAAAAGAATCCAACAAATATTCCAAGAATCACAAATATTTTGACCTTTCAAAGAATATTGTGATGAATAGAAATTGTTAAAGAAACCATTTTTTTTGTAGGATGAAGAAATATTCTATGACTCATACAATCATATCATCTAGATCTGCATGCCCTTATACAAAATGTTGTAGGATTTTAAACTATTTTTTAAATTTTTTTACCATTAATCAAAAAATATTGTAGATTTTTCAATTATTTTTTTGTAGGGTATGTCAAAAAAATATTGAGCTAACTAGTCGGCCAAAACAAAAATTGGTAGTGCACTCCATAGCAAAATATGTTGCTCAGTCAAAAGATTCCATATTTCACTCAGTTAAAAGATTCAAGTGACTTAGTCAACAAACTTGATGGTAAAAGAATCTGATGAATATTCCAAGAATCACAAATATTCTGGCCTTTCAAAGCATATTCTAATGAATAGTAATTTGTTAAAGAAATCAATTTTCTTTTAAGGTTGAAGAAATATTCTACAAATATTCATTGACATTAGCAATCATACAACCCTCCAAGTCCTCCTCCTAGCCCTTATTTACCCTAAAGGAGAGAGTTGTTTTCTCTTTTATGATTTTGAGTCTTTTATTTTCTTATTTTATTAATTTTGATGCATACAATTTTAATTTAGTTAATTATAAAAAAATGCTAGCTAATTATAGCTAACCATAATTAATGTTGGAAGGAAAATGATAAATTAATTAAATAATTAAATAATATAGATATAAAAAATTGAAATAATTAAATAATGAATTATTATAGATGAAAAGATGAAATATTAGCTTTAATTAAATAGATAAAGGAATTGATGAGAAAATGATAAAATGAAAATATGGAAATGTGTTTGTCATTTTTAGGAATCTACACATACTTATTATTGACACTCAAAATATATATGAATACAAAAGTGTAAATTAGACATATTAATAAGTGCTTGATTATCAAGCTCCATGAAAAAGAATTTTAGTCCTTTAAACAAACATTTTTTTATGATGGATTTTATCTCATTCATGAGTTCATTTTTCTATTGGAGCATGAGCCTATGTTGATAACTCTTTAACTTAGAGTTGAGGACTAAGAGACAAGCTCTATGAAAAATACTTTTAATCTTTTTAAAAAATATATTTTTTCTTTTTATGAAAGTTAAAATACTTTAATCTTTTAAAGAATTTTTTTTTTTCTTTTTTATGAAAGGAAAAATACTTTTAATCTTTAAAAGAAACATTTATTTTTCTTTTTATGAAAGCTTTTATATCATCCATGACCTTATTTTGCAACTTAATAAGGGAGCACAAATGTATGTTGACACCTCTTTAGTTGATAGTGAAAGAAAAGAGTATTCATTCTCTCACCTCTTTGGTTGAGAGTGAAAGACAAGGGTATTCATTTTTTCAAAATCACATACAACATGATCCTAGCCTCATCCCTATCAGATAATATAGCATTCAAACCCAAAATCACAAATCATTTCCCACATGACCCAAAAGAGATTAACATGCATACAAGTTTTCCAAATGCAAAGATCAAATAGACAAGCCACAAGATAACACAAGATTTACCCTGGGAAAAACCTCAAGAGGGAAAAACCCAACCTCCAAAAGCATCCATACTCCATCATATTAATCATCCATAAGAAAATACAAGAGCTATAATGAATACCTCTGAAACATCAATCCCTCAATGCACTTTCATGTGTCCAAGCATGAATCCACACATCCCATGCCATACTCCACAAATGCACTCTTCAGAAAGACTCAATAATCACAGCCAACCTGCTCAGCATGTTCACCCCCCAACCTAAAACCAATACATTGTTTTTGCTTTTATAGACACAAGCTCACACAAATACAACTGGTGGTAAGGTAAAACCATGTACCACAAAACCATGTGAATACAAAACCACTAACCCCTTTTCTAATATTGGGTACTAAGCTGTTACAATATTTAATTCCCCAATATTCAATTACTACCACATGTCTCCTACACAAATAGTAATATAGTGTTACAATGCAATCATTATGTGGGACCAAATAATTACCTAGTATGATTATCCACACCACCAAGGTACATCACAACTAAATAATTATTTAATTACAATAATATGATAAAAAAAATCTATGCAATGGTGTACAACACCATACCACAACATTCTCCCACTTGTTGTAAACATTGCATAAGGGATCAATACATGATATACATCATCATAGCCATCCATGAAACCACATGAATCTGTAACATGTTCTCGTGCTCCAACAAGATACCTATAATAAGAACAAAGTGACCACCATCTCAAGCAAGAACTTCTCTCATCCTCCAACATGCCACCTATGGAAGAAAAGGAACATGACAAGGTGAAGATGCAACAATCCATGAGCACAAGCACCAAATCCAAGTGATAAAAAAGGCTCTGCCAAGCTACTGTGATGAAGAAAAAACCCACATGATCAAAAATAACATCCACAAAACATGTTAATACATCCAACCATCCATACCTCCAAGGTATCAATACATCAGTAAACTCATGCCAAGAACATATGCAACATGTAAACTGCAACCAAGCTCCTTGTATAAAACCTATCAATGAAGAACATACATATCCAGGAACTCCCATTACATAGGTAATGTCAAAGCATATCAAGTCTACCAATCCACACTATACATCAAGGTGTGATAAACAAATCAAAGCATGAAGTACCAAGAAAAATTGTAATGAGCCACACATACAACCCAAGAGCTGCATAATCTCTCACAACATGTTGCCACCATCCTCCCAAAACATGAACATCTAAGGAGAAACCATGAAGAGAGAAACATGTAAACCATAATGTTCTTCTACCAACACCTCAAAAGTGTACTGTTGTGTCAAGTATGATCTCCTAAACAACCCCTATGATCTCCTAAACAACCCCAATTGAAAAGCCTCAACAACATCCATAACACTCAATTTCATAGATCAAGTACAACATATAAATCAATGTAACAATTCCAACATGGATGTAAGCCTCTCAAAACGAGAAGATCAAACTCATAGATAACCATCCCCATTGACTAGAAATCAACCCATTAACCATCTCCTAATAGTCCTCATCAAAGAATGATTTCATAAACTCAAATACACAAGGAGATAACCATGCCATAACATCCCTCAAAATGAATCCTCCAAAACTAACTAACATAGCTTAAGATCCATATCTATGAAAGATAAAGCATATAAACTCATGCTAAAACACCCTCAAATGAGTATCCATAATCAATCACCATGAATCAACTCAATCCCATGAGAAACCAAAGCACGAAACATAACACATCTAAAAGATATAATGGGAAAATACCTCTCAAATCATAAGCTACTGAGTAGACCAAGAGTGGGGAATGAGAATGCTCCTCTAGGATAACCAAGTCATCATGACTCACTCCAAGAAAAATCTCCTCTATTGGTCCATCATGACCTCACGTCCATATCCAGGTGAAGGCTCCCTTGGTCTTCCTGCTGAAACCTCCAAAGAGTAACCGTCTCAAGAAAATGTCTCTAAAAGAGAACTCCAACCATCACCTACATCTCTAAGTATCCACGAGCACCTATAATCGATCAATCCATGCCAAACTCTAAATGCAACATAACACCATCATGAAGTAATTAGGAAAATGATCAATGTACTCAATACAAAGAGAATCACACACAATCAATGTCAAAGCTCCAACCACAAAATTAGGAACCTATCATGACAATATGATCTAACCATCTCCTCCTAGGAGATCACATCCACCATAACATACATACATCTTGGTCTCAAGAGAACACATATCATGCCAAAACTCTAAGCTAGCATCAAGAGTAAACCATGACATAATATCCAACATACTCTAAACCAAGAAATCATATCTCCAATCACATGAAGATAACCATACCAATGATGCATCCATGTCACTACCAAAAACTCCCACTAAACCATCATATGAGCTACACATGGAATGATGACAACCATCCTCTCCATGAAGATCATCCAGGTCTACACAAAATCAACTGTAATGTCAGTAACATACAAGTAAACCAATATCTCCAAGCCAAGAAGATACATACAACCGCCATCAAAACATCACAAACATATCCAACACCGCGAAATCATCACTTTCAAAAGCTCCCATTGAAAGTGTATAACCAATGAATGCACCAAGCTATCATGATATCATGATTAAACCACATGCTACAAGTCCCATGAACCAACTAATCAAGTACTCAAAAAATCCATCCTCTCAATTCCAAAACAGCATACCAATGCATAAATGACCACAGACAAGGCCAACTAATGAAATCTAGAACAACAATGAATCAAACCTAGTGCATAAACATCCAAGTCATCCCACTACAAATGAATGAGTGGCCAACCCACACACCTGCATAACTCGTAGATCCAATTACTGAAACATGCACTTTTAGCCCTCTCTAAATTTTTGTATATATATTTTTTTGTTTTTTTTTTAATAGATTTATTTTTATTTTTCAAAATGATTTTTAACATTTTTTCTCTTTTTCTTTTGCAGGGATTTTTTAATATGATTTTTCACCCGAAGACAACGATAAAGGATTTTTCTAAGAAAATAATTCAAGTTCAGGATTTTTTCTACACATGCAAAATGGACTTTAAAAAAAAAATCATTTTTTTCAACTTTTCCAAAGGTCGAATTTCGGTTGGAGATTAGAAGTATGTGTCCCCTGTTGTTGCTGGTTGCTCATGGCCTGTAACAGGTCGAGGCTTTGTTTCTACTACATTGGGGGTTGTGAGGTGTTGGGTGCGAGGGTTTGGGCACTGTGTGGTGTGAGGGAAGTGGGAGGTGGAAGTGGTGTGGGTTTAGAGTGGGGGTTTTAGTGTGGGTTGGGTGTTGGGTTTCAGTGTGGAGGTATGGCAGAGGTCTCCAAAAGCTTGGTGCTTGCTGGGCCAAAGCCATCTCAGAATTTTTTGGCAGCCATGCATGCACAAAAGGTGGATTCATCCTTTGTGGGAGAGAGCTCTAAGCTCAAAAAAGTAAACTGATGCTTGCCGCAGAGTCAAGATCGCCCTATTCTGGTTATCTCTCTTGAATCAGTTTAGGAGGACATAGCTTATTGGAGCCAACATGTTTTGATCTATAAGTTCTTGGGTATTCATGTCCCTCTCTCAGCTTTAGAGTCTTGGATCCATCAGACCTGGTAGGTTGAAGGTGATTTTGATCTTTTGGTGGCTGCAAATGGTTATTTCATGGTTGATTTTTCATGCATCTCAGATTGTAATTGGGTTTTTGAGGGAGGGCCATATTTTTACAATCATGTTGGCTTGTTCATTAAGCCTTGGAATGGAGGTTTTAATGCAACAGAGGATCTTCCTACATGGGTTCCTGTGTGGGCTCATCTTTCATGGTTGCCGTTGGAGTTTTGGAGGGAGGATATTTTGAACTAGATTGTTGCCTTGTTGGGGAAGCTGGTTGCCATTGCTCAGAATACTTTGGATAAAAAGGTATTCTCTTATGCTTGCATTTTTGTTGAAATTGATTTAAATAACCCTTTGCTAGATTCTTTGGAAATTTGTTTGGGCTCTGCCTTGTGGATTCAACCGCTAGATTATGAGTCCCTTCCTTTTCATTGTCATTTTTGTCACGAGTATGGACACCTTCAGCGCCAGTGTCCTCGGGCACCTAAAGCTACAGGGGTATCCTCTTCCCCTTCTTCTGGGCCTTCGGTGGAGAAGGGGGATAAAGATAAGGTGTCTTTGGTTGAGGGCAGCCCTGATAAGGATGGCTTTATCCCTGTTAAGCAGAGAAAAAGAGGGGTCAAAAGTGGGCCTATAAGGATAGACAAAGTGATCTGGGTTTCAATCGATTTGAGGTCCTAGACAATCAGTCTTTGGAGGAAGGGATTCCTATTGAGATTTCTTTTGGGGCCATTGGTATGGATGTAGGGATGGATACAGGGTTGGAGCAAGCAATTGTTGTTCAGAATATTTATCCGGCATTGGAGTAGGGGATGTCGGAGCCTCCTAGGGCCTCTACAGATGTGGAGGATAATATTGTATTAGCAGATTTAGCTAAGGCAGTGTTTTCTTCAAGTAAAGGACAGGGATCGTCTCCTGCTTTGGGGGTGCTGCAACCCCCTCTCAAGAAGGAGCATTTTGAAATTGTTTTGAAAGCTGGTCGTAAGAAGGATGCGGACAAGCTTAAATCCACTGGGGATTTGTTGGTTGAATCTGGTGCTATTAAGACCCTTGAGGCCCACTTCTCTCAACCTTCCTCATGATTATTCTCTCATGGAATGCAAGGGGGTTGAATAGCACCTCCCATCAAAAGGATATTCATGAATTGATTATTGTTCATTCTCTTGATATCTTTTGTGTTCAGGAAACTAAGCTTCAAGTGGACCTCATGCTTCAACATGCCCCTCGTATTTGGTTTTCTGGCCAGTGTCAGTGTATTTGGTTTAGGGGAACCTTTGGGGGTTTGGCTCTTTTTTGGGATCCTCGTAAGATTGTTCCTCATTAGTGGATTTCAAGCATATCTGCTATTTCTGTGGTGGCTTTGATTTTGGAATCTGGTGAGACTATTTTGGTTAGTAATGTTTATGCCCCGATTGACATCCGTGGTAAGATCTAGATTTGGGCTCATAACAAGTATGTTAGGTCGTGTGCTCCCTTTTTGCCTTGGATCTTAGCTGGTGATTTCAATGTTGTGTTGAGCTTGGAGGAGAAAAGGGGAGGGCTACCTAGACTTGGTCCTGCTTTAGATCTGTTTCAGAATAATGTGGACTCTCTTGCTCTGATGGATGTAAAACCCTCTAACGACATATTCACTTGGAATAATAGATAGAGTGGGCCTGAAGCGATTGCCTAGTGGCTTGATCATTCCCTTATCTCTTTCTCTTGGGTTAGAGGTAGCACGGTCATTTGCTCTGAGATTCTTGACAAGTGTGGCTCTGATCATTGGCCAATTAAGTTTTTGACTTCTACTTTTCTAAATCCTAAGAATCCACCTTTCAAATTCCAGCTTATGTGGTTGCGTGATCCATCTTTGGGTGATCTTGTGGCTCAATGGTGGTGGGATGGCACCCATGTGTATAGTATTGCTATGTATTCCCTGGTTAAGAAGTTGTAATTTGTGAAGTTTCATCTTAAGCGATGGAATAGGTTGTGTTTTGGTAATTTTCAGGCTAGGAAAAGGGAAACGTTGGATTGCCTTGTTGTTATTACCTGCCAGATTTAGGATTTGGGTTTCTCAGAGGCTCTTGGGCATGCTGAATTCTAGTATCTGAAATTGGTGGAGGAGCGGGAGCTTCATGAGGAGATTTTCTGGAAACAAAAGGCTCAGATTGATTGTGTTCAAGAGGGTGATAGGAATACAACTTTTTTCCATCATTCTGTGCAAGCTCATTGAAATAAGTGTTTTATTTCTTCTCTTGTTAACTATGAGGGTATTTCGATCTCTTCTCAACATGCTTTGTCTAGAGAGGCTTGTCAGTTCTACTCTAATCTATTTACTGAGGATTCTTTACCTATAGAGGCTGATAAAAATAGGGTCCTTGATTGCATTCCCTCTTTAATTTCTAATGAGTTGAATGCTTCTCTTATTCACCCAGTGACTTTATCGAAAGTGGAGGAGGTGGTGTTTGGGATGAACAAGGGGAAAGCTCCTAGCCCTGATGGTTTCCCTGTTGAGTTTTCCAAGAGTTTTGGGATATTGTGAAGCTAGATTTGTTGGAGGTGGTTCGGGAGTCTCTTCATATTAAGCAGATGCTTCGTGCCCTGAATGCTGCTTTTTTGGTTCTCATTCCTAAGAAGGAAGGTGCTGACAAAATTGATCTCTTTAGACCTATTGTGCTTTGTAATGTGGTGTATAATATTATTACGAAGTTGATTGCTGAGAGGCTTAAATCTTGTTTTCCTGTGATCATTTATGAGGAGCAAGGTGGCTTTGTGGTTGGACGTCAAATTCTGGATGGGGTGGTGATTTTGTCTAAAGCCATTCATTCCATGGCCACCTCTAAGGATAGGTATATGTTTATCAAGTTGGATATGGTCAAAGCCTATGACAGAGTTAAATGGAGTTTTCTTCAGAAGATTCTGTTGGCCTTTGGTTTTTCCTCTAAGTGGGTGAGCTAGATTTTGAGTTGTGTAACTTCTTCCTCCTTTTCGGTTATTGTGAATGGGGAACCTTCTGAGATTTTTGGGGCTATTAGGGGCCTTCGTAAAGGAGATCTGCTCTCTCCTTATTTATTCATTATTTTGGCTGAGGGGCTTGGTCATCTTCTTAATTCTCAAGTTTCACATGGTTTGATTCATGGCTAGCGGTGGGGGATGGGCTTGCCTACCCTTTCTCATCTCCAATTTGTGGATGATACCTCTCTTATGGGATTGACTCATATTAGGGAGACTGATTCCTTCAGGAAAGCATTGGACATCTACCTTGCAGCTTCAGGCTAGAGAATCAATGAGCAGAATTCTTCTATATTCTTCTTTAATACTCCTCATGCTATTCAGTGTCGGATTGCAGCTATTCTGTGGTTTCAGATTGGGTCTCTTCCCTTCGTCTACTTGGGTATTCCTCTTGCTGTTGGTCATCAGCCCAGGTCCTCATGGCAGCTATTGCTTGATAAGCTGAGGTGGAAGGTTACTCATTGGACTCATTGTTGGTTGTCTACTGTTGATAGAGTGACTCTTCTCAAGTTGGTTATCTAGGCCCTTCCCATCTACAGGTGCTTAGTTCAAGCGGCTCCTATGTATTTCCTTAAGGAATTTGATGCACTTTCTCATCAATTTCTTTGGAGCAGTAATTTTTTGTCTTCAAAATGGAGCCTGGTCATGTGGGAATTAGTAGGAGGGTGGTCTTGGTTTATGCTATGCTATTTTGAATGGGAAAGCTCTTGCTGCCAAGCTTTACTGGCACTGGTGTACCAATCAGCACCAGTTATGGGCTCGTATTCTCAACCATAAATATCTTTAGGGTGTTACTTCTTTTGAGGTTCCTCGCTATCCTTTGGAAGGGAGTGGTTCTATGATCTGGCATACTTTGAAAGTGGGGGCGCAGTTGATTAAGTGTGCTCTTTTTTGGATCTATCATTCGGGATCACAAGCTCTTTTTTGGTCAAATTCTTGGGATGGCCACCCTCCTATTCTCTCTTCTCTTCCTCATCTCCAGTCCCTTTCTGATGTTTTTATTACGGCTGGTTGGGATACTATGGAGCATTATAAGGTGGCGTAGCATGGTAGATTGGTTGTTAGTTTTCATTGGAAGCATCCTTCTGAGTGGCCACCTGGAGGGTCTAAGGGGGATAGGCATGAGCTTTCTCATATTCTAGCTTACCGTGCTTGTAATTCTTTGGGAGGACCTGATGTCTTGGCTTGGGATGGTTCTGACTTGTCTAGAAAGTTCTTTGTGGCCGTTGGTTATAGGCAGGTTGGTAGGTAGTTGTTTGGGGACATTGAGGTCCCTTGGTGGAAGCAAGTTTGGCACAAGTTGTCTTGGCCCAAGTGCAACTTCTTTATGTGGTTAGTGGCTCAAAATTGGTGTCTTACTTGGGATAATTTATGTAAGCGTGGTTTCCAAGGCCCCTCTATGTGTGTTTTGTGTCGTGGCTGTGAAGAGAGTGTCTCCCATATCTTCTTCCAATGTTCCTATGCTAGGGAGATTTGGCATTTTTGGTGGGGGGTGTGGAATACTGCCTGCTGACATGCTTCCTCTTTGGTGGAGTTTGGGGAACGATGGGGTAGGGTCCCTCTTTCTACTCCCTTTTTGCAGGCTGCTTGGGCTCTTGGGCCTTCCTTTATTATCTGGAACCTATGGTTGGAGAGGAATAGGTAAATTTTCTAGGATTTGTTGTTCATGGCTCCTCACCTTTGGAGGAAAATTCTTCACTCTTTAGGAGAAAATATTGCTGCTAAGTGTGATATGACTATGCTGGTGGACCCTCATGATGTTGGTTGCTATAATCATCTTCATCTTCCTCATCCGCAATGCCAACTCATGCGCAACAGATGCAGGAATCCTACCCTGAAGGTGAATAGGGAGAGAAGATGGACCCCTCCTCCTCTTGGAGTCCTAAAAATCAACTCGGATGGCTCTTCTCATGGAAATCCTAGTCATGCTAGCATTAGGGGGTGGGTTGGGATAGCTCTGGAGATGTTCAGTTTATTTTCTCAGTGTATAAGGGTCTTCATATGAATAATCTTATGGAGGCTCAAGCCATTTTATTGGTTGTGGCATTTTATTGGTTGTGGAGCGGGTTAGTCAATTGGGATTGCTTAAAATCATATGTGAGTTTGACTCCCAGGCTGTGGTGAACTTACTGAAAAGACAGTATTTGGATAATGTGAGCTGGCAGTTGGCTTTGATTGTGGAACAAATTCTCTCTTTCTGCCTTTCTGGAGTATATTACTTTCAATCATATTCCTCGTGAATGGAATGGTGTTGCTGATTGCTTGGAAAAATGGGCTTCTGATCATATTCATGATTGGAATTTGGTGGATCGGGGTCAACTACCCCCAGATTTGTCTCATCAATTGGATCACTTGGTTGAAATTGATAGGGCCATTTAATGCCCTTGCTTTGTAACATTTCCTTGATTTAATAAAATTTTTACCCCCTTGATGTTAAAAAAAAAAAGTAGGTCAAATTTCATGTCAAAATTCATCTCTTAACTAGCCTGAATCCACCCATGAGGTCCATTTTGTTCCAATAGAGAATTTGTGAAATTTCCTCAACAATACCCACACATGAAAACTCAAACCAAGAAACCCTTTTTCACCCAACTTTAGAAAACTTCAGATCTGCAATAAACTCAACAAATCTTAACAACCCAAAAGCCCAAATCTACATAAAAACACCTGCAACTTGTGTCTCATACCTTGTAATGCCTCAAATCCTACATGCATGTACATGGCTTCAACTTTGCAAAAAACTCTCAAACCAAGGTTATAGAAAAAAATCGTCAACCATGAAAGCTTTGATACCACTTGTTAGGAAATATAGCATTCAAACCCAGAATCACAAATCATTTCCCACATAACCCAAAAGAGATTAACATGCATACAAGTTTGTAAAATGCAAAGATCAAACAGACAAGCCACAAGATAACACAAGATTTACCCTAGGAAAACCCTCAAGAGGGAAAAACCTAGCCTCCAAAAGTATTGATACTCCATCATATTAATTAGCCATAAGCAAATACAAGAGTTAAAATGAATACATTTGAAATATCAAGCCCTCCAAAGCACTTTCATGTGTCCAAGCATGAATCCACACATCCCATGCCATGCTTCACAAATGTACTCTTCAGAAAGACTCAATAATCATAGCCAACCTGCTCAGCATGTTCACCCCCCAACCTAAAACCACTACATTGTGTTTTCTTTTATAGACACAAGATCACATAAATACAACTAGAGGTAAGGTAAAACCATGTACCACAAAACCATGTGAATACAAAACCACTGACCCCTTTTCTAATATTGGGTACTAAGTTGTTACAATATTTAATTCCCCAATATTAAATTACTACCACATGTCTCCTACACAAATAGTAATACAATGTTACAATGCAATTATTATGTGGGACCAAATAATTAGCTAGTGTGATTATCCACACCACCAAGGTGTATCACAAATAAATAATTATTTAATTGCAATAATATGATAAAAGATTTTATGCAATGGTGTACAACACCATACCCTAACAATCCCTTATTATATTATATCTCCAAAATTTGAATGGCATAATAAAGAAACATACCATCACCCTCACTAATTGTATGATCCTACCTCTAGTGTAGAGAAACCCCTCAGAATTCAAGTTGGTGGAAGTGCAACTGAATGTGTGTTATCTTCCCACCTATACAAAGAATATCCAATTCAAACCACACCATATCTAGACCACTCTAACACAAATTTTTTGAATACTTGATGAAAATTCAAGTGAAAAAGGCCTAAAGCTGAACAGGTTTTTGATCAAGACATATTGATTTGCCAGATGAAACCCATCAAACTAAATGGATTTTTTTAAAAAAGCATTAATTTTTAACATGTCTTATGAATTTTTTTTCCATTAACGTTTTAAATTACACGTGATTAAAAAAAATCCAAAAATTAAAAACTATTATTGTATGATATCCTTTGTGGAAGCCCAACAAGAAGATTTATCCTAGTTCAAGTATAGATGAACTGTTGCATTGGGTGCCTTCAATTTTGCATTGGGTGCCTATAAGGATATTTATATGCTACCTTATATTCATGCAATTAACTTTGGGTAGATCTCTTTTATTGTAAAGCGTGCATGATACTAACATTTCTGATTTTTAAGTGAAACCCAACTTACCTAGACATATATGGTTGTCAACTTCCACTTCCCTACTTGGAGAAATGTACATGGAGTGTAGGAAGAGAAGATACTATTGGTGTACAGATGTAGTAGCTATTTAGAGAATTACAAGAAATTTTAAGACTGTTAGATCTTGACAGTCATCTTCATCGTAAAATTTATAAGGTTAGATCTTGACAGTGGAAATATATCTTGATTCTCGCATTTGGTGTAAGGTTAGATCTTATTTCCACTATTGCTTGTATAGTTTGATGGTGTTTTAGATTGATATTTACAAGGGTTTTATTTAAGGTATAGAGAGAAGTTGAATTGCAGGATAGGGTTGAGTAGAAGGCAGTCAGTCAGGGGTTTACACTTTTGCAGCATTAGCGGAGGATTTGGTGTAAGGATTTTAGAAACTTGGATAGACAAGTGTTGTATAAGGCCGAGGAATTTACCATAATATCACATATTCTGGAAGCAACAATTTTTTCAGGTGCATTTGATGGTAATTTCATTAATTTTGGCAGTGTTTATTTTGTTGATATGCAGATGGAGGAAAATATTTCCCTGGACCAGCTTGCTTTTAAGTGGTTCAGCTTAAATAGGATCTACATCCATGTTACTCAAATCCAAAGGGATTTGAGTTCGATCGACATGAATTGTTTGAAAAATCTGGTCAGTAGTATGGGGGGAGGGAAAAGTGGAATTGTGAGGACCTTGGGTTATGTGTGTATTCTAGGCTTATTGAGTACTCTTACTCTAGTCATGGTGGAGTTGAGGGTAGAGTTGTGTGTCAATAATTTTCTAGGAGAAATTGGAAAATCAGAGGCCTCTAACCAAATCTTAAAGTCCATGGTGGAGTTGTGTGTCAATAATTTGGTCGATGCAATTGGAAAATCAGAGGCCTCTAACAAAATTTTAGAGTCCATGGGGGTCCTCATCAATCAAAGGAACAAGGGTAGAAGGAATTTACCCAACTTTTGCATACCACCCTTCCATTTCCCAACATTGTCTCTCCATTCAACAATGTTACAATACTCTACATGAGGAACAATTTGATCCAACCCTCGGTACACTTGCAACTTATTCATAAAGTGGTTTTTGGCAGCTTATCAAATTAAGAAGTGACAATTTATTGGGCTTGATCTCTTATTAGTTTTCATTAATCGTAGAGTCCATGGAGGTCCTCATCAATCAAAGTGACAAGAGGATGAGGACTGTACACACTTTTGCATACCACCCTTCCATTTCCCAATATTGCCCCTCCATTCAAGTAGGTTACGATGCTCTACATGAGGGACAGTTTCCTCCAACCCTCGATACGCTTGCAACTTATTCATAAAGTGGTTTTTGGTAGCTTGTGAAATTAAGAAGTGATAATTTATTGGGCTTTATCCCTTATTAGTTTTCATCAATCTTTGTTTTATGAAGTAATGTATAAATAAGCACAGTAGTTGTAGTTTGTTGTTACATCAAAATTTGTAGTGTTAGTGAACTTCCAAACCAACATCTTTATCTAGACCTAGAGTGGTGGTTAGTCCATGAGATCATATGCCCAGAGGTGTGGGGATTAGTCCAACACCCCTTTTTGATGCAACTCAGGAGAATTGAACCTAGGTTGAGGCTCTAATACCATATGTAGTTTGTCATTACACCAAAATTTGCAAGTGTTAGTGAACTTCCAAACCAGCACCTTCACCTAGACCCAGTGGCGGTTAGTCCATGACATCATATGCCCAGAGGTGTGGCAGTTAGTCCAACACCCCCTTTTTGATGCAACATGGGGGAATTGAACCTGGGTTGAGGCTCTGATACGACCGAGCTTAAATGTCACACACTAAGCACTGACAACACTTAGGTGGCAGTCATGTGGGCCCACTTAACTTGTACCTTTTCTATTACCATAACGTTTGTGTTTGGCCATTTTACTTCGGTTCGCTGTTTAAAAGGATTTTATTTACGGTTTGATTTTATTATTTTCATGGTGATGAGCATTTTTTTTCAAGTTTTTGTGTTTGGTCATTTTGTTTCGGTTCTACTATTTAAAAGGATTTTATTATTTTCATGGCTATGAGCATTTTTTTTCAAGTTTTATTGAAAAATGAAGATTGTCAGCATATTCAAAGAAGTGTGATATTGCAAAAAAATAATGTTAGTTTATATAATTAATGAATTTGCAATTTTAATTTTTCTTTATTGTTTTAATTTAATTGTATATATAATTATTTTAATATTTTAAAAAATATTTGTTATTTAAGAAGTGTCTTTTATATTATTTTTTTATTCAAAAATTTGACTGTCTTTTTAAAGTAAGTTATACTAAATAGAAAATAAAAATGTAAAATGTGGAAGCAATATATATATATCAATAATTTTTGAATATTTTTGAATTATTTTTAATATTATTTTATATATAATATTTTTTATTATTTTAAAATTTTAAAAAGTATTTGTTATCTAAGAAATGATCTTTATACTTATGTATTTTTTAATTCTAAATAATTTACTATAATCAAAATTTAAATTTTGTGTTTCTTTTTTAAAATAAGTTTTATGAAATAGAAAATAAAATATTATGGATTTTTTAATCAATTATTGATTAGTTCTAACTATTCTTAAATGTTATTTAATTTAATTATCTTTTTCTATTTTCCAAATATTATAAATAGTGAGTAAAAAATTAAAATAAATATGATACTACATTCTTGTGGAAAGATGAATTAATTATATACTTTTAAAATATTATTTGGAAGTGATATTATACAATATTTTAGGAACAATGAAAAAATATACTAATAATTCTTTATATTTTAGGTTAATTAAGTAAATATTTTAACTAAGTATTAATTAATTTAGATAACAGAGTTTGGATTGTTAGCTAAAATAAATATTAGATCAAATATAAATATTAAAATAAATTAAATATGGTACTTAGTTTAAAATTCTATGATATAGGAATGTTACAATGGTTGTCAGTAGTTTATTCAAACAAAGATATTAGACTCTATAATCAATTACTTTTGGATAACTTTGAATGAAAAAATGATTTTTGTGTATGTGATCCTAAGCGTGTGTGCAAACCTAATTTAAGATTCATAGATCTAATCTAGAATAATATGTAGTAGATTGGAATTCATTTTTTCTCAATTTTTTCTATCGAAATGTGCATAAAGCATATTGGTATTTATAATGACCTTTGAATTTTTTAATCATAAGGGTTAATTTCTCCCCATTCCAACTGCCAAGAAACTAGATTTCATCTCTAAGTGAAAGAATCAAGAAAAATATGAAAAATATTCATTATTCTTAAAATGATATATGTAAATGTTGCTTCATCTTTTTCATTCTCCAAAATATAAGAAGTCATTTGTGCTCAATGAGAATTCCCTAAGATATGTTAATGATCTCTATCATTTTTGAATGAGTTAATGAGAGATCTTAATGAAAAAAAATAAATGCATAAATAAACATAAAGTTGTCTTAGGTTAGCTCAAAAAAAGTATTGTAAAGGTTAACAAATGTAAAAATTTAATTTTAATTATTTTAAATTTTAGAGATTAGATTTGCAACCACAAAATTGACCTAGTTCAAATAAATTAAGAATGTTACTTGCAACATAATTATAATTAAATTAATATTTTTTTATATATTCTAGATCAAGAGTGTATGTATAAAATTGTCAACAATACAATTAATAGAATTGTAAATAAGCTTTTTGAGTTGTTATAACAACCATAATAAATTTATCAAGAGATTATAATATATTACAAAAGCTTGAAAATTCAAGATATAACTTAAATCCATTGTATAAACTAATTAGTTCAAATTAATTGTAGAAAAGAATTACTAAACTGAAACTTAAAACATTTGTTCTTTATTAATATAATTTATAATGCAAACTTACATAACCAAACCAAATATAACACAAACCCTTTTTCTTGCAAACATACATACATACATACATACATACATACATACATACATACATACATACATACATACATACATATATATATATATATATATATATATATATATATATATATATATATATATATATATATATATAGACAAGTTACATATATCTACAAAGTTCATACAATTTAAGACACATTTTCATAGCTAAATATATGCTTCAAAATGTCCTTTACAATTTTTTCAACTTCAAAATCCATCCAATTTTTATGATAAACATAAATTGAAAAAATACAATAGATAAATAAGTACTTCCATATATTGAAATACAAATGTCAAAATATTGTACCTTTTCCTTAAAAACTTTGAACATACTTTCAAAAATAAAAGCTTCATTTTATAATTAATTAGGAGTTTGAGATCATTTCAAATGCAAAAAATTATTCTTTAAGACAAATGATATATTATAACTTACACTATATATTCTCCTATGTTCATTCTTTATAGAGAAAGTTGTATAAAAAACTTAATTTTATGTCTCACTTACATTTACTTAATAATTCTGAAAAGTGTAATAAAATAATACATTAAAGTTAAATTATATCAACTTTCATGAGGGAGCTATTTAGATTACATGATTCATAATGATGGTCAAAATGTGGGGCAAATGACATTGTTAATAAAACTTCAGTCTAAGAATTTATATAGTACCTTAAAGAATAATTCTTATATGTAAGAGATGCATTTTTGGTAGTGCACTTTGATTGAATTAATACAATTTATTTTCAAAAAGTGCAATACAATAGCTCATTAAAGTTAAAAATTCTATAATTTTTTATGAGTGGACTATTTAGATTGCATTATGAGTCATAATGATAGCCTTTTGGGTAAGTCGAACAATAATTTATATTCAAAATTCATTAATCATTACAATATATTTAAGATTTTTTATGATATTTTAAAGAATATTTTTCTCTTTATATATCTTTTGTAGTGTTGAATATCTAACCTCTATATTTATTATTTAGTAAGTAACATTTTTGTATTAATATTATATTGTAACATGGTGATAATTTCATAATCACATCTTTTTACTTATCTTTTAGGTCTATTTTGATTAGAGTGTTGTAAATTTAATTATTAGCTTATAATTATGGCATATGGAAAATTCACCGTGGGAAAATTCACTATCATGACAATTCACCGCGTGTAAAATTAATTGTATGAATTTTTGACAGTTCATTTTCCATGGTGGTGAATTGTTGGTGATGGTGAGTGAATTTTCCTAGTGCCATAATTAGTATATTTATTTTCAAAATTAGTTCACAATATCTCATTTCTCAGTCCCTTCCATAATTGATCCCAAAACTTCATGACAATTCTTAAAATTATTGTTCACCACCTTGGATTAAAAAAAACAAATATAAAATCAACCTAGGCCACTTATGTTTTTACAAATCTAATCTCTAAAAAACAAAATTTAGGTCTTTGTCAACCTTTACATTACTTATTGTGAGCTATCTTAGGACAACTTTATGTTTAATCTTGGACTTAGTTGTTTTTATTAAGAAGTCTCATTCACTCCCTCAAAAATCATGTTGGAGATTATTAAGATATCTTAGGGCATATTTATTGAGCACATATCATGTCCTACGTTTTGAAGGATGAAAATATTCTAGCAACATATACATTAAAGCACATCATTTGAGGAATAATGAATATTTTTCCTATTGTCTTTTATCCTTTCACTTATAGATGAAATATGGTCTATCAAGGAGATTTGAATGAGGAGAAATTAACCCTCAAGATCAAAAAACTCAAAGGTTTTATAAACACCACTAGTTCTTATGCACATTTAGATAGTATATGTTGAGAAAAAACAAATTCCAATCTAGTGCATATTCCTCTAGATTAGATATATGAAACTTAAATTAGGTTTGCATACAAGTTTAGGACCACATACATGAAAAAAAGAATTATATTCAATTTATCCAAATAGTAATCGATTGTAGAGTCTAATATTTATTCTAGCTAACAATCCCAAATCTATTATCTAAATTAATTAATACTTAATTACAATATTTATTTAATTAACCTAAATAAATATAAAGAATTATAATTCCTAAAAGATTCTATAATATCACTTCAAAATAGTATTTTAAAAGTATATAATTAAGTTGTCTTTCTATAAGAATGCAGTATCATGTTTATTGAAAAATAGTGAGTAAAAAATTATATCTCTCACTATTTATAATATTTAGAAAAAAAAAATGATAATTAAATTAAATAACAGTTAAGAATAGTTAAACTAATCAATAACTGATTAAAAAATTAACATTATTTTATTTTCTATTTCAAACACAAAATTTAGATTTTGATTAAAGTAAATTATTTCGAATTAAAAAATACATAAATATAAGATCATTTCCCAGATAACAAATATTTTTTAAAATTTAAAATAATAATAAAAAATTATTATATATAAAATAATTCAAAAATATTATATATATATATTCCACATTTTACATTTTTATTTTCTATTTCATAAATAGTTAATTTTTTGAATAAAAAATAAATCTAAAAGACACTTCTTAAATAACAAATATTTAAAAAAATTTAAAATAATAAAAATATTAAAATAATTATATATAAAATAATTTAAAACAATAAACAAAATTTGCAATTCATTAATTATATAAACTAAGACACTTCTTTTAATATGCTCACAATCAAATGGTGTTCTTGATAATTCATTTTTCAATATAACTTACTTTAAAAAATATGCTCATCATGATGAAAATAATTCATTAATGTTGGTACCCGTAAATAAAATCCTTAACGGAATGAAATGTAAATAAAATGCTTTTAAAGAGTAGGTGTGAATGAAACTAAAACAAAATGGAAAATGTGAAAATGGAAACAACACAAATGTTACGATAATAGAAAAAGTGTGAATTATGTGGGACCCACATAACTGCCACTTAAGTGTTGTCAGTACTTAGTGTGTGACGTTTAAGTCGGGCCCTCTAATACCATATGTATTTTGCAATTACACCAAAACTTGAAAATTTTAGTGAACTTCCAAACCAACACCTTCACCTAGACCCAGAGTGGAAGTTAGTCCACGAGATCATATGCCCAAAGGTGTGGTAGTTAGTCCAACAGTAGTTCAGTCGATGTATTACCCACCAATTTCCTCTAATATGTAAAGGAATTTGACTTTAAACTAGTTTCTTTTTTATGAGGGCGCAGCCCGAGACTTAGAAAATAACCCACAAACAAGAGAATAATTTTATTATTCAGAAAATGGAGCTTCTTACATGTAGAGGATCTCAAATCCCCAAGATCTACAACACTTGCGAGTTACAGAAAGCTACAGAATCACCCTTTCGCAATATGAGAGCTTGTCCCCAAAAAGTTACCTAAAAAATAGAAACCCACCCATAAATAGAGCTCCTCTTTAGTTTGGAGCCAAAACAACATTCAAATTTGAGTTTAGGCGGTTTGGCGCCAAAAAATTACAATTTGAAGTTCAAATTTCAAAATAACATTTGCAATTGTATCTTCTAGAAAGTGCGCAAACATCCCGGGGCCATAAATTTTGATCTGGGACTCCAATTTGTGAACCGTTTGAACCATTGGAAAGGTCTCAAACTAAATAACACACTTGAAATTTTCTAATTAATTTCAGCAAGTTTCAAGACCGATCTAGGAACTCTAAGTGCCTCAAATCTAGCTCAGCAGATTTTCAGGTGCAAATCTGGGAAACTAAAACTGCAATATCTTTCAACCCAAGAATAGAAAATAAAAACCATAAATTGGGAATTTCATTATGACGAAAAGGGTATTAAAAAATGTAAAAATATCTAAAAACTGAGAATCTTGAAATTTAACAAGATTTCCCTTACACCACTTGATGCTCCTGCATTAGACACCCAGGGTAATTCGAGAAGTGACCCCGTCACGTCTCAGATGGTGGAGGAAAACCCAAATGGTAAACCTCTACCTTAGGGAACCAAGATGAATCTTCAATAGGCCTTCCTTTCCATTTCACCAGATATTCTTCATACTACTTGTTCCTGGTACTCCTTCCCACACGACTATCCAGGATTTGTTCAATCTCCTCCTTTTCTGAAGTAGGTGCTAGAATCCCACACTGTTCCATCATTGGTACTTCCTTTGCACCACCTTCATGATACTCTGTCAAATCTGAAATGTTGAACACAGGCGAAATGTCCAATCCATCTGGCAACTCTACTTCATATGCATTCCCTAAATCATGCCTCTTCAAAATTTTACAGGGACTAAACTTCTTCATCTTCAATTTTTAATATGTTCCCACTGGAAACCTTTCTTTCCTCAAGTGGACCATCAGTTCATCACCAATATGAAACTCCTTATACCTCCTCTTTTGATCTGCCTTAGCCTTATACTACATATTCATCTTGTTAATATGTTCTCTTACCTTCTCATGTATATCCTTGATGTGTTCTGCAAAATCTTCAGCTTCAACACTTATTTTCTTCTCTTGGTCTGTCTTCCTCAATTTTGGAGCTGTTCTGGGGCTATGTCCATACACAATCTAGAATGGTGGTCTACCAGTGCTTACATTGATAGAATTGTTGTAAGAAAATTCTGCCTAGGGTAAGATCAAGTCCCATCCCTTGGGTTTATCTCCTACCAAACATCTCAGTAGGTTACCCAGACTCCTATTAACAACCTCTATCTGCCCATCTATTTGTGGATGGTGTGCAGAACTGAACTTCAACTCTATCTTTAGCTTCTTCCATAAGGTCCTCCAAAAGTACCCCACAAATTTGGTGTCACGATCTGAAACAATACTCTTTGGTAGACCATGTAGCCTCACCACCTCTTTCAAGAACAAGTTAGCAATGTGGACTGCATCATGGGTCTTCTGACATGGAATGAAATGTTCCATCTTCGAAAACCTATCAACCACCACAAAGAATGAATCATTCCCTTGTTGTGTCCTTGGAAAACCAAGAACAAAGTCCATACTTATATCCTCCCATGGCCTCTTTGGTATAGGTAAGGGTTGATACAAGCTTGTATTCTAGCTCACTCCTTTAGCCATCTGACATACCCTGTAGCTTTGTGCAAACTTCTTCACATCCTGTGACAACTGAGGCCAATAATAATGCTCACTGATAATGGCAATGGTTTTATCCCAACCAAAATGTCCTACCATTCTTCCACTATGCTTCTCCTTTATCAGGTTCTCTCTCATGGAACTCCTCGGGATACACAATTGAAGTCCCTTAAATAACATGCCATCCTGGATTATGAAATCCAGCCACCTTGTCATGTCCACTATAACAGGTTCCTTGCAAGCTTTCCAAGCCTCTGCAAAATCAAGATCTTTTGCGTATAGTGTGTTAAGTTCATTGAACCCAACCACTTCAATCTGATCTTTTTCATCAATGTATGCCTCCTACTTAAGGCATTTGCAACCTTATTTGACTTCCCACTCCTATGTTTCAAAACAAAGGTATAACTCTACAAAAACTCTACCCATTTCATATGCCTTTGATTTAATTTTCCCTGACTATTTTGGTACTACGAGGCTTGATGATTAGTATATAGAACAAATTCCTTCGACAACAAATAATGTCTCCATTTCTTTAATGCTTGAACTATTGTATAAAATTCTTGATCATATACAAAATACTTTCTCTTGGCAGCATTTAACTTTTCACTGAAATAGGCAATGAGCTTACCTTCTTGGCTCAACACTCCTCCAATGGCACAACCATTGGCATCACAATCCACCTGAAACACCTTGTTCAAATCTGGGAGGGCTAGAATAGGTTGCTCTGTTACCTTCTGCTTCAACAGTTCAAAACTCTTTGCCACTCCAGTGCTTCACTTGAATTCTTTTCTATCCCCTCTCATTGTTTTAGTCAAGGGTCCACAAATACTACTAAAGTTTCTAATGAACTTTCTATAAAAACTAGCCAAACCATGGAAAGATCTCACCTTGGTAGTAGTTCTTGGGGTAGGCCATTCTAGAATAGCCTTCACCTTCTCTAGGTCCATCTTGAGACCTTCTGCTGAGACAACAAACCCCAAGTACACTAACTCCCTCTTCACAAAACTGCACTTCTTCAGATTAATCAATAGTTTCTCTTCTCTTAACTTCTCAAAGGCTCTCCAAATATGCATCAGATGCTCATCCAATGTCTTACTGAAAATCAAAATATCATCTAAATACACAATAAAAAAACTTCCCAAAAATTCTTTTAGTACCTCGTTCATGAGCCACATGAATGTGCTTTGTGCATTGGTTAGCCCAAAAGGCATGACTAACCACTTGTACAGGCCCTCTTTGGTCTTGAAGGTAGTATTCCATTCATCTCCCTATCGAATCCGGATCTAGTGATATCCACTCTTCAAATCAATATTTGTGAAGTACTGAGCTCCACTCAAACAATCCATCAGGTCATCCATCCTTGGCAGAGGAAATCTGTACTTGATTGTTATCCTTTTTATGGCTCAGAAATCTGTACACATCCTCCACTCCCCATCCTTCTTTGGTGCTATTACTGCAGGTACTGCATATGGACTCAAACTCTCTCGTATCAAACTCTTTCTCAACAACTCTTGAACTTGTCTGTTCAACTCCTCATTTTTTGTTGGATTCATTCTATGAGTTGTCTTATTTGGCAAACTAGCTCCAGGAATCAAGTCAATCCATTGACTAATCTTCCTTATTGGTGGTAAACCCTCAGGTACATTATCAGAAATAATATCCTGAAACTCATCCAACATTCCAGAAACTTCTTCTAGAACCTTCTCACTATCCTCCTTACTCTAGGAATCAATGCATAACACGCATGGTCATGCTTCATACCTTCTAAAAATTTTCTTCCATCTACATAACAAATTGTAGCACTACTGCATACCTTTTCTTTGGTCTCCTTCAGGGGTTTCAACTTGTGACGAACCCCATCCTTTGTCAAGGAATAAGTGTTTGCATGGCCATCATGTATAGCTCACCTATCGAACTTCCACGACCTCCCAAACAACATGTGACATGCATCCATGGGGATAATATCACAGAGTACCTCATCATGGTAGCTCCTGATCTTAAACTTTACTAGGCACTGCTCATTGACCAAAAATTTGTGGTCTTTCTCCAACTAGGAAATCTGATACAGATGCAGGTGCCTTTCTCTCTTCAGCTTGAACTTTGTGACCATCTCTTCTGACACTAGATTATCAATGCTCCCACCATCAATAATGACATCACAACATTTTCCTTCACACTTGCACCTTGTGTTAAATAGATTCTTCCTCTATTCTGGTTCCTTTTCCTCATTCACTAGGGCTCTCCTAATCACTAGGGATTCTCCCCTTTCAACATCATCTGAATGTTTAGATTAGGCCTCCTCATCCGCATGTGCAACCCTTCCACGACCTTCTGGCCTTTTGTCTACCCTGCCTTGGTGTTGTGGACATTCATAAGCTTGATGCCCTTCTTCACCACACTGGAAACACGTTCCTTTGAAACCACCTCTTCCAGATCCTTGTCCATATCTCCCTCATCCTCTACCTCTTTGATCACCATAATTTTGATCACGAGGGCGGTAGAAGTTGTCATTTCTTTGGCTTTGGCTTGTACCCACATATTCACTTTTCTTTTCATCATCATTTCGGCTTCCTAAAGCTCTTCCATTGCCCCTTCTGCTTTGACCACCTTGTCCTTTTTTCTTGCCATCAAATCTTTTGTTCAACTTCTCTTCCATGTTCATAGAAAATTGATACACATCCTCAATGGTGGTCATTTTGACTAGGCTTAACTCCTCCTGAATGCTCGGTTGTAACCTATTACCTTCTCCTTATTGGCCTCTGTGTGACCCATTTTGATGATTATCTTGTGAAAATATTCAGTATATTCTTTCATAGATCTACTTCCTTGCTTCAACCCTTGCAATTTCTTCAACAAATCTAACTCATAGTCCACTGGTATGAACTACTTCTTCAGTTTCTCTACCATGCGATCCCATTTGGTGATCTTTCCTTTTCCTCTTCGATTTCTTTCCAACTGGACCTCTTTCTACCAAATACTAGCATGGCCCTTCAGCTTCATTTTCACAAACTTAACCCAATCTGGGTCCTCTATTTCGTCATACTCAAAATATTCTTCTAGCTCATTGATCTAGTCGATTAACTCTTCCAGGTTCAGACTTGTAGAATAACTGGGGACTACTACTCTGGGTCTTTTCCTGATCTTTGAAATGGCCCTTATTAGCCACATTTGGTCTTGATCAATTGCTTCTTCTTCCTCTTCTACATTTCAAGCTTTTTCCTCTCCTTAATCCTCACTTTCCTCCCTCGAGTTTAACCCTCTTCTCAACTTCTCTTGCAACGTGTCAATCTGTCTCTGGAGGGTTGCCAGTGCATCTCTTCCACCAGCATTTCTACTACCTCAACCACCTCTGGCAACACCATGCCTACCAGAAATCACCCTTGGAAGCATCTTTTTTGACTTTGACCCACAACCATGGTCCTTGTGTGAACTGCCTCACAATCGACAATCTACCCACATGCTCAAGAAAACCCGCTCTGATACCATTTGATGAGGGCGCAACCCAAGACTTAGAAAATAACCCACAAATAAGAGAATAATTTTATTATTTAGAAAATGGAGCTTCTTACATGCAGAGGATCTCAAATCCCCAAGTTCTACAACACATGCGAGTTACAGAAAGCTACAGAATCACCCTTTTGCAATATGCGAGCTTGTCCCCAAAAAGCTACCCAAAAATTAGAAACCCACCCATAAATAGAGCTCCTCTTTAGTTTGGAGCCAAAACAACATTCAAATTTGAGTTTAGGTGGTTTGGCGCCAAAAAATTACAAATTGAAGTTCAAATTTCAAAATAACATTTGCAATTATATCTTCTAGAAAGTGTGCCAACTTCCCAGGGCCATAACTTTTGATCCGTGACTCTGATTCGTGAACCATTTGAACTGTTGGAAAGGTCTCGAAGTCAATAATGTACTAGAAATCCACTATGCCAATTTTGGAAAGTTTTGGGGCCGATCCGGGAACTCTAAGTGCCTCAAATCTAGCTTAGAATATTTTCAGGTGCAAATCTAGGAAACTAAAACTGCAATATCTTTCAACCCATAAATAGAAAATAAAAACCATAAATTGGGAATTTCATTATGACGAAAAGGGTATCCAAAATGGTAAAAATATCTAAAAATTGAGAAACTTGAAATTTAACTATTTTTGGGCGATGCAAGATTGCCCTTACACCACTGGATGCTCCTGCATCACTTTTCCTCTTTTGGAGTTTTTTTTTTTCATTCCTTCCTATATTAGGCTCATTTTTCTGATCTAGTAGAGCACCTAGTTTGTTAGATTTCTCAAATAGAGAAAATTTGAAAGAAACCCATCTGGCTTCCATAGTGCATGGAAGTGAAACAACCTCCCCAAACTTAGATTCAAGTTCATTTTTGGTAAAATATAACAGATAGGAAAAGCTAAAATGGAAGATAGTATATTGTGTTGTTGTCTTTGATAGTTGAATTTTGTGTGTTATGAATACAAAAACAATAGAGACAAGTAACTCGAATGGTGCTTCAACCTCTAAGAGAGAATCAATGAGAAAGTACACCAAAGTTCCGTATTGCTAGAGGATTCAGCATTCCACAAGCCTCACAAAGGTATGCATTTCTCTTTTCCTTTTTACAATTTTCTAGTCTTGAAAGATTTCTTATTTGATAACTTACCTTTTGTTATATTTCCTTGAAGCAGGTTCATAACTTCAATAGGAGTTTAACACTCCTCTTTCAGAAAGAACTACAAAACAGTGACATGAGGAAAATTGGAAGGATAGTGCTTCTCGAGGTACCCAATTCTTAATCAATACACATCTCAGTTCAATTTCTTTTTTGTGCTGCCCATTGTTATTATAATATTCTTGAATCCATTCTTTGTATTCTTGAGCTTACTCTGCATCCTTTCAGCAGGGTTTCAAATTAAAGTATGTTTGATTTTCAAAAAGTAGCAGAAGCAAAGGTTCCAAATATTCTAGACGATGACATAATAATTAAAATGGAGGATTTTGAAATGCCCCACATTTAGCATCTACAATTTAGGTATTGAATTGTTCACCATAGAATGCTTCCAAAACAATACTTATTGTACCTCTGAACCAACGTAAATGATCATGAAAATTACTCACTAACATTGTTCTTTTGGTGCAAATTTTGGCACAAGGGGAGCATAGTGAATGTACTAGAAAATACAAGTACGTACAAAAGTTTTCTTTCTACATCTCTAGTCCATTATTCTTGAACTCATCTTTACAAACACTAACAATTGAAGATTTGGGATAGTTGATTTCAATCAACACTGAAAAATTGAATGGTTTATTTCAGAGGATTTCGTTCAATTACATGGCCTAGAAGTTGGAGATCACATGCCAATTTACAAAGATGTGGAAGGACAAATGGTGATTTTGTAATAAATGTGATTCAAATTATATAATTTTTTTTGTCATTTTATATTAAACAAAGTTTATTTTTTAATGGATCAGGTGATTAAAGCCACAAAACTAGTAAAGGCGGGGCCATTAGTGACAAAGATAGAATGTGAGGATGTGCATCGATCCAATGATAATGAAAATCATGATACTGTCACTACTAGCATAGATAACTCCAACAATGTATGAGAAGAATGTGATGATATTTCCAAAGAGATACATGTTGATCTTGATGAGATTGACCTTGATGATGACAATGATGAATGGATTGGTTCTTCTAGTAGCTTTGATTGTAACCTCACCTCGTTTGTGATCTCATCGGTCCATAGCTCAGATCAATATTGGATTGGTTCCTTTAATAGCCCCAATTTGTGACCTTGGTTCATAGGTCAGATCAAAAGCATTTACTTCTTGAATTAAAAAAACCATTGGATGTTATCATGTTTATTATCGAGTTAAACAATATGAATTTGAATCATGCTAATAGTAGATAATTTTTTATTTTTATTTTTTTGGGGTAAAAACTTTTAATAATCAACAAAAGAGGTACAAAGCATTAATAGAAAGAAGAACCCAAAAGGGCCACAAGAAAACAAGCAAGAGATCAAGAATTAGTAGTGCAACATTTCACATCCTCAGCAACCCAACCCACGTCCCATTCTTCTTAGAAGCCTATTTTTCCAGCCCATCAGCCACCATGTTCCAATCACGGGGGATATGGGAAAAAGTGACCAAATCAAGTAAATCTCCAAGGCTAGCAATTTTTTTTTCTACCACTGCCAATTGCCAACTAACAACATCAAATTGATGTCTATTTATCAAGTCTACCACCACCTAAGAATCAAAATCACATATAATCTATTTCCAACCAAGAGTGTTTTCCCTCTTCATGGCTGAGAGAATTCCTAAGGCCTCCATGAGGTTATTAGAGTGTTGCCCCTTATACTTTGAGAAAAAGAACACAACCACCCCAAGAACTATCTCTGCCCACCCCCCAATACCAATGTGCCCAGGATTACCTCTAGAAGACCCATCAGTGTTGATTTTCAAAACCCCCATGGGAGGAAGCATCCAATGCCCTCCTCTGAAGATCTTCCCTCTAAAGCACCTACCCCTCCCGACCTTGGGCATTCTAGTACTACCAACAGAAATCCCCAACTTCTAAATTACTCCAATATCCCCATCGTCAACTTTTATTAAATGTAGATATTGATATTGTTTTTTGGATTATATCACATTATTGACTATCTTTTTTTTTATAGATATAATTGTTATTTTAATTGAGTGTAGGCGCATATTTCCCTAATAGTGATTAATTGGAGAAAATTGGCTTGGGTTAAAACACATTATTCTATTTCTCATTTCAAGGTAATTTTTTTAGCTAAAAATCTTTTTAGAAAAACAATTTTATTTGAAATAATTATGGCTTTTGTGATCCCTATTGGACCCCATGTGTTTTGGTGAAAGGGTTTCACCTAAACTACTAATATATAAACAAGAAATAAAAGTCTCTCTTATATGACAAGGTTTTAGTTGAAACCTTTTTTAGTTAAATAATTTCACTTGAAACTATTTAGCTAGCACCTTATGAGGCCAATTTAGTCCCCTTTTTCTTACAAATTTAATAAAACCTTATCTTCTACTCTAGATTTCATAAACAAGGTATACTTTTAATAACAAATTCTAAAAATTCCCTTTGCTGAAGCTCAAAGACTAAAATATAATTGTTTGTAATATTTTAATTATTGTTCATATAATATTTTAGACTACAACCAAGTTGTTAAAATCAAAGATAAGGTTGATTGAATATTTTAAAATATATTGAAAACTAGCAGTTGCATGCACATGCATCCAACGATCACTCGATAGGGATCCTCTACATATGGGTATTCAGTGGGGATAGAGGAAAAAACTTGTTTTCTCAATGTAATGTAAAGAATAAATATCGATAATTATTTCAAATTGTTTGGATGAGTCAAAAAAGGGAAAGCATGTTAATAATTGAATATGGAATAATGCAAGCTTAGTTTATAGTATAATGTGAACAAGGATAAGATTTGTGGAGTGCATTGTATGAAAATCAATTTATATATTTATATGAATAATTAGATGGATAGATCAATTAAAGAAAAGCTATGTTTGAAAATATTGTAAAGCACTTAACTTTGGTTTATAAATTATTTTATACCTCTACATTTAATTGGAGCATTATATAACAATATTTTAAACCCGATGTTATATTGTCTTTATTATTTGCAATGTTAATTTTAGGTATGAAATAATTTTATATGTATGTTAGTCTTATAGTTGTTATGCTTAGATGTACATCTATATTTTATGTTTTTTTCTAGGTTAATCAATCAATCAATTAATTATTATTTGATTATTTTAAGAAAAGACGATGCTTTGCAAGGCTCAAAAGCATTTGGATAAAAGAGGGAATTGATCTTTGATTTTTTTTCCTAGGTTAATGAATTAATTGACTGATTATTATCTATCTTTAGATAACACAATGCATGGGACATTATTGAATAAAAAATTATTCTTTAAAAAAGTAATTGTTTATTTGAATATTAGTTATAATGCTCACTAGAAATGATTTTTTCAAAAAATAAACATGTTTTTAATAGGTTAGAAGAAGAATGCAAGGAAATGACACAAATATCTTGTGTTGTTAAAATAATTGAATTAGAAGGTACGTCTTTTTTTGAGGCAACATTAAAAACATATTATTGTGTATTATGACATGAGAAACATATTTTTGCTTCTCTATGATTTTCTCTAACATGGAAAACATGTTGTTATAGAGTATGTTTATTGAAGCTAAATTTACACAACAATTTGTGTACACAAATCTATCCAACAATAAATATATTGTGTTAAAAGTAAACCAAAAAAGCCATGCTTGCTTTCCTCCCTACCATATTGGCATCATGAAGCCCCATGGACTCTAGCTAAACCCTTGAGCAAAAAAAAGGATCAAACGGCCACAAGAGATTCCATGGAGTTTCATCATACATTGTAGAATAAAAAACTTGGGGAAACTCTAGTGTTTTTTATATATAATATTTGATATTGTTGTGTTTTCTTTGATGTCGCAACTTTAAGGGAAAAAGGTATCTAGTTTTCAAATCCTCTGACATGCTTAAACCTAGTTTCTACAAATGAAATAGAAGGGTATGTTATAGCACAAGCAAGGAAAATCAAACAAGAATAATAAAAAATGAGTAAGTATATGGGTAAAATTAATATATACAACGCAAAGATAAAAGTAATGAACAAGTTTTACAATTAGGTAACCAAATCTGTCTATTGAGAGTGGGGAAGTTTTTGTACTTACATACACTGTTGATTGTGTTTAAGAAGGGAAAGCTACATTTCATAGAGTAGTAGGAACATGAAAGAAATTCAAATAGACAGTGTACAATACAGTAATTTTCTTGAATGCCTATTATATATGTGCAAGAATACAAAGAAAATAATATGCATATATAATAAAAGAGGTTAGCACTATCTTTTGTAAATAGAAAGAGATAAAATGGAACATTTTAAATACATGGCATATTGGAAAAGAATCATTTGTAAGTAATCTATTGGACAAGTTGAAAAGAGAGTTGTGGAAAGAATAAAAAATGCAATGGTTAGATTAGAGTATGTTTTTGGTAGACAATCGTATGTGATAATTTTTGTGTCCATGTATATAAGCAACAATCAATATGTGAAGGTGGAATGAAAAATCACTAAACCCATGCTCATTGTCCTCGCTACCATATTGGCATCATGAAGCCCCACGGGCTCTAGCCAAACCTCTAAGCAAGAAATGCAAGTGAGGTCTGTGGAAAATCTCATGAACTCTCATCATATGTCATAGAATAACAAAGTTGGAAAAACAAGTGTTTTCAAAAAAGATCTCTAACATTGTAGTCTTTTTTTTGTTGTGCGAAGCTAACAAAAACATGTTTGTTGATAAAGATTTGGCATAATCGGATTTTCATATCCATATACATACATATACATATACATACATATATATACATATACATATATACACATATACATACATATACATATATACACATATACATACATGTACATATATTATTTTAGCTTGAATTCTCATTGGAGGGTTTGAACATAGATAGGCAAGAAAATATATTGATTAAGTTGTATTGTTCAAAGAGCCATTGTGATCTTCATTCAAGAGAAGACTATAGTAAAAAACATCACTGGTTATTCCTTGTTGTATGTGCCCATGTTTCGAAAACATATTTTTGCATACGCCTTAGGCATCAAATGTACATAGTCATTTTGCATTTGTATTTTGCATAGATGAATAATTTATTGTTCATTTATTCTTGTTATATATTTCTATCTTCAATGTTACACCCATTCTATAGATTTTAAAGAGATTATCATTGTATTTTGGATGGACCAATTGCAATTAAAACAAGAGATTGTTGTATTTGTTTTGGCCTTGGTTTATTGTTTTAGTTATCTTTGTGCATCTTTATGCACCTTTTTAGTCATTATACAATCTCTATAATGTGTAGAATGAAGCTTTGTGAATGGTTGTCTAGTTGAAATAGATGAGGAAAAAAGAATATCATGTAACATATTAATAGAAGATTCAAGCTACATTCTTTGGAAATAAATATTGAAGATAAGTAGAGAAATTATATAAGAGGTAAATTAGAGTGAGTGACTTATTGATCACGTCTTTCACTCTTTGCTTATTATTGCTTGGTATATGTTTGTATCTTTGATGTTATACCCATTTTGGATACTTGAAAGAGATTATGGCTTTGTATGCATGGAGAAATTAGACATAAATTTTCTTTCTTTCATCAAAAAATATGTTCAGGGTTAGTAAGTTTTTCACCCTTCATTTATTTTTTGTAGTTATCTTTATGAACCTTTGGCATTATACCCATTAACATTGGAGAAATTGTAGATTAACATAGGAGTAATTGTATATACATATATATGCAGAGAGCTAGTATGAAAGCATGAAGATTTTTGAGATGAAATCAATTTAGTGGTTGTTAAGTGTTATTCTAATAGCTCTTTTACAATTTCTCTATTCGCCTATAATATTTACTTGCAAGTAATGCACCTTAAATTTTCAATTAAGTATGTGGCGTTAATACCCATTTTGTCCAGGGTATTGGAGCCTTTTGGCTTTACTAGTTGTATTTAATGTGGGTTGACTCCCAAAGAATGTAGCTTGAATTTTCAATTCACAACTCAACTATTACATAGACTGGTTATGCTATATTTTAATATGTTTAATGTGGGTTTTCAATCATGTACCATCTACCTGTGATTCTTACGTATTTTTCTAATAGTTCTTTTACAATTCTTGTATTTTGTCTATAATATTCAGTGCCAAATAATGTAGCTTGAATTTTGAATTGAGGAGCCAACTATTACATATACTTTTGTGTTCTATCAATATTCACTTGATCATAACAAACTATTAATTGTTGTAGGTTAGTTGTTCTATTTTCCATAGTGTTAAGGTCTATTTAATGTGGGTTTTTGATAGTTTTCCATGAAACCAACACCACAATGGCTTTTTGAACAATACAACTTAAACAAAGTATACTTTCCCACACTGCAACACTCAATATTGCATTTACTGAGCACTTGCTCACATTAACTATGGCCACACCCATCATACAACAACAAAAACAGAAAAAATAAACATTCCCACAAGCAAACACAAACAACAACAATGAACAGTGTGTTATGGGCATCTGGGAGGAAGAGTACCATGAAGAACAGTTTTTCATACATAAATTCAAACAGATGAGGGGGAATAAATATCATTGAACATTTTGATAGGACACATATAATATGTTGCAACCAAATAAAATAACTACAACTTGATAAATAGTTTGTTATAAGCAGCTTGAAACAAATGAGCAAAAAAGAGTATCCTTAAACATATTGGTACAACACAAGCAACCTATGTAACAGTTGCAAGATGTAATAGAATAAAACTTTAGAATCACATTTTAATGGGTTATGGATAGGAACCATTCACCTTTTTCTATTTTTTTTGGCTTGTGTATGTTTGTCTACCTCTTTTAAACTTGTTTTTGATGTGGGGTTTTTTACCACCTGTCATTTACCTGTGATTCTCAAGTGTTTTTTTAACAATTGTTTTAGAGTGTCTGAAATGGCAGATCATCTAAAATAGATTTTATGGGGAAGTTTAGCATATGGAGAGTACAATCTAAATACCATAGATATGGAGAGTTTCTTATACAAAAATTTTGTTGTACAAAATGCATATAGCGATGAGGAAGAACATATATAACAATGGGTAGTAGGCAGAGGACACGAAGCACACATGGGCCAAAAAAGAAAGTAAGTACTCAAAAGGTGGAGGTTAATCTTATTTTTGTGAATAATACAAGTAAACTACAACAATGAATATCTTATTAATCTTCAAAGAGATGAGAGAAAGAGAATATGATGATGTGTTTGAAATTTCCACAAGGGTTTTCGTCAGAGAAACCGTCATTAGAATTTTTTTGCGTATTTAGATATTTTTTTTGTTAGCTCAAAAGGAAACTATACAAACATGGAAAAATGTAATGTGCACAATATACAATTTTTATTATAGTTAAATGCATGTAACAATCCATGCATGAATGTATATATATAGAAACAAATATATGGAGGCTATCTAACCATGGATGAAGAAAAGGGTTGAATGTATAGCTTAGGAAAATACAAATTTATAAAACAAACCTTGTTTACACTTACAGGTATGGCCGCCTTTCACATACCAATTTCCTAACACATGGGGTTCATTTCTCATTCTCCATCTATGTTTGCAATGATGCCAATATGATATTGTTGCAAAGAAAAACTTTTTTTGAACATGTTAAAATATGTGTTTGGTTAGATGCATATAGAATAGCAAAAAGGTATTGGAAAATGACTTACAACAATAATTGAAGCTTAAACACTATAGATTATAGGTGGGAACTGCCAAGAGGCTCTTCCATCTAGTATCTAATAGAGGTGTATGGTAGCTTTGTTGAGTAGCCTGCTATGGAACCAACACCACGGTGTGTCATTTCAATATGCAAGAAAAACAATAGAAATCCTTATATTGGAACAAAAAATATTACATTTACTCTCTTGGGTGGAATTGAGCAATAATGTCGGGATGTATCAACCATGGTAGCACTGAAAACTTTCCATTGTGATTCCATTGAACAAGGCAACTAGTCATGTGGGTGGCAAACCGCACGACCAACAATCTCAATCATTGTTGTAAACAAGGCCAAACAACCTGTCACAAATAGCATGGAATTTTATCATAATTGAGGAAAATAAAAAGTAATCTAGACAGTAATATATATTTTATGAATGCAATATACAAGAAGAGTTGAAGAGTGAAATGATGAAAAATGAGAATTTTGTGCATTAACATTTTCATCTAGTTGAATGAAATAAAGCTAATAGAAAAACTAACAAGAAAAGAATATGTGGGATAAAAGGATGAAGCACAAATGTCAAAACTTAGGGTATATAGGCAGAGAAAATGGAAAACATAACATGATTGTAGAATTTTAAACTTATTAGTCAAATGTAACAGTATTTTTTTTAGAATGTTTTGTAGAGTATGTACATATATAGTTTAATATACTGAAATGTTCAAAATACATTATTGAGTTATAAAACTTTTGGGCTCTACTTATTTTTGGTTACGATCTCTATGCATCATTCATAATTGAAGTTGTTTGTATTTGCATATGTATTAATTTGTAACAGCTACAACTGTAAGTTAGAGTATTGCATGTTAAAATTGGTTGAAAGAGAATTATAGGTATGTTGATAAAGAATTGACATCATGCAACTTAAAAAAATTTGGACAAACATGAATAGGTTGAATATACAAAAGAGTCTATTCTTCTGAATGCCTTTTATAGAAAGTATGACTCAACAAAATGTTAAAACAGAGAGTCAGCAAATTAATATATATGGGTGCATATTTGCATATTGAATTTCACAAGCATTGTATTCCTAAAAGTCAAGAAGATAGTAAACAAGAAGAAAATTATCTTAAATTTGTAAATATAAAGAGGATGGAAAGAATTGAATAAAGTTTTGTCCCTTGCTTATTCTTGGCTACTATCTTTGTCCATGTTTGGCATTATACCCAGTTTTGCACAAATTATTACATAGTATGGTTCTATAAAATTTAGCTTAAAAATCCTTGAAAAGAGGATGATATATAGTTTGAACCAAATGAAAGAGTAATTGTTCTAGAGCCTTTTCTATAAGCTAGTGCACGAGCTGGGGGAAAAAGCATTTGGCAAGGGTTGGAGTTGATCCAACCACACCTCTTCAGTGTGACGTCTAGCAATTTATCTATTGTTTCTAAGCTTGGAGTATCTTTCAGATGAGAATGTTGGATCAATGCAGAGTCTTTCAATTGATTTAACATGAGATATAGTTGTAAAATTAAATCCTTTCCTCTCTTTGTTTCCTATGTTTATCATTTCTTTGTCCAATGTTAAGCCTTGTGCTTTGTGTATTATGATTCCACATGCCATGGTGAGTGGGATTTGTGTTCAACTACCCCAAGTTATAGCTAGGATAAAGATGTCTCTTTGGTTTTCTAGGTCCCATGGTGGGCCAATGTAATTTTGGAAGAAAAAAACAACATAGTCATGTGGATCTGGGAGTTTAGAATGTGCATTGTACATAATAGTTGTAACAAGACCAAGGGATCCATTGACTAGGCTAGCTTGAATCCATAAATTTGTTGTTAGCATCACCTGTTCACCAACACAAAGCAACAATTCTGTTAGAAGTTGTTCATCATCTCCATGATCAGATGTATGTTGTAATGCTACTCGAGCAATACTAATGACTATGGACAGGTTTAACTGTTTGACCTTTTTTTTTTGTGGAATATGACTAAGTCATTTGTGGTGAAAAAATGTGTGGCAACATCAAATTGTTCTCTTTCTATGGTTGGGATAATTTTATTTGTTTGTTTCATAAGCTCTTTCTAGTTGTCATGGAGAGCCTCAGCATTTCTTATATGGAGAAGAATTTCCCAAAAAAATTGTTGGGAAGGGCTATCTCCTTTTTGGTAAAAAATTGATGAGGGTGTAGCCTGAGACTTAGAAAATAACCCAAAAATAAGAGAATAATTTTATTATTCAAAAAATGGAGATTCTTACATGTAGAGGATCTCAGATCCCCAAGTTCTACAACACATGCAAGTTACAAAAAGCTATAGAATCACCCTTTCACAATATGCGAGCTTGTCTCCAAAAAGTTACCTAAAAATTAGAAACCCACCTATGAATAGAGCTCCTCTTTAGTTTGGAGCCAAAACAACATTCAAATTTGAGTTTAGGTAGTTTGGCGCCAAAAAATTACAACTTGAAGTTCAAATTTCAAAAGAACATTTGCAATTGCATCTTCTAGAAAGTGCGCCAACTTCTCGGTCCATAACTTTTGATCTAGGACTCCGATTCGTGAACTGTTTGAACCGTTGGAAAGGTCTCAAAGTCAATAACGCACTCAAAATCACTAAACTAATTTCAACAAGTTTCAGGGCCATTCTAGGAACTCTAAGTGCCTCAAATCTAACTCAGAATATTTTTAGGTGCAAATTTGGGAAACTAAAATTGCAATATCTTTCAATCCAAGAATAGAAAATAAAAACCATAAATTGGGAATTTCATTATGACGAAAAGGGTATCCAAAAATTTAAAAACATCTAAAAATTGAGAAACTTGAAATTTAACTATTTTTCGGTGATGCAAGATTACCCTTACACCATTAGATGCTCCTGCATTAGACACCCAGGGTAATTTGAGAAGTGACCCTGTCACGTCCTAGATGGTGGAGGAAAACCCAAATGGTTGACCTTTTCCTTAGGCAACCAGGATGAATCTTCAATAGGCCTTCTTTTCCATTTCACCAGATATTCTTCATACTGCCTGTTCTTGGTACTCCTTCTGACACAACTATCCAGGATTTCTTCAAACTCCTTTTTTGAAGTAGGTGCTGGAATCCCACACTGTTCCATCATTGGTACTTCCTTTGCGCCACCTTCATGATACTATGCCAAATCTAAAATGTTGAACATAGGGGAAATGTTGAATCCATCTAGCAACTCTACCTCATATGCATTCCCTGAATCATGCTTCTTCAAAATTTTATAGGGACCAAACTTCTTCATATTCAATTTGTTATATGTTCCCACCAGAAACCTTTCTTTCCTCAAGTGGACCATCACTTCATCACCAATCTGAAACTCCTTATACCTCCTTTTCTGATCTGCCTTAACCTTATACTGCATATTCATCTTGTTAATATGTTCTCTTACCTTCTCATGTATATCCTTGATGTGTTCTACAAAATCTTTGGCTTCAACACTTATTTTCTTCTCTTGGTCGACCTTCCTTAATTTTGGAGCTGTTCTAGGGCTACCTCCATACACAATCTAGAATGGTGATCTACCAGTGCTTCTGTTGAAAGAATTATTGTAAGAAAATTCTACCTAGGGTAAGATCAAGTCCCATCCCTTGGGTTTATCTTCTACCAAACATCTCAGTAGGTTACCCAGACTCCTGTTAACAACCTCTGTCTGCCCATCTATTTGTGGATGGTTTGCAGAATTGAACTTCAACTCTTGTCTTTAGCTTCTTCCACAAAGTCCTCCAATAGTACCCCACAAATTTGGTGTCACGATCTAAATCAATACTCTTTGGCAGACCATGTAGCCTCACCACCTCTTTGAAGAATAAGTTAGCAATGTAGAATGCATCATGGGTCTTTTGACATGGAATGAAATGTGCCATCTTTGAAAACCTATCAAGCACCACAAAGACTGAATCATTCCCTCATTGTGTCCTTGGAAAACAAAGAACAAAGTCCATACTTATATCCTCCCACGACCTCTCTGGTATAGGTAAGGGCTGATATAAGCCTATATTCTGACTCACTCCTTTACCCATTTGACATACCCTACAGTTTTGTACAAACTTCTTCACATCTTGTGACAACTGAGGCCAATAATAATGCTCACCGATAATGGCAATGGTCTTATCCTGACCAAAATGTCCTGCCATTCCTCCACTATGCTTCTCCTTTATCAGGTTCTCTCTCATGGAACTCCTTAGGATACACAATTGACTTCCCTTAAATAACATACCATCCTAGATTATGAAATCTAGCCACCTTGTCCTGTCCACTGTAACAGGTTCCTTGCAAGCTTTCCAAGCCTCTGCAAAATTAGGATCTTCTACGTACAATATCTTAATTTCAATAAACCCAACCACTTCAATCTACATCTTTGTCATCAATGTATGCCTCCTACTTAAGGCATCTACAACCCTATTTGATTTCCCACTCCTATATTTCAAAACAAAGGTATAACTCTGCAAAAACTCTACCCATTTCATATGCTTCTGATTTAAATTTTCTTGACTATTTAGGTACTGCAAGGCCTGATAATCAGTATATAGAACAAATTCCTTTGGCAACAAATAATGTCTCCATTTCTTTAATGATTGAACTATTGCATAAAATTCCTAATCATATACAAAATACTTTCTCTTGGCATCATTTAACTTTTCACTGAAATAGACAATGGGCTTACCTTTTTTTGGCTCAACACTGCTCCAATGGCACAACCAATGGCATCACAATCCACCTGAAACACCTTGTTGAAATCTGGGAGGGCTAGAATAGGTTGCTCTATCACCTTCTACTTCAACAGTTCAAAACTTTTTACCACTCCACTGCTCCACTTGAATTCTTTTCTATCCCCTCTCATTGTTTTAGTCAGGGGTCTACAAATACTACTAAAGTTTATAATGAACTTCCTATATAAACAAGCCAAACCATAGAAAGATCTCACCTCAGTAGCAATTCTTGGGGTAGGCCATTCCAGAATAGCCTTCACCTTCTCTGGGTCCATCTTGAGACCTTCTGTTGAGACAACAAACCCCAAGTACACTAACTCCCTCTTCACAAAACTACACTTCTTCAGATTAATCAACAGTTTCTCTTCTCTTAAATTCTCAAAGGCTCTCTAAATATGCATCAGATGCTCATCCAATGTCTTACTGAAAATCAAAATATCATATAAATGCACAATAACAAAGCTTCCCAAAAATTCTTTTAGTACCTCGTTCATGAGCCACATGAATGTGCTCGGTGCATTGGTTAGCCCAAAAGGCATGACTAACCACTCGTACAGGCCCTCTTTTGTCTTGAAGGTAGTATTCCATTCATATCCCTCTCAAATTTGGATCTGGTGATATCCACTCTTCAGATCAATCTTTGTGAAGTACTGAGCTCTATTCAAATAGTCTATTAGGTCATCCATCCTTAGTAGGGGAAATCTATACTTGATTGTTATCTTGTTTATGGCTAGGGAATCTGTACACATCCTCCACTCCCCATCCTTCTTTGGTGCTAGTACTGTAGGTACTGCACATGGACTCAAACTCTCCTGTATCAAACCCTTTCTCAACAACTCTTCAACTTGTTTGTTCAACTCCCCATTTTCTGCTGGAGTGATTCTATGAGCTGCCTTAATTGGAAAACTGGCTCCAAGAATTAAGTCAATCTGATGACTAATATTCCTTATTGGTGGTAAACCCTCAATTATATTATCAGAAACAATATCCTGAAACTCATCCAACATCCCAGAAAATTCTTCTTGAACCTTCTCACTATCCTCCTTACTCACTCTAGGAATCAATGCATAACACACATGCTCATGCTTCATACCTTCTAAAAAATTTCTTCCATTTACATAACAAATTCTAGCACTACTTCATACCTTTTCTTCAGTCTCCTTTAGGGGTTTCAACATGTGACGAACCCCATCCTTTGTTAAGGAATAAGTGTTTGCATGGCCATTGTGTATAGCTCACCTATCGAACTGCCACGACCTCCCCAAAAACATGTGACACGCATCCATGGGGATGATATCACAGAGTACCTCATCATGGTAGCTCCTGATCTTGAACTTTACTAGGCACTCCTCATTGACCAAAACTTTGTGGTCTTTCTACAACCATGCAATTTGATACAGATTCAGGTGCCTTTCCCTCTTCAGCTTCAACTTTTTGACCATCTCTTTTGACACCAGATTATCAGTGCTCCCACCATCAATAATGACATCACAACATTTTCCTTCACACTTGCACCTTGTGCAAAA
The DNA here is from genome assembly GCA_007258455.2 of Sequoia sempervirens. Lineage (NCBI taxonomy): Eukaryota > Viridiplantae > Streptophyta > Pinopsida > Cupressales > Cupressaceae > Sequoia > Sequoia sempervirens. The sequence continues at coordinate 32,502,138 of VDFB02056351.1, forward strand.
CAAATTCTTCCTTTGTTCTGGTTCCTTTTCCTTAGTCACCAGGGCTCTCCTAATCACTAGAGCTTCTCCCCTTTCAACATCATCTGAATGTTTATATTGGGCCTCCTCATCTACATGCACAACCCTTTCACGACCTTCTAGCCTTTTGTCTGCCCTTCCTTGGTGTTGTGGACATTCATAGGATCAATGCCCTTCTTCACCACACTGGAAACATGTTCATTTGAAACTACCTCTTCCAGATCCTTGTCCATATATCTCTCATCCTCTACCTCTTTGATCACCACTGTTTTGATCACAAGGGCGGTAGAAGTTGTCATTCTTTTGGCTTTGGCTGGTACCCACATCTTCACTTTTCTTTTCATCATCATTTCGGCTTCCTGAAGGTCTTCCACTGCCCCTTCCACTTTTCCTTCCTTGTCCTTTTTGCTTGTCATCAAATCTTTTTTCAGCTTCTCTTCCACCTTCAAAGCAAACTGATACACATCCTCAATGGTGGTCATTCCGACTAGGCTTAACTCCTCCTAAATGCTCGGTAGTAACCCATTAAGATATTAGGCTACCTTCTCCTTATTGGCCTCTGTGTGACCCATTCCGATGATTATCTTATGAAAATATTCAGTATATTCTTTCACAGATCTGTTTCCTTGCTTCAACCCTTGCAATTTCTTCAACAGATCTAACTCGTAGTCCACTGGTATGAACTGCTTCTTTAGTTTCTCTACCATGTGATCCCATCTGGTGATCTTTCCTTTTCCTCTTCGATTTCTTTCCAACTGGACCTCCTTCCACCAAATATTGGCATGGCCCTTTAGCTTCATTTTTGCAAAATTAACCCAATCTTGGTCCTCTATTTCCTCATACTCAAAATATTCTTCTATTTCACTGATCCAATCGATCAACTCTTCCAAGTTCAGACTTCCAGAATAACTGGGGACTTCTGCTCTAGGTGTTTTCCCGATCTTCAAAATGGCCCTTATTAGCCACATTTGGTCTTGATCAATTACTTCTTCTTTCTCTTCTAAATTTTAACCTTCTTCCTCTCCTTCATCCTTGCTTTCCTCCCTCAGGTTTAACCCTCTTCTCAACTACTCTTGTAACACGTCAATCTGTCTCGGGAGGGCTACCAATGCATCTCTTCCACCAGCATTTCTGCCAGCTCAACCACCTCTAGCACCATCATGCCTACCAGGCATCACTCTTCGAGGCATCTTTCTTGACCTCGACCCACAACCACGGTGCTAGTGTGAACTGCCTCACGATTGATGATCTGTCCACACGCTCAAGAAAACCTGCTCTGATACCACTTGATAAGGGCACAGCCTAAGACTTAGAAAATAACCCACAAATAAGAGAATAATTTTATTATTCAGAAAATGGAGCTTCTTACATGCAGATGATCTTAGATCCCCAAGTTCTACAACACATGCAAGTTATAGAAAGCAACAAAATCACCCTTTCGCAATATGCGAGCTTGTCCCCAAAAAGTTACCAAAAAATTAGAAACCCACCTATAAATAGAGCTCGTCTTTAGTTTGGAGCCAAAAAAATATTTAAATTTGAGTTTAGGCATTTTGGCACCAAAAAATTACAACTTGAAGTTCAAATTTCAAAAGAACATTTGCAATTCTATCTTCTAGAAAGTGTGCTAACTTCCCGGGGCCATAGCTTTTGATCCGGGACTTCGATTCGCGAACCATTTGAACTGTTGGGAAGGTCTCGAAGTCAATAACATGCTTGAAATTTTATATGCCAATTTTGGAAAGTTTTGGGGCCATTCCAGGTACTCGAAGTGCCTCAAATTTAACTTAGAAGATTTTCAAGTGCAAATCTAGGAAACTAAAAATGCAATATCTTTCAACCAATGGATGCTCCCGAATCAGACACCTAGGGTAATTTGAGAAGTGACCCCGTATGTCTCAGATGGTGTAGGAAAACCCAAATAGTCAACCTCTACCTTAGGCAACTAGGATGAATCTTCAATAGGCCTTCCATTCCATTTCACTAGATATTCTTCATACTGCCTATTCCTGGTACTCCTTCCCACATGACTATCTAGGTTTTCTTCAATCTCTTTTTCTAAAGTAGGTGCTAGAATCCCACACTGTTCCATCATTGGTACTTCCTCTGCACCACCTTCATGATACTCTGTCAAATCTGAAATGTTGAACACAAGGGAAATATTGAGTCCATCTGGAAACTCTACCTCATATGCATTCCCTGAATCATGCTTCTTCAAAATTTTATAGGGACTGAACTTCATCTTCAATTTGTTATATGTTCCCACCAGAAAGCTTTCTTTCCTCAAGTGGACCATCACTTCATCACCAATATGAAACTCCATATACCTCCTCTTCTGGTCTGCGTTAGCCTTATACTGCATATTCATCATGTTAATATGTTCTATTACCTTCTCATGTATATCCTTGATGTGTTTTGCAAAATCTTCGGCTTCACCACTTATTTTCTTCTCTTGGTTAATTTTCCTTAATTCTGTAGTTGTTCTAGGGCTACCTCCATACACAATTTGGAATGGCAATCTACTAATTCTTCTGTTGATAGAATTGTTGTAAGAAAATTCTACCTGGGTAAGATCAAGTCCCATCCCTTGGGTTTATTTCCTATCAAACATCTCAGTAGGTTACCCAGACTCTTGTTAACAACCTCTGTCTACCCATCTATTTGTGGATGGTGTGTAGAACTGAACTTCAACTCTGTCTTCAGCTTTTTCCACAAGGTCCTCCAAAAGTACCCCACAAATTTTGTGTCACAATCTGAAACAATACTCTTTGGCAGACCATGTAGCCTCACCACCTCATTGAAGAACAAGTTAGCAATGTGGACTGCATCATGGGTCTTCTGACATGGAATGAAATGTTCCATTTTCAAAAACCTATCAACCACCATAAAAATAGAATCATTCGCTCATTGTGTCCTTGGCAAACCAAGAACAAATTCCATACTTATATCCTCCCACGGCCTCTCTGGTATAGGTAAGGGATGATATAAGCCTGTATTCTAGCTCACTCCTTTAGCCATCTAACATACCCTACACCTTTGTACAAACTTCTTCAAATCCTGTGACAACTGAGGCCAATAATAATGCTCACTGATAATGGCAATGGTCTTATCCTGACCAAAATGTCCTGCCATTTCTCCACTATGCTTCTCCTTTATTAGGTTCTCTCTCATGGAACTCCTCAGGATACACAATTGACTTCCCTTAAATAACATGCCATCCTAGATTATGAAATCCAGCCACCTTGTCCTGTCCATTGTAACAGGTTCCTTGCAAGCTTTCCAAGCCTCTACAAAATTAGGATCTTCTGCGTACAATGTCTTAAGTTAATTAAAGCCAACCACTTCAATCTGCATCTTTGTCATCAATGTATGCCTCCTACTTAAGACATCTGCAACCCTATTTGACTTCCCACTCCTATGTTTCAAAACAAAGATATAACTCTGCAAAAAGTCTACCCATTTTGTATGCCTCTGATTTAATTTTTCCTGACGATTTAGGTACTGCAAGGCCTGATGATCAGTATATAGAACAAATTCCTTCGGCAACAAATAATGTCTCCATTTCTTTAATGCTTGAACTATTGCATAAAATTCTTGATGATATACAAAATACTTTCTCTTGGCATCATTAAACTTTTCACTGAAATAGGCAATGGGCTTACCTTTTTTTGGCTCAACACTGCTCCAATGTCACAACCACTAGCATCACAATCCACTTGAAACACCTTGTTGAAATCTGGGAGGGTTAGAACAGGTTGCTCTGTCACCTTCTTCTTCAACAGTTCAAAACTTTTTACCACTCCACTGCTCCACTTGAATTCTTTTCTATCCCCTCTCATTGTTTCAGTTAGGGGTCCACAAATACTATTGAAGTTTCTAATGAACTTCCTATAAAAACTAGCCAAACCATGGAAGGATCTCACCTCTGTAGCAGTTCTTGGGGTAGGCCATTCTAGAATAGCCTTCACCTTCTCTAGGTCTATCTTGAGACCTTTTGCTGAGATAACAAACCCCAAGTACACTAAATCCCTCTTCAAAAAACTGCACTTCTTCAGATTAATCAACAGTTTCTCTTCTCTTAACTTCTCAAAGGCTCTCTGAATATGCATCAGATGCTCATCCAATGTCTTACTGAAAATCAAAATATCATCTAAATGCACAATAAAAAATCTTCCCAAAAATTCTTTTACTACCTCATTCATGAGCTGCATGAATGTGCTCGGTGCATTGGTTAGCCCAAAAGGCATGACTAACCACTTGTACAGGTCCTCTTTGGTCTTGAAGGTAGTTTTCCATTCATCTCCTTCTCAAATCCAGATCTAGTGATATCCACTCTTCAGATCAATATTTGTGAAGTATTGAGCTCCACTCAAATAGTCCATCAGGTCATCCATCCTTAGCAGGGGAAATTTGTACTTGATTGTTATCTTGTTTATGGCTCAAGAATTTGTACACATCCTCCACTCCCCATCTTTCTTTGGTGCTAGCACTGTAGGTACATATGGACTAAATCTCTCCCGTATCAAACCCTTTCTCAACAACTCTTGAACTTGTTTGTTCAACTCCTCATTTTCTGTTGGAGTCATTCTATGAGCTACCTTATTTGGCAAACTAGCTCTAGGAATCAAGTCAATCGAATAACTGATCTTCCTTATTGGTGGTAAACACTCAGGTACATTATCAGAAACAATATCCTGAAACTTATCCAACATCTCAGAAACTTCTTCTGGAACCTTCTCACTATTTTCCTTACTCACTCTAGGAATCAATGCATAACACACACGCTCATGCTTCATACCTTCTAAATTTTTTCTTCCATTTACATAAAAAATTCTAGCACTACTGCATACCTTTTCTTTGGTCTCCTTCAAGGGTTTCAACTTGTGACGAACCCCATCCTTTGTCAAGGAATAAGTGTTTGCATGGCCATCATGTATAGCTCGCCTATCGAATTGCCACGGCCTCCCTAACAACATGTGACATGCATCCATGGGGATGATATCAAAGAGTACCTCATCATGGTAGCTCCTGATCTTGAACTTTACTAGGCACTGCTCATTGACCAAAACTTTGTGGTCTTTCTGCAACCAGGAAATCCACTATGGATGCGGGTGCGTTTCCCTCTTCAACTTCAACTTGTTGACCATATCTTTTGACACTAGATTATCAATGCTCCCACTGTCAATAATGACATCAAAACATTTTCCTTCACACTTGCACCTTGTGTGAAACAAATTCTTCCTTTGTTTTGTTTCCTTTTCCTCAGTCACTAGGGCTCTCCTAATCACTAGGGCTTCTCCTCTTTCAGCATCATCTGAATGTTCAGATTGGGCCTCCTCATCTGCATGTGCAACCCTTCCATGACCTTCTGGCCTTTTTTCTACCCTTCCTTGGTGTTGTGGACATTCATAGGCTTGATTCCCTTCTTCACCACACTAGAAACACGTCCCTTTGAAACTACCTCTTCCAGATCCTTGTCCATATCTCCCTCATCCTCTACCTCTTTGATCACCACTATTTTGATCATGAGGGTGGTAGAAGTTGTCATTCTCTGGTCTTGATCAATTGCTTATTTTTCCTCTTCTACATTTGAACCTTCTTCCTCTCCTTCATCCTCACTTTCCTCTCTCGGGTTTAACCCTCTTCTCAACTACTCTTGTAATGCATCAATTTGTCTCTGGAGGGCTGCCAGTGCATCTCTTCCACCAGCATTTCTGCTGCCTCGGCCACCTCTGACACCAATATGCCTACCAAGTATCACTCTTGGAGGCATCTTTCTTGACCTCAACCTACAACCATAGTCCTAGTGGGAATTTCCTCATGATTGGTGATCTGTCTACATGCTCAAGAAAACATGCTCTGATACCACTTGATGAGGGTGCAGCCCGAGACTTAAAAAATAACCCACAAATAAGAGAATAATTTTATTATTTAGAAAATAGAGCTTCCTACATGCAGAAGATCTTAGATCCCCAAGTTCTACAACACATGCAAGTTACAGAAAGCTACAGAATCACCCTTTCGTAATATGCGAGCTTGTCCCCAAAAAGTAACCCAAAAATTAGAAACCCACCCATAAATAGAGCTCCTCTTTAGTTTGGAGCCAAAACAACATTCAAATTTGAGTTTAGGTGGTTTGGCGCTGTAGACACCTAAAAATGGTCTGGAGAATTCAATTAATCGAATACGCCTTATTTGATTAATTAATCTTAAAATTCCTCTACTTAATAAATAAATAAGAATATTTATTTATATCAAGTTCATTTATCAAATTCTCCTGTTTTTCTTTTCTAATTAAATAAACAAAATTAAAAACTTTGTTTTATTTAATTATTATCACATTAATTCTCTCTTAATTAAATAAACAAAATTAAAAACATTGTTTTATTTAATTATTATCATTATCTTAAAATTAAATACACAATTTAAATAATTCGTGTTATTTAATTTCACATTTCCTCTTAATTAAATAAAGATTGTCAAAAATCTTTTATTTAATTATCACTCTCCTTTAATTTAATAAAAACCAAACCCTATAGTTTGATTTATTAAATTATTTATTCCTCATTTTTTTGCTAAATTTAAATAAATTAAAATTATTTAAATTTATTGCATAAAGTTTGCACTATTCCCTCACCAATAAATATTTATTTCCCCACCAATGAAATTAATGGCACTGCCATTCACGGGAAAGCTTCAGGGAAAATTTGCAGGAAGTTCTCTCAACAACCTTCCACCCACCTTCCCTCTTATCTTGCCTGGTGTTTTCATGGGGAGAAACCATTCTCCATGATCAGCTCCTTCTTCTCATCCCATGCCTTTGGATTCTCCAGAGGAAATCACAGCCCCTCATCCCGGTTTCCTATGCAATTGTGCTGCCGTGAAAGCTATAAATATAGCTCTTGGGCTACAAGAAAAGGATCCCAATGAATGCAATCTTACTCTGCAGGTTTCTAGAGCACTCAAGCATCCAAACCATCCAGCATTGAAGCAACCATCCAGCATCCACCAAGCATCATCCTTTTGCAGTCATGGCTGCCATTAGCATAGAATTACATACTTAAATCATATTAGAATCATCTTAGTTTAATTTCTCATTCTCTAAGTGTCACTAAATAGTTTAATTAGCTTAAGAATCTGAGAGCTAAATAAATTAGTTCAGTCTTTAGAGTTAGAGAGCAATAGGATAAATTTCTGTAGATTTTGTAGTTTAATTTAGTTTAAATTTCTTAATCTTAGATGCAATATCTTATTTAGAAGCGTAGAGGCATTGTATAATTCGCTTTTTCCCCTTTTACACGCTTACAGGCGCCAAAAAATTACAACTTGAAGTTCAAATTTTAAAAGAACATTTGGAATTGTATCTTCTAGAAAGTGTGCCAACTTCCTGGGGCCATAACTTTTGATCCAGGAGTCTGATTCGCGAACCGTTTGAATCATTGGAAAGGTCTCAAATTCAATAATGTGTTTAAAATTAGCTATGCCAATTTTGGCAAGTTTTGGGGCCATTCTGGGAACTCTATGTGCCTCAAATCTAACTCGAAAGATTTTTAGGTGCAAATCTGGGAAACTAAAACTACAATATCTTTCAACCCATGAATAGAAAATAAAAATCATAAATTAGAAATTTCATTATGATGAAAAGGGTATCCAAAAATGTAAAAAATTTAAAAACTAAGAAAATTGAAATTTAACTATTTTTGGGTGATGCAAGATTGCTCTTACACCACTGGATGCTCTTGCATCAAAAATAGTGTCCAATGTGACTAAGACTATGAAAGTATGTCTTAAGGCTACTGCCAATGACTGTGAAGCATAAATAGGGGTATCCATGATACGTGGAAATTAGGAAAGATCACTAACAAGGATGATGGAAACACTACCGAATGGCTCCCTTTGGTTATTAGGGAATGCTTGGTGCAATTGGCTATCTATTTTCAAAAGCAATTTTGGGCCTATAAAACTCATTTCATCTATCAAAATTTATTGAATATATTTAAAATTTTCTTGGAATATTGTCAATGCCTGACCTTGCAAAGGATTCATATCCTTTATGGGAATCCATAGGGTTGTATGGATTATGGAGTCATATATGTTGTATGCAACAACACCTATGGGGCCTAATGTGAGCAATGAGCTATTGGTTCTAGAAGTAGATGTGTTTGTTTGTTTCCTAATACAATTTATTAAAAATGATTAGCAAATGTGAGTTGTCCCTTGAATGATCATGTAGAGAGGGTCTTTGAGGAAAGCTTGAATGCGACGGGACTAGATGGTTTGAATAGACAATTGTTGTTTTGGTGAAAGTTGATGGGATAATGTATGTGTAGGAAAAAAATGTATCGTAGCTTTCTCACATTGTGCCATGGATGATGGGATGAATTGCAAATAAATATAATGAAATTGTCCAGGTACATGGTTTGTATTCTATGAATGGTTAATATCAAAGTCCCACCTACCCAACAACTAGAGTTGATTTATACTGAAGTTCGTAGTTGCACCAAGTTGAGAGAAAACTTCCCATTCATATTCATCCATAGAATGTTGATGGTTCAAATCATCAGAGTCACTACCATGTTCTTCTTCAATCATGGATGCAACTAGAAGTCTATTAACATGCCAAGGACGATAACCAGTTGTTTTTAAAACTTTGCAATTTTGTATGGTCTCTCATTTGGAAAGACCATATCTATTTGTATATTTCTAAAAGCTTTGTATAACATAAGTTTAGTCCAACAAAATGTCTCAAATATTTTTGTATCTTCAATGGGAACAATCTTGAACAACGAGTACGCAAGGACAATTGCAGGCTAGCGTCTCAATTTCCATTTAGCCTTTTTGTGCTACTTTGAATGTGTATATAAGTAGACTGAGTCAATTAGGGATACACTATCTAGCTCTAGAGCCCTTTTCATATAGAAATGAATATAATTTGTTGGCAGGTCTTCATCAACATCATCTTTATTTATATGGAACCATGTTTTTTTACCACATTCAAACACACATATTGTTGGCTTGAAGTGAGAAGAGGAAATTTTTGCAACATATGACACATCTCTTGTGTGGAGATGTCACACTCCACAAGAATATTCATCATGAACTTTTGATATGAAAGCAATGCTCTATCCTCAACTACATTTGTATTTGCAAGTCTTTTCAACATATCACTTGAGAGAATTTTCTGATTTCTTCTCAGATTTAGCTGCATATTTAGAAATATAATTTAAAATGATTTTCCTAGAAACAGCTAGTTGGCAGTCAACATTGACATGCTAGATTACAAGCATGGGTGGGCTATTAATATTTAGACAATCATCATTTCTTGCTAGCTTGTTGGACTTGTTAGTCTCAACATCATATATCTATGTAGAGGTAAATTGTTGCTGCCAAGGTGCTTTATACCGACATTGTAATTGCTCTCCTTTTTTTTATTAAACAAGTATATTCAAAGCATTTTGTGTGCCTTTGAATTGTATTTAAAAGCTCTTCATAATATATGATTAGATCACTAGAAAGAATCTGGCTTGTAGAAAGCAAGCACAAATTTTCTTCAGAGCAATGATACATTCTGAGCAATCTTTGTGCAAGGCAACATGGATTCCAAGCTAAAACATGTCTATCAAAAAAGTGTCTTACCATGGTAAAATCATGCTGATTGGACCAATCTAGAGTGTCCATGTTGGGGGATTTTGGAATCCATAAAAAATCATGCACATGTGCAGAGCCATGAAGTTTCTATTCATATTTATACCAATAATATTTTGCATCCAAAATATTTTCAATCACCTCTTCACAGAAAATTGAGAATCTATGATGGAGATATAAAGACGTGATATGTGGATTTTGAATGACACTATTGGTTAGTGTCTTTGTTGAGGGCTCCATTGCCAATTGAGCCATATAAGAGAATTTTTTTTGCAATTCATCCCATTTTTTTGTTTGCACAACTTAAAGTGAGAAAAAGGGTAGGTATGCCAAGTTTTTCAATCATTGTAGTGAGCTAGGCCCGACAAGAGTTCCAAAAATAATGGGTCCCACACAATGATGCACCAAAATGCATCATTTTCTCAGCTATATGTCCATTGGTGGTAGCTTAAAGGTATTCATGCAATGTAGACAATGACCTAGGGATTTTTTCTTCCAAGTCCACTCTAACAAAGATGGATATAGTTTGTTGGTTGTGATGTCTCATTATCAAAATGTAGAGGAAATACCTAAACCTGACATTTTTTCCAAATCTGTGGTCAAAATATCTCATTAAGTGGAGGGAATATTCTTGCAAGTGAATTTGAACATTCCTTAGTTGGAGGGGAAGTGTTGCTCTAGTGGGAAACAATATTGGAAAGGCCATTGTAAATAAACCTTCAGTGTTGTATTCATTAATAGGAGAAGAGCTAATTTTAGGCCAACACAAAATATTCTGGTCTTTTTATTCAATTTGCAATACCTTTTTGATTGCTTGGACCTCTCGTTTAGCATTTGGAAAAGAAGGGATAAATGATGAAAAGTTTGAAGAGAAATTTTCATCCTAAGAAACATTTGTTGAGCTAGTTGATGGCATTATGTCTTCATCATAAACTTGCTCTATTATATGCAAGAAATTGGACACATCAACAATAAAATTAGGTAACATATTAAGAGCATCAACATCAATCTCAACATCATTGTAATTATTTTCATATTGATTTTTTATTTCAATGCATCCATGACATGATGTTTATGAACATATCAATCATAATTACCACCTTCAATAGTGGTCCGACGTACAATGACAACCTCAAGTTCTTGCAAGTGGCATGGAAAAATCTCTGCTATGCTTGAGATATCTTGAGGAAAGCTTATCATGTGACCACTGTATTTAAATTGACCTCCTCTAGCATGGGACACCTGCAAAATCAAAGCCAATTTAGCAATAAGCATTTCTTCAACCTGCGTTAGCTTTTTTAGCAATAATCGTTGTGGGCTTGGGTCCATCCCATTTGAATAGCTAAAGTGGTGGGTACCTTTTTCAAAATAGCATCTTACACATGTTGTTGTGGACCTCAACATATGAGTGTGCATTCCTATGTAGATTTCTCTACATATCAAGAAAACAAAAAGGTTTGACAGTGCATCTATGCAACGCCAATATCATTTCACCATAGAAAGGTAGTAATCATTGAATATTTATTTCAAGTGTTGTTGATTTGTTGGTGCAACAGGGGGATTGCTTTGAGATTTTTTATGAGGGGTGGCATCCACAATTTCGAATGTGCATTATGAGGGAAGATTGGCAGAAGGAAAAGCCTTAGTTGTGCATGGTGCAACTAGCCTTTGTTCCATGTATTTTGTACGACACTTTGTACAAATTTCCTCTCTATATTGGCTATAGTACAAATGGTTTCATTGTTGTTTTTTACCCTTTCTAAATTTAGCAAGTGATTGGGTTATGGAACATGAATGTACTCGCATAGCCTAGGATTATACATACAAGGTCAACCATATTAACATATATAAATATACATGTATAACCATAGATATATTTAAATTAGTAATTACACAAAAACATGTAACAAAATATATATGTCTATCCATGTGTATATAAATGGATATGTATGGATGATCACAAAATTAATAACATAGTTTGAACATTGCGATATATAAAAATATATATAGAAGGATTTTATAGTTTTTTGTGTTAACCATTTCTAATATTTCACTTTTGTTATATCCCCTATTTAAAATAATACAATGACCAAGGACATTATGGAACGCCCACAGAGAATTTCATGGAATTTCATCACACATGACACAATAAGAAATTAGGTAGTAATTTGTTGTCTTCATATTTGATGTATCATATTCTACTCTTTTGACAATATAACTTAATCAAAGTATACTTTCCCACACTACAACATTGAATATTGTATTTACTTGAACAACCACCACCACAAAACAATGATAGGATGCATTAACACTCACATGAGCAAACACTTACCATTCAGCTTCCGCATATACATATGCATATACATACAAATACACATACATATACATATACATATACATATAAATATACATATACAGATACATATACATATACATATACATACACATACATATACATATGCATATGCATAAACATGTATACATATACATATACACATACAACAACAACAAGATGCATTAACCCTCACATGGGAAAACAATCATAATTAACCTTTTGCATATCAAGGCCACTAATTCCACCACCACCAACCCATGTAATCACGAAGCTCCACATTGCCATAAAAAAATTAGGTCAAGTCACCGCCAACTAGGACATGTACATATACATATACATATATGTATACATATACATATGGATACACATGCACATACACATACACACACATATACATATGCATATACATATACATACACATACACATATACATATACATATACATGTACATATACATACATAAACATATACACATACATATACATACACATATACTCTGTATCTCCTTGCACATCTATATGCTATGTCAGGTCCACTCATGTGTCTATAAACCTTAAAGTGAAGGAAACTAGAAAAAATTACACGCAATTTTCAATAGGTATTTAAAAAGGGAATTTATACTTACGAAATCAAGATCCCAAGGCCAATGGCTCACACCCTCATAACTAGAATCTGTAGCAGGAACCATGGTAGATCTCAACAAATCAATATTGGGGGGCTCTGGAGACCCATCCACAAAACCCGATTCCATAGACATAGTTCTAGGAACATTTTTTAGAGAAAAAAAGGTCACAATTTGAGTTGACTAATTGATAGCTCTATTTCACAATAACAATAGAAGATTAATGTATTGCAACTTCCCAATGGCAATTGGTAGATAACTTACAAAATATCGATCTATAACCGTTCCACTTTTAAAACTAAATAAACAACACAAGATAGAAGAACAAGAATAGAAATGAAATTTTAATAGTATCAAAACACCAAAGGGTACATCAGAAGAATAAAAATAATAAATGTATATCGATATACTATTATATGTTTCTATTTATCCTTCAGGTCAAGCTTATATATGTATCCATGCAATTTTTTATTATTTTACTATATTTCTACATATATAACTATATGCAGATTTTTGTATATGTTGCTAGCTGATCCTTTCACCCTTTATTAACAAAACAATAGGCTATGCAACAATAAGACTAGAAATGATTGAGTACATATATGCATTGAAGCTCCCCTTTCTCTCCACATTTAAAAACACACACACATATAACCAAATATATATATCCATATGTACACATGTATACACCTATCTATATACACACTACTATATCTAAATAGATGTGTATACCATACTCTTTTCCTCACTATGTAACTCCTCCCCTTGAAATTTATGAAGAGAGAAAACATCAAGATTGGATTTTCCATTAGTTGTCTAGTTAAGAAAGGTACAAATTCAGACCTTTTGTTTCCTATAGGATATTGTCCACTCCAAAGTAAGGCATTACTATAGGGAATAAAAGGTTTGAATCCGTAGCCTTCTCAGCCAATCAATTGAGGGAAAATCTAGTCTAGATGTTTGATTTCTTTATAAATTTCAAGGGGAGGAGTTATCAATGTACAATTTCTCCTATGTTAATGGTTACAATGTGAAATATGCATAGTATCATATCCATGTGGGATCTGTACAGTATTCAAATCGAAGGGAGAAATCTATGCAAACTAGCAACATATTTTTAACTTCAGAGCTTATTAAAATATATAAACCATAGGGGGACTCTTGGCCACATTCAAACAGTAAAGTAAAATGGGAAATGATTTCCTATGCTACTAGACAATGGCAATCAAGATGACAACAACAAGCCATGCAAGCTACACTATGTTTAGTTTTTTTTTAATGTATTCAATGCTATGTTATTAACATCTCAATGCTATATCATCTAATTCTATGGTTGTATTGTAGGAATTTTCTCATAAGCTAAATAATACTTACATATGTTATTTTTAACTCTTTTAAAATCAAAGTCTACCTAAATACAAATAAAGATAGCATATATAGTTGTTTAGATATACATGTGCATATATAAATTTTTGTTGCATTCTCAATCAAGACATAGTGGCCTTGGTTTGTATATATCGATATATATGTCTGCCTATATGTGTTTTTAAAAATATCAAACGGGGAATTCAATACATATATATAAACATAAATTCAAGGTAGATTGCCCACTAGTAAATATTATAAAAAAAGAGAGAAAATGTAAAATAGCTATTAGATGACAAATCCTATTCATAGATGATCTAATGAAAATCCCAATGTAAACTTCAAACAAATATCCTATCAGCTAAAAATAAAAAGTTGAACAAATAAAAGAGTTAATAGAATAACACTTAAAAGCCACAAAACTATTTTTTTCTTCAGACTTATACATATATCTTTTTAAATTTCCAAATCAATAATTCAAACCTAGTTCTTTATCACCATACCTATTTTCTCTAGGCCATGACAACAATTATATGATGCAAAAATCTCTAAAAAATACATATAACACCACAGGCTTAATTCTAGAGAAATCATTTATGCAACATACCCATGTAAAATAAATTTAGCAAATAATTATGATTCTAATAGCTTCTATATAATTTCTTTATTTCTCTTCAATATTTATTAACAAACAACATAGCTTGAATCTTGTATCAATATGTTTCATGATATTCATTTTTTCCTGATCTACTTGAAGCTCCCTGAAACAAACTACCCAGGTTTGTTTATGTCAGGGGTGGAGCTTGGTATTTACATGGGTTGGAAATGTCTTATATCTATTTCAACTACCCCACAACAAACTATTCTTCATCATATTCCTTTTTCCAATTCCCCATAACAAATTGATCATTATCGTAGTTTTCCTATTCTATTCTCCAAATTTTAAACTTCTATTTAATGTGGGTTCTAGAACATCTGTCATTTTCTTGTGATTCTTAAGTGTTATCCTAATAGCTCTTTTCCAATTTCGATTATTCTCTTATACCAATATGTTTCATGATATTCCTTTTTTCTCAAATTAAAAATATACAATTGAACAAATAAAAGAGCTATTAGAATAACACTCAAAAGCCGCCAAACTATTTTCTCCACACTTATACACATATCTTTTCAGCTTGGAAAACAATTATTTAAACCTAGTTCTTTATCACTATACCTATTTTCTTTAGGCTATGACAACAATTACATGATGTAACAATCTCTGAAAATTCATATAGTGCCATAGGCTGAATTGTAAATTTGAACTACATTGGTTGGCATTAAATATTATAGACAAATAATTTATACAAAATACCCATGTAAAACAACTTGCACCAAATAATTGTTATTCTAACACCTCTTATACAATTCCTCTTTTTGTCTTCAATATTTATTAATAAAGCACATAGCTCGAATCTTGTATCAATATGTTTCATGATATTCTTTTTTTTTCTGATCTGCTTGAAGCTCCCTTGAACAAACTTCCCATGTCTATTTATGTAAGGGGTCAAGCTTGCTAATTACATGGGATGGCAGTGTCCTATATCAATATGTTTCATTATATTCTTCCTTCCTCATCTTTTTCAACTTCCCCACAACAAACTATTCTTCATGATATCCTTTTTCTTCAGTTCCCCATAGTTGTTTTACAATTTCCCTATTTTTTCTATAATATTTAGTGGGGAATAATGTACCTTGGATTTTGAATTGACAAGGCAATTGTGACTCTTAAGTGTTTTCCTAAGAGCTCTTTTCCAATTTCATTTTTTTTTCTTGTACCAATATGTTTTATGATATTATTTTTTTCTCAACTATTTGAGCCTCCCCATAATAAGTTGTTCTTCATCATATTATTTTTTCTAGTGACCCTTACCAAACTATTCATTATCATAGTCTTCCTGTTGTATTCTCCATATTTTAAAGTTCTATTTAATGTTGGTTTTCCAACATCTATTATTTTCTTGTGATTGTTAAGTGTTTTCCTAATATGTCTTTTGCAATTTCCTTTCAGCTAAAAAGTCTAGATGTGGGCATCTATGTATGTGAAATTACTTACAAATAATATTCAAAGTAAAGAACCCAGTTCAAGTCAAATGAATGTATAGATTTGAGTTTGCACCATATTCCTACTTACCTGAAATTCTATCACTATCCATACAAGGTGTAACAACAAATTTTATGTGACAGTTGGCTTCTCAATTCAAAATTCAAGCTACATAATTTACCACTAAATATTATAGAGAAAATAGGAAAATTGTAAAACAACTATTAGAAAAAAAACTTAAGAATCATACGTAGATCACAGATGATCGAAAACCCACACCAAACATATGCATACAAGATAAATTGCAAATTAACATAGGAGCAATTTTTTTCTCCATTTCTTTATTGTTTTAGTTATCTCTGTGAATCTTTCATTTATTGTTTGTGGTTATCTATTTGTAACTTTGGTGTTGCATCCATTACCATAGGAGTAATTATAGTTCAACGAGTACCAATAACCTGTAAAAAATTCCTATAACGCCACACACCCAATTAAAAATTTGAGCTACATTACCTAGCACTAAATAGAGAAATTTTAAAAGAGCTATTATAGGACAAATCCTATTGACGACTCGGTTGACAAAAAATCCTATCACAAAATTCAAACAAATAAATTGAACAAATAAAAGAGATATTAGAAATAATAACACTTAACATCCACCAAACTAATTTTATCGCCAACATGTTTCTACTTTCATACTAACCCTTTGCATATATATACATATGCAATCACTCCTATCCTAATCTACAATTTGTCCTATCTTAATGGGTGTAACAACAAAGATGCACAAAGATAACTAAAACAATAAAGGGTGATAAAATCACAAACCCTAACCATATTTATTTGCCAAAGAAACAAGATTTAACAACAATTGCTCCTATGGTAATGCGTATAAGCCCATATATTTATGCAATCACTCCTATGTTAATCTGCAATTGGTCCCATGTTAATGGCTGTAACAGAAAAGATGCACAAAGATAACCAAAACATCAAACAAAGGGTGATAATATTACTAACCCTAACCATAGTTTTTGACCAAAGAAAGGCCAAAGATGCATAGAGATAACAACAAACAATAAATGAGGGACAAAAAAATTACTAACCCTAGAACCATATTTTTTTGACAAAAGAAAGAAGATTTAAGTGTACAAAACCAAAACACTAAACACACATGCAAAATGACTTACAGATTTTGCACAATAATAGTTTTAATATAAACAATAAATAAATCATTTATGCAAAACACCCATGTAAAACAACTTACGAATTGCACATAACAACAGTTTCAAAACCCTCCAATCTCCTATAAAACAGAGTCGATGCCATCAATTTTTACAATAGTCCCCTATCAAATGAACCATGAAACCAAAGATGATGATTTTTAGAATAGTCTGCTATCGAACCAACACCACGATCGCTCTTTCAACAATGCAACTTAATCAATATATTTTCTCGCACATTTCCAACTTTACTCCCCACAAGTTACAACACCCATGTAAAATGATTTACAGCTTCCTGAGAATAGTAGTTTTAACATAAACAATCAATAAATCATCTATGCAAAATACCCATGTAAAATGACTTAAAGATTGTAGAGAAAAACATATTGAAAACCCTCCAATCTGCTATGAAACCAACACTGCAATGGCCTTTTTGACAATACAACTTAAACAAAGTATACTTTCCCACACTACAACACTCAATATTGCATTTACTTCATCCGCCCGCATTTACTCTGCCTACCCCCATCATATAACAAAGACAGAATGATTAAACATTCTCATGAGAAAACACTTATGGTTTAGCTTCCACATATTGAGGACACCAACTCCACCACCACCAACCCACATAATTCCCAAGCTCCACATCGCCACCAAAAAAACCGGTCAAATCACCGTTGACTTGGACATCTTCGGTGTCAAAAAATCCAATTCATGGCTAGGTTGACAAAATTCCTAGTGGAAACTTCAAACAAAATAGCCTATCAGCTAATTATTTTAAAAATTTAAGAAAAATATGGTGCATTGGAAAAGAGAATGCTCTAGAAAAAAGGTATACATGACAAATAGTTTAGAGATAAATAAAAGGCTTCTTGAAACTATTATATTTCAATAAATTTGACTTTAAAATTTTATTAAAAATTAAATGTTTCTAAAAAATAACCCCTCCATGCACTAAATATTTATGTTGGCTATGTAGGAAAGAAATCAAGTAAAGAAAATAAATTTACTATAGTAAAAGTGGAGGTTTGTTGATCTCATTTTCTAAATGTGTTTTAAGAAGTAAATTTTCTTCTTAAATTTAATATATATATCCAAATAATTTAAAATAAAAAATGCAAACATGAACTACACTAAAATTTATCTATTTCATTAGTTTATACATGTAGACACTCTAAAATGGACTAATTATTCATTTAATATTTTAATTCTATTATTTAATTATTCTAATATTATCTTTTATAGTTAAATATTTTTTTATTATTTAATTATTATCAAATTTCCTCCTCCACTATTAATTTAACAATCTTGTATTATTTAATTAATTTATATTATTTATTCATTTAAAGTAATTAAATAATTAATGTTGTGGGTGGTAGGGTGGGTGACTTTCCACATGGATTGTGGAAAGTCTGATGGGGTAGTGTATTGGATATCCAGATTGGGGTGATGTGGGCATCAAGTTTGTTGCTTGCATCACAAACTCTCACTTTCGCTCTTGTTTGTACCGTTTCAGTTGGAAGCAGTAATGGCGAGGAGGGATTTAGTACTTTGTGAAGGATTTGGATGATATAGGTGGTCACATCTCGTTAGTTTCCCTCTACATTTGATGTACAAATGCATCTAAATGGTAGCAAGCTATGGTTTTTAGGTAGGTTAAGGTGGTGGGAATCCATTGTATAGCATGATAACCCAAACAACTTTTATGGCCCTCACATCCTAATTCTCTAATAGTTGGTAATTTGCAGCTTCATTTTCCTTTCTCAGGCTCTAGTTTTGGTGCGGTTTGTGTTAATGGTGGAGAGCTCTAAGTTCACAGTGCACATGTCGGTGGATACCTTGGTCTATTTTGGAGTAGACACCCCAATTCAATTGGGTTGTAAAGAATAACAAAATTCCTTCTCGAGCATTACAGACCATCACCTCAAGCGCATTCTATTAAACATTGATCCTTTAATAGTTGTAGCGGTAAAAATGGTGCTCAGGAAGGGTTATTTGGTGTTGCATGAAAAATTTACGGTGAATTCATAGATTCTCTCAGGTTTCTTGGCCTCCCTCTAGATATTCACATGGCTAAGGTAGAATCCAAAGCTTTAGTTTGTAAATTGTTTAGGAAAGGGTTGATGGAGGGTTTGGATGAGTTCCTCAAGATGGTGATACTTGGAGCAGGGGCCCTACATCCAAAATATTTGGAACTAGTTAAAAATTCAACTGAATTCATCAAGATTTACCCATTCCTATTGGACCTAAAGGGCATGGCATTGGTTTGACATAGGATGATCATGGCAGTCAGGGCCAATTTCCTCAAAAAAAATTTGTGGCTAGTCCAAAAGTTGAAGACTTTGAATGGGTGTTGGAATTTGACACCTTCGCAAAGGCCAATGGTTTTATGTCTAGGTCGGATGGTTTTATGGTTCTATGGTGTCTCTAGTTTAAAGACTTTTTGGTGTTTTCATATGCTCTATTTTGGTTTGGCTTTGGGCTAGTTGACCATTGCTTATCATTTCATCTTCTAGGTACTCTAATGTGGGGGTTTCACTGGTTTAAAGCTAGTATGGTGGTGGGTCGGACCTGTTTGTTTTTTGTTTGGTGTTGGGCATGTGGTTGTTAAGCCCTAATAATCATGGTGGATCTTGCATCTTGCAGATGTCTGTAAATCTTGTTTCAAATCAATATATTACTTTATTACGAAGCATTAAAAAAAAAAATAATGTTATTCAATTAATTTACTAACTTTTCTTCTATTTCCAATATTAATTAAATAATTTATTATTTAATTAATTATCACTTCTTAAATTAATTAATTTTTTTAATTATTTAATTTAATTCCTCAACATTATCTTCTTTTCAGAATAAATAAAATTATTTTATTTATTAATGTAGATGCCCAAAATTGTCTTAGCCTTTTAGCACCAATTATGGTCATTTCCTAATGATTAAATAATGTTTCAATTATTTAATTAATATCACTAATGCATATTCTACTATTAGTTAAATGACTTTATGTTATTTAATTAATTCACTTTATCATTAATATTCTTAATTAAATAAATCAATCCTATTTATTTAATTCCAAAAAGCATCGAGCCAAAAAATGGAGCAAAAAAAGAAGAACAATGGTGGTTGGAGAAGGGGCATCTCAAAATGGCAGAAAGGTGGTCATCATGAATATAGAGGTTCCACTAAAGTAGGCGCCCACTCGCATGGCAATCGAGATCAGGCTTGGAAACCCACACAAGATCTGGTGCAAAGGTATGGGTGGTCAAGGAATCAAAGATCAAGGAGGCCTACGTGTCAACCAAGTGCTAGGAAAGACCCCGCTTGGGATTCTCAGAGAAACCAGGTCTGACCAAACTTTAGGAGGAAAAATGGAAGATAGGGTGGCAAACAAGTGAAAAAAACATGGGTTCCAAAGAGGAATCTTCGTGATGGAGATCCCTATGTCCCCCGGATTAGAGAAGTAAAATAATGAAGATTTCGACTAGCTACATGCAACTGTGATGGGATTATCTCAAGGACTATGGAATGTTTGTCAAATGGACTAAAAGTGATGCCCCAAAATAGGAATTCATAGATTGGTTTGCAAACTACTTCGAAGGTCGAGTAAGAGAAAAAACCCTATTTGAAAATTTATTTCTATTAGAATGCATAGAATAGGACATCAAAAAGAAAATTTTATTTGAAGAACCTCTATTTTTTCATGGTTTTTCTTTTATAAAGTAGATTAGGATCAAAAATTTATTCCTAAACAACACAAATAAAAAAATTCCATCACTAGATTAGTTTGGATAATTTACCTCCCACGTACTGGAAAGAAGAAACATTAGGGAAAATTGGTGAAGACCTAGGGACTTTCATTGGTTTCGAGGAAGAATTTTTTCTAAGAAAATTAGGAGTACCTAAAATTCTAATTGATTTAAACACTGAGCTAAGATTCTTGGACAATTTAAAGATCCTTACTGAGAAAGGAGAATGGTTTCAAAAGGTCATAGTTGACACAAAAGGAGGAAGGTGCATCTTGAGCAAGGGATATATAGCAAGCTGCTCGAAAGAGGAAGGAAAATAAAATTACTTGGCTCTAAATGAAGGCTAGTATGGAAGGGGAACTAAAAGAACACTAAACTAGGAGAACATAGAAACTAAGATCAGTTCAAAGGGGCAATGAAGAGAGGAGATAGTAGGGGTAGTGAATGATCAGAAAATCCAAGGATCAAAATGAGGCTAAGGAACCAAACCCTAGTGGACATTCAGTTAAATTAGCTTTCCTTAAAGAGCTAAAAAACTTAATGAGAGAGACAGAGGAACTAGAAAAGGAGATAAATGAGAACATATTGATTATCTCAACACAAGGAATGAATGAAGAAAGAAATAGGAAAGTTGTAGACAACATTCAATGTGATAATGTAGCCTCACCAATAAGTTATATATTTGAGACATAAACACCATTGTGGTGGGGGATTGAGACAACCTATATGGGTGAAGATATTAACGATAATTTTTTTAAGATAGATATAGTAAATGGAGAGGAAGAATAGGTTAAGGCAACTTAGGACATCACATTTACTTTCAACAATGTAGAGGTTGATCTAGAGGAAGGCTTCAATGGATCTATTATCCTAGTAGACCATCAATTGTTGTTGGAGGCTATAGCTAAGTCAAAGGAAGAGAAAGAAAAAATAATAGCCCTAGGAAAATTAGGGATCAAACAACAATCAACCAAAAATTCTAGGTCAAACTATGGGAAAGGGAAGTAAAGAGGGAGAAAGTCAATTCAAGAATTGAGATCTATGGATGGTGATGTTGAAGGGCAACAAAAGCTTACTATGTTGTTGAAATTAGGGAAGGGAGCACCCCTTCCCAGATCACCATGAGGATACTTTCATGGAATGTTAGGGGCTTAAATGCCCCTAACAAATAGCATTTGGTCAAAATAAGATTGACTTTGACCAAAACATACATAGTTTTAATATAGGATAAAAAACTAAGCAATGAGGATTTAGAGACACTCAAGAAAAAATTCATGGGGTGGGATGTTACTAGGGTGAAAGCAAGTAGGGCTTCTAGTGGTATAGCAGTTGTCTAGAAACCAAATACAATGTAGATTAAAATGGTGGTAGAGAACCCATGCTAGTAGTGTTGTTGGGTACATAGTATCTAATCCAAGTTCAAATTTGGACTCATAAATGTGTATGGGCCCAATTCATGTATTAGAAAGTGTAGTTTGTGGTAATAAATTAAGGTATTCTTGAAGATAATGCAAGGGAAGAATTTTATTTTAGTTGGGGACTTCAATGGAGTGTTGTAAGATAGGGATAAACTAAGTGGATCTCAAAAGAGAAAATCAATCTCAAAAGGATTTCAAAGATTGGATCATAAGAAATAAAATGCTCAATATAGACTTTAGAAATGGCACTTACAGTTGGAAGAATAGGAGGTTGGTCTATTGTATGATAGCTGAAAAACTAGGTAATTTTTGTTTTGGGGAGGTTTAGACAACTTTATATTCCAATTTGAAGCTAGTGTTTCCCCTAGTGCTAGATCAGATCACCTTCCAATACAATTGGGCATTTAAGAGGATCATAGTCCTACTCATTCTCCCTTAAATTTTGAAAACATGTGGCTCAAGGACCCAAGCTTTTTAAGGCTAGTGGAAGAATGGTGGGCTAGATTCCAGTTAACCGAATCAAAGATGTATTATCTAATAATTAAATTGAAATGGTTGAAGCAAAAGATCAAGGATTGGAATTGGAACTATTTTAAAAATAGCTTTTAAACAAAGGAGAGCATAGAGGAATACCTTCTCAGCATGGAATATGATATACTATAGAATGGAATGAATAAGAAAAAATACTTCAAAGAGAAAGAACTCTTAGGGAAGTATGAAGACATTTTGGCCAAAGAAGAAGTCTTTTAGAAGCAGAAGTCTAGAGAAGTCTGGCTCAAAGAAGGGGATAAGAACACAAAATTATTCCACAACACAAGACAATGAAGAAGTGTGAACTAAATCATTAGTTTAAAATGAATGGATGGGTCCGTAGCTGATGAAAAAAAGGAAGTGGCTAAAGAAGTGGTAAGATTCTTTAGTAAGCTACTAAATAATTTTGAAGGATCAAGCTTGCAACATTGGCAAGATTTGTTGAAAAATATTCCAAAGTTAGTCACAGAGGCACAAAATAAGATGTTGAATGAAAAATACACCAAGGAAGAAATAAAAGTGTCCCTTTTCTAGCTGCACCTAGATAAAGCCCCTAGCTCTAATGGATTTCCAACTGGAATTTTTCAAAAAAATTGGGGTCTAATTGGTTATGAACTAGTGGATGTGACCAAAACCTCATGGAATTCTGGCAGCTTTCTCAAGGAAGTTAATAACACATTCATAGCTTTAGTACCCAAGAAAGAAGCCACTAAATCACTAGATGACAATAGGCCAATTGCTCTCTACAACATAATATATAAATTTATGACAAAGGCCATGGAAAATAGATTAGATCTCATTCTACCAATGGTGGTTTTCGATGAACAAATGTGCTTTGTCCTAGTGAGGGCGATCTTGGATGGAATTATTATTGCACAAGAGGTGATACATTCAATTGAATAGAATAAACAAGCCAACATAGTAATCAAACTAGATATTTAGAAAGCCTATGATATGGTGGACTAGAGATTTTTGGTCAAGGTTCTTGAGGTCTTTGGATTCAACAAGCACTGGATGAATTGGGTCTATAACTTCATTTCCATGCCCAAATTTTTAGTTCTTGTAATGGCTCACTTGAGGGTTTTTTTGAAGTGTTAAGAGGGATGCAACAAGGAGATCCAATCTCTCCCTTTTTGTGTATTCTCATGGTGGAAGCTCTAGGGAGAAAATTCACCTATGGCATTAGTTCTGCCCAGATTGAAGGAATAAGGGTAATAAGTGACCTGGAAGTGGTATCTCATCAGTAATTTGTTGATGAAACTACATCAATGGGAGCAAATAAGAGGAAGGAGGAAATACACTTGAACACAATACTCAGGCAGTATGTGTTGGTGTTTTTTAAGAACCAATCAGATCTTACTGAGCTTCCTAGACTCAATTCTCAAATACTTGAGAGATAATTGGCCAATGAACGAGATGAAGCTATAATGCTTAATTTCATGTACTTTAGGATCTACAAGACCCGGTAGGGTGATCCCATAATGTATATCTTATGATTCTCCTAAAAAATTGACTTGTACATTGTATAACAAAGAAGATATATTCCCATCAAAAGTTAAGTAGATGAAATCCTTCAAGAAATTGGCACTTCCTTAAAAGAATTAAACACCTAAAGCCAGGAATATAATACAATACCGACCACAACAAAAGGTAGATCAATTAAAGATTATTTATGAATGTTCTCAAATTGGATAATCAAAACCATGGGAAACACATACAATAATTAAGATTAGTGACATATTTGTGGGCTAGGAGTCTGTTAAAATATGTAGGACAACTAAGAGGGGGGGTGAATTAGTTCTCAAAAAATTCAAACTTAAAAACTCTAACACATATCAATTTCATAACCACACTATTTGTTATTAAGTATGAGCATGAAACATAGATAACAAAAAATAATTTAACAAAATTAACACCAGATTTTTATGTGGAAAACCCAAGGAGGGAAAAACCATGGTGAGGATTAACTCACAATATAAAGTAGTTTCAAAATGAAAATAAAACGCTCACTGCCAAGGGATCACTTCCATAAAAAGACTCACTATCCAAATACAAAAGCTCACTAATTACAAGAAAGGCTTACTACATAAAAAAAGATTGATGAAACAAATTGAGCTTTACAACAAAAATGAACTGAGAATAGTGTACCTAAAAAGTGTTGATGCAATTTCGGTGATGCTCAATAGATTGATTCAACACACTTCATCTTTTTCACTCACTTCCAACTTTTCATTCACAAGTGCTTCATTAACTTCGCACACACACACACACACACTTCTATTTCTATGTCTTTTTTCGCACTCTTAAAACTATTGAGTTACATATTCATTTATATGCCTATTCTTTTCTACAAGCATCAATTAGGTTGGCCTAATTAGATGCATTTCATATTTACCAAAAATACCAACTATAAGATCTAATCATCCACAAAATATTTCCATGAAAGTAATTCAAAGATCCAACACACTACATTATGTCAGCATAGACCTAAAATAGGTCGCACATATATCCACATAACACAATCAATTCACCATATTACAATTACCACAAGAATTCAACTAGGAATAGACTTCAAAAAGAAATAAACATTTTGTTGGTTGCCACGACATTGTATGAGCACCAAAGCATGTAATATTCTGAACATGCATGCCTTCAACAACCATAATCAATTTCTCAAAACTACAAGCATTAATTACCAACTATGGAGGAATGTAGACTAGAATACTGGAAAGAGCAGCTTAAATACAGGTTCAGATACTAGACCAAAATATCAGATCAAGCATTGTCTTCAACTTACAGTCACAACATGGTGACATCAATGACAACACAAAACTATAGAGATAGTCAATCTTCTTCTTTTTTCCAACAATCTCCCCCTTTATCATTGATGGAAACATGTAAAAAGAAATTCCTTCAATCTCTCCCATCATTTCAAATCATTCCCCATACTCTAACTCTCTCCCCCTTTGACATCAATGGAAAAGGGTGGCCAAAAAGGATGTAAATAGAGGTTTAAATATGGTGACATCAAATAAAAAAGATTCTAGTTCTTCAAAAACTTCCAACCATCCAAAAAATTTCAAACAGCAATTCAATTAACTTCTTTTTCTTTCCTTTTCTTCTTCACCAAAGCAAAAATAACAAAAATTGAACACTCAAGATTCAAGTAAAAATGACACTCTTCACCTGAAACACTTTCTTGTATCTTTCCTCAAGAATTGGACACAATTTCTTCTAGTTAAATGTAGTTGAATCCATTCTTTTCCAGATGCTTTCCAATAAGCCTAATAGAGTAAAAGAAGGTGACTAATATGAACACCGTCTTTCAACATCTTTTGTATTAGTGAGTATTCCAAAAAGATAGTCTAAGTGGACCTCAACAATTTCCTTAAGGAGCTAGAAGGTTTTCACCACATCATCTCTTTGTCTTTGTACAAAAATCAGTTTAGCTTGCAGTTCACCAACTCTTAATCTTTGCTTCCCTTCTTTGTCTTCAAAGATATCAAAATTCTTTCCAATGTTGTTCACTTTAGATTCAATTGCTTCAATTTTACTTCTGAAATTATCTACCACAATAGACCACTAGAGACAATATTTGTAAATATCAAATATTTCTTTTATGCATTTCTTTGTTTCCAAGATCAATTCAGATAATCTCCCCTTATATTTAACAAACCTCTTTTAAACCAAGGCTTCAAACTTACATCCTTCTATACCCTCAAGCAACATTCTTTCTTCAATAATCTCAACTAGATTTTCTAGCAAGGAATCAGAAAGAATTGATACTCTAATACCTTTCCGAAGTAGATATTCTACCAAAGCATCATCAATCTTCATTTTTTTAATAGGAGAGGAAGCATTCCATAATTCACCAATATTCTTTGTCTTTCCCTTAACCATCACATAATGGATGTCATCAGGAATAGAGGATCCGAAACCAATCAAGGAGTCTTTCTCCTTTTCTTTTGAAATGTCAATGATATCTTTAGTTATAACTTTTCTCTTCTTTGATTCGAAAGGGGAAGCACTATTGACAACCTCCAATTCTCTTTTACCAGAGGAAAAGCCCACTTCAAACTGACTTGATATAGATATACCAGAGCAAAAATTTGTTTTCAAGGATGTGAAATAAGATTTGTACAAACTTGCATTATTTTCCAATGTTTCCAAGTATCTGTAGACTTTTTTCCCAATAGGAATATTGGATTCCCATACCACATTATCTTTTCCTAGTAGGAAACTCAAAAATTAAAACACCAATTACACCAACAAATATTCAAAACAAAAGGGACAACCCTCAATCACTAACATTCAAACATTTTCAGAAAGATTCTCAAGCAACAAGCTATACAAATCAAATTTCTTGTTCTCCTTAACCAGCATATGTGCAATATAAACAGCAATAGCCAATGTGGAACCTTGATGATTTCTAAAATAGATCTTGTAAGAAATGTTGTACGCAACATACCTTACAGCCAAATCCTTGAGAGTGTTTATTAATAGAGCTCATGATTCTTTACTAGTTGCAGTCAATTCCTCCACATCTTTGTACTTCATAGTTTTCTTTCTAGGAAGATCCCCAATAGTACATAAGCCATTAATCACCTCAATCACTTCCTTCATAACTAAGTGATTTTTTTCCAATACAATACTTCCATTCTTTAAATGATTCAACAAGAACATAATAAACTCTTTATTAACAACCCACAAAAATCACTCCACAAATCCATACCTAGGGTTTTTATGTTCTAAAATTCATTTTCATTCATCCCTAGTTCCATTTCTTTCATCGTTCTATGATCAAATTCTTCTAACTCAACTCCTTTCAGATTTAGAGGGATGATGCCACTCAATTCTCTATCCATTTCTACAATTTATCTAATTCATTAATTGAGACTTCTTCCCCTTTTGCAAATAGAGAAAGGATTCCAAATTACCTAAGTCAATTTTCAAATTCCCTTCAAAATTGCTTCAAGTGTGCTTCAAGATCACTCCAGAGCACCTTCCAAGTCGTAAAATGCTCAATTAATCAAGAATACTTACAAACTTTAACTTAAACACCATCGAATTTACCCTAAACGCATTAAATGCATCAAACATAAAAAATCTACTACAAACATTCTTCTCAACTTAGAAAACCCAATTCAATCCACAAATCATCATGACATGTTTTCTTCTGGTTATTTTTCCACAACCTATGATTCTTCATTCTTCACATATTATCCTCATGCCAGCCTCTAATATGCCATTTATTCAGGGGGCTTTATAATTTTCTAATAATGCTCCCCCTAAGACCATGCTAGTTCTAATTTCTAAATGATTTTTCCATACCAGATGAGGGCACAGACACATCAATAGCTTTAGCTTTTTCTTCTTCTTTCTTCTTCCATATCTTATTCATCTCTTGCCTCATTTCTTATTTGTTGACCTTTACCAAATCATTGTTCTCTACCAAAACAAAATTCTTCCCTTTATTTCTTTTGCAAACCTTTGAAACATGTCCTGGTTTATTACAATTATAACAAATGACATTTTTCTAATTACTCTAACCTCCATTTCCTCTCAATCTACATTGATTTTCTCTATGTCCAAATTTGATACAGGTATAACAATATCCATTAAAGAACTGATTCATTTTGTCTTCATTAAATATGTTCCTCATTACCGGACTTATCATTCTCACCTAAGATCTAAATTTAGTAGCTTTATGTCCAACCTTCTTACATTCAAAACATTTTTTGGTGAAGGGACAGGAAACTCATTATTCCTGCTCCTACATTTTGTTGCCTTGCGACCATATTTATTATAGGAAAAATAAATACCATTGAAAGAGTGATACATTTGTTCATTAGGTTGTCTCACAAGCTTTGTAAAATTTCTTGAATTTCTCTTCTTCTTTCCTTTATCCTAAATCATCTGATTGTCCTTAGAATTTTCACCTGCACCATTTCCTAAACCATCTTCATCTTTACTTGATTTTTTTCCAACAAGCAATTCTCCAAGTTTATCGAAACTTTATTTGAAATTATCCTCACAGAGCTTTTTCCTTTTCCAGTTAAATCCTCAAGTTTACCATCTCCTATTCAATTCTAGAGCATTCATCAATTTTTTTCTACACCATTGTATTCAGAAATTCTTCAATTCTCTTCTTCACTTCTACTATCACTTTCAATCCAATTATCTCTTGTTTAAGCTGCTCACTCACTTCTCTATATCTTTCCTTGAATTTATTTAATTATTCTTTCAGTTTCTAGATGCGTTCATTTTCTTCATCCAAATTCTCCTTCAGATCTATGTTTTCATTTTCAACCCTATCAAGATCCTTAAGTATAGTCCAAAGTTCTTCTTTTTCATCCATCTGATCAACAATCAGGATCCTCCTTAAGTAGTTAAGCTCTTCACCAAGGAACCAAAGCTCTGATACTAGTTGTTAAAAGATGCAGGACAACTAAGAGGGGAGTGAATCAATTGACAAAAAATTAAAACTTAAAAACTCCAACACATATCAATTTCATAACCACACTATTTGTTATTAAGTATGAGCATGAAACATAGATAACATAAAGTAATTTAACACAATAAACACCAGATTTTTATGTGGAAAAACCAAGGAGGGAAAAACCACGGTGAGGATTAACTCACTATATAAATTAGTTTCAAATTATAAATAAAAGACTCACTGCCTTGAAAGGAATCACTATCCAAATACAAAAGCTCACTTCCTACAAAAAGATTGACAAAAAATATTGGGCTTTACAACAAAAATGAACTGAGAATAGTGCACCTAACAAGTGTTGATGCAGTTTTGGTGATGCTCAATAGATTGATTCAACACACTTTATCTTTTTCCCTCACTTCCAGCTTTTCATTTGCAGCTACGTCATTGACTTCACATACACACACACACTTCTATTTATTTGTCTCTATCACACTCTTAAAATTTTCCAACATATTCATTTATATACCTCTTATTTTCTGCAAGCATCAATTAGGTTGACCTAATTAGATGCATTTTGAATATTTACCAAAAATACCAACTTTTGGCTGTAATCATTCACAAAATATTTCCAAGAAATTAATTCAAACATCCAACACACTACATTATGCTAGCATAGACCTAAAATAGGTTGCACATATATCCACATAGCACAATTAATTCATTGTATTACAATTACTACAAGAAGTCAACAAGGAATAAACTTCAAAAAGCAATAAACATTTTGTTGGTTGCCACTATGTTGTAGGAGAACCAGAGCACATAATGTTCACAAAACAATGATAGACAACTGAGAGGAGGGGTGAATCAATTATCATAGAATATTTAAACTTTTCAAACTTTACTTAACTTAATCTTGGATATGATGAATGAATAATAAACTGTAAACAATTAGCACTTCATAAACATAGAAAACACCAAGATTTTTAATGTGGAAACCCTGTTAGGGGAAAAACCATGGTAGATGTTAGTCCACAATATTATATCCTATTAAAAGTATAAATAAAGATAATGGGAATGCACATGCATTCATGCACACTACCTAGATCTCACTACTCTAATACAAGAGGTCTCACTGCCCAACAATGCACAGTAATTTGGATTAGATCCACAGGGGGTGAACTGAGAAAATAGCTTCTACACAAGCCTGATTACAGTTCCAGTTAAGCATAGAAAACCTTCTTCACACTTCACTCAACATTCTTCTCACTTTTCTCTGCAATCAAATGAATCAATCAATATTCATGCACTTTCTCTTCTCTATCTTTTCTTCTCTTCCACACACACACACACACACTTCTCTCGCACAACCACTCTTATATATCTACAACATGAAATACATCAACTTAGTCAGCCAAAAATATAGAGCATATTTACAATGTTAACCCAAATTTACAAATAAATTTTTAATGTGGATCAAACATCGTTGGATAATATTACATGATGTGGCATAAAATAATATCTTCGAGCATGCCAAACATTCAAATTTAAATCTTCAAGCATCTGCAACACGTTACAACCATCATGCCAGCCAAGAACATGAAAACCCGATCATACCAAAAAAAATATTTGACCACGGACACACCAATCAACATGAACGTACAAGAAGGATAAAGAATGATCTATAAGCATCCAAAAATAACAAGAACTAACAGAGAATCATCCAAAACAACATAAATTACTAGAATCACATAAACTTCAATCAGGAACAATGATAGAACCCACATAAATATTGTTAGAACACAATTGTTCATAGCATGATCAAATCTTCATGCAGACATAGGAAACTTTATGTAGATGATCTAGATACTCTTAGCAATAAACCCTTTAGTCCACAACAACTGATCTTCAAGGTACAAAACAAAACACCTTCATGTCCTTCATTGTTCCACTAGTAGCCTGCAACTCTTCCTTTAACAATTTTCTCAAAATCCTTGACATATACAACCTTCAATACAATAATTTTAATAGTATTGACATCAATTACAACCACATATCAACAACACAACCACAACATCCAACAATATCCACCTTTGGCATTGATTGGAGCACATGATGTGAAAAATACCATCAACACAACTATACTTGCTCTCCCTTTGGTTCTAACTCTTCTCTTCAAATTCTCTTCTCCCCCTAAAAAGATTTTTCACATTGTTATTCTCCCCCTTTGACATCAATGGAAAAGATAAGCATTATCTTCCCACATAGAAGCTTTGAATTGCATATTTTCACATCTGACTACTCCCCCTGAGTAGTAGCCATGGGAACATCAATTTGGATTAGGAAATATCTATGAATCACATGGATTGATGCAAATAAATGAATCTCTAGTTCATATCAGGAGAGGTAATCACCCCTAGCATCCCTCTGAGATACTCAAAAGTATCTTTCAACAATTTCTTAGTCAAATTTTTTGAAACCAATCTCTAGTAGCCACATGCTCCAATTTGACTTATTTCTCATTCACTTTCTCCCTTAAGAAATGAAACTTGATTGATATATGCTTGGTCTTAGAGTGTAGCACCAGATTCTTTGATATGTTAATTGCACTTCAGTTGTCACAGTATATGTCAATAGGTTCATCATATAATACTCTGATATCTTTCAGCATATTCTTCATCCACATCACTTGAGTACAATTATTTGTAGCAGCAATATACTCTACCTCAGTAGTAGATAGAGAAACAAAATTCTTCTTTTTGCTCAACCAATACACCAACTTCTTCCCTAGGAAGAAGGCACCACCACTAGTACTCTTCATGTCATCAACATATCCTTCCCAATCTGCATCAGTATATGCATTCAAAATAATATCATCATCCTTAGGATACAAAAGCCCAAAATCAACTATTCCTTTCAGATATCTAAAGATTCTCTTTACTACAGTCACATGAGATTCTTTCAGATTAGCCTAAAATCTAGCAAGCTTCATTGACATATTTAGGCTCAATATTCATAATAGGTGTTAGAACTATAAAATTTTGAAAATTTTATGGCTGTCTATACCCATAAGTTTCCTAAGAAGTTTGTGCCATAAGCACATGAATCTTCTTTGCATAACAATTTTTCCTATATTTTATCATTTAGTCCCATAGAATTCACCTGTCCTTGAGCATTTCAATGTATAAACCATATCATCGTAACATGTTGCAAGTCTTCCTGATCCATAAAGCATTTTATACTAACATATGTCTTTTTATAGTATATTGGCAAGAGATTGCAAATGTCTTATCGATAAAATTTCATTTGGTAATACACATCAGGAAGACACAGTTTGCAGTCTCACTGACAAAGGGATCCTATCGGCAAGACAACAATCATCAGCATAAATCATATCGAGCCATCATGTGTCTTACTCATCGAAGCACAAAATGACTGTTAGCAAGACCTAAGTCATCAGAGAAATGTCCCAGAGCATTCATTTGGTTTTTTCGATACAACGAAGGTGGATTCTGATGATGTATCAAGGTGAATTTGTGGAAGTCCTATCAAATCTCAATGTCACTATGATGGGATTATATTGGTAATAGGACTTGGTGATATTCATTGTCTTGCTGATAACAAGATTCATCGGTGAGATAGACTTCATTAGGGAGAGATAACAAGGTCTTACCAAAAGTGCTTCCATCGGCAAGATAGTCATTATGTCTTGGTGATTAAAAAATAAACCGAAGAAAGTATCTCAGCAAGATATGAACATCTTGTAGACCCCCTATGTCACAGTGACATGATTACTTTAGGACTTGGCAGTATATTTGGATAGAATGGATTTGGTGAGACTGGCAGTATCAGAGAGAGATAGGAAGCTTATGTTTAATGAAGTTTGTCTCAGTGATCAAAAAGAAAATTGAAGGAAACATCTCGGTAAGACTCAAGTAGTCAGAGGAATGTTCTGTCGACCCCTAAAGTCACAGTGATACTCAAGATTGAAGGCACAAAGTTTCAAGGAGACTTGAAACATCGGTAAGACTACATGATGTCTTAGTGGGTGTCTAGTGAATGTTGGCCAAAGCAAAAACAAATGGATCATTGTGGATTTGAATATGAATGGACGTGACTTTTCATGTGGCCAATATATAAATACCCATTTTTGACAGCGAATGAAGAAGGAAGCAAAAGGGGAATAGAATATACAATAGAACACAGTGTCTTACATTTTTTAGACTATAATGCATGTGTAAAATTATGGAGATCTCAATTGAATTCATTTGATGTGGTGACATTTTTCTGGTGTCAATTGTTTGTTGTGTTAATTGAAAGTATTGTTGAAGTTGTCTCCAAGGTTAATGTTTTCTAATTATTTAAAATGATATATCAAGGATATTCTCTAGTTTATCAGTGCACACTTGTTGTACCTGTATGGTTTGATTAATTGGTTCTTTCAAAGAAAGATTAAATCCTTTTAGTCAATCATAGTAATTAGGAAATCTCATTTGGATCATTAAGAAGAACTTGGTAATCACATTCCTACATGTTTATACAAGTTATAAACTTAAACCTATATTCCAAACAATTTGAGTATCTTCCATAAAGAAGTTATTCATTTAAGATTTGTAATTGACTTTGCACACCCAATAAGGCACTAGTCTCTACCTTTCCACTCTTTAAGTTTCATTCATTTTTTTATATGAACACATTAGATTTTAGCCTTGATATTGCTTATACAATTTTCACTAGAATAAAACTCATTTATCCACTCCCATTTTCCAGTGTGGGTAAATTAATTTAGGAAATAAACAAAAGTCAAGTCTGCTTTATTTAAATAGGTACACCTGCCTAGGTCTAGCAGCACCTGAAGAGTAGAAGGTTCAATTCTTTTGGCCTTGTCTATTACCCTGAAACATTGTGAGATCTTGGAAACCTCTCGTGGTTCAAACCTATGTTTTTTAGAGCTAACAAATTGGTGAATCTGCTAGGAATAACATCAAAAAATTTAGTTATAGGCTATCCATCCATAGAGTCAATAATGTTTTGAAATCGGTCTTTAACCAAAGGTTCACAATTGTTTCGTTAGCACTCCCCATCCAAGTCATGCACCTAAAAAATTGGTGACTCTGCTGGGGAATTATTGCAAGATATTAGGTTGAAGATCATCATATAGAGTCATTGAAGAAAGATTCATAATTTGAGAAGTTAAAAAAAAAACTGATTCCACTAGGGAAAATAAAAAATCATTTCTAAAAAATCATTTTCCTATTTTTGGAAAAGTAGGAGGTGACTCTAGTAAAACTTGATGAAAAATGCGCAACAATCTTTTGAAAAAACCTTTGACTGAGATAAATGATGAAATAAAAAAATTGAAAGAAGAAATGGAGAGAAATAATGCATTGCTTCAAGAACTAGGAGATCTGGGTATCTTGCCTGCTTCAGATACACCACATTATATACCACTCTCTGATGAGGATGGAGATACAAATACAATTAGTTCTTGGACCTCACAAGTTCCACATAATACAATTGGGAATCTTCACAATAAAGGTAATGCATATCATTCACAGCAAGATATTTATGCATCACATGCTTCAAAAACAAATAAATGCCTATCCAATCCCTCTTGGACAAAGACTAGTGGGCTACCAAGATTATCAACACAGCCAATATCTTGAGCATTATCCATATTAATACCAAACGCCACATCAAAAAATGCAACACAATCCTAGCTCATGTGAAGGTGTCAATCAAAACCTACAACAAAATGTATATCCAAATTAGCAGCTTGAGGAGGAAGATGAGTACATACATACTTAAAGCCAAGATTCCATCGTAGAATCAGAATGTGGAATTTACCCATTTGATGTGTTTCTTAACATAAGGAGACATGAAGGAGAAGATGAAAAATCTCTATACAACAGGATGATAAATATCTATATGCAATTACCTCCTAATTTTAAGCCTACAAGACCCCTTTTTGTTGCACAATTCATAAGAGTGTGGAAGCTTGAATCAATTGATTGGCCAGAATCATCAATACAACATGCCTTTAATCAAGTGAATACATTTATTGATGCCATGGAGAAGATATTAAGGTATGAGGACACTATCAATGTTCAATCCAATAGTTGTATTACTGATGAAATTGATCAAACAATGCAACCAATAGAAGATGAGACATGTGCAGGTCAAAATGATTCCTATGATAGCCTGCATGAGGAAGATGATACAAAATATCTCTCTTGCATGACAGATTATGATAGGGAAAGCAGTGCATGTTATGAGGGATCCAATGAATATTTAGATTATGAAAATGTACTTGTGTATTTTGACTTACAATAGGGTGATTCTTGTAGTTCTTGTGGTGATCAAGAAGAAGAAGCAATGGAAAATGTAGGTCCATTTGACAACGAACAAATAACACCTCCAGCTGTAGTTGAGAACTATAGGGACATAGTTGATAATAAAGAGAATGATTTCTCTATGTTTTTGAATCCACTCCATGATGAGGATGTATCATGCCACAATGAGGAAGAGTTTGAGGACAATCATGTGAATCATGATCTACAACAAGGAGATATTTTCAGCTCTTATGGAGATCACAAAGAGGGAGAAATAATGGAAGATATGGAAGAAGAAACGTGTTCACTCAATAGTGAGAAAATTTCAAATATGCTAACTCTTGAATACTAGAGATGTGCACATGAAGGTATTTTGAAGTCTTGTGTCCAGCCTATATTTGTTTTGATAGTGAAAGTACTTTGTGTGATGATTCATATGATTCCATGTGCATTTCTCAAAATAATAGAGAAACCTTTGAAGCTGATCAAAAATCTGCATCTATTCAAGAAGAGGTGTGTGATTTAGAAATTTTTGGTTCATGTGGAGAAGATATTTATTTGCATACCAACGATGATAGAAGTCCAACATTGATTGGTCCAAATATGCATGATAATGAAGATATGAATCATAAGTCAGTGTCATCTCCAAATGGTTATATGGAAGATGTAAGAGTTGTTGATGAACTCGAGCACCCAGGATCACCTGTAAAACCAAGATAAGCCTTCCACATGAGAGCGGAAAGAGATAAAATGCTAGAATATAATGCAATAAAAAAATGATGTTATTATCACACACTAAATGGTACAATATGCCTCAACTCTCCCTTGAATTGACTAAGTTAATATGAACTCATTTAGACTATATTTGGATTAGATCTAGACTAGATAGGAGGGAGAGGTGAGTGCAAAATATATAGTAGAATATGGGAAAATAATTCCAAGAGGGGCAATAACTCTCAAATAACCAAATTAGGTGGGATTTATGCCTACTTGGAAAATTCCAAACATGTGGCATAACCTACTTAGAAAGATACATATGAGTGGTTTTGTGAGGTGGCATATAAGGCCAAAAGAGGGTGTGAAACTCAACCACCCAAGTGTGAGTGGTAGCAACACATGTAATCAATGGATTACACCATGTATCCTCACATTAACCACATCTCCTACAACCTAAGGTATGCTTAATCATGTGTAGGAAAAATAATATTAAAAAACCTACACTAACACCCCCCCTTAAGCATAGCTTAGGTGGGTGAAAGGATGAAATAGTGCAAAGATGGGTCCTGGCTACAACGCCATGTTAGGTGCCCATGTACAATGAGGAAACCTCTCAAAAAATGAGAAAGAGAAAACCCATAGGACAAAACTCTCCCCCAAGAGAGAAGAAGAGAGACCATATAGTTCCCCAATATAGAATCTCTTGCATTATTGGTGAATGCTCGACACAAGAAGCTGAAGATGATCCAAGATCATTGAACACTATTTCTCCCCTTAGGAAGAAAGAAAACCAAGGATGTATGCAAGATATCTCCCCATTCCTAAAAGGAATATGAAGGAAGACTGTATGATGTCTCTGAATTTTGTTCAGGTGTCCCCATGTCAATGCTGAAAGATGTCACCATCAAATTAGGTGTTATAGGCCACACTGCAAAAGATGACAATCTAGAACCTAGTGGAGATGGATGTAGAACAAAATCTGAAGACAAAGATATCTCCTTTGAATAAAAATGTGCCTCCTCCAAATGCTACTCAAAAGTATCCATAATCACACCAAACTATGATGAATGATCATGTAGAGAATGAATAAGAGGATCCAAAGGTTCCTCCACAACAACTGAAGAAGAATCAGATTCATCAAAGAGAAGATGAATGTCATCAATAGTGTCTCCCAAATTTGAAATATGAGACTCCATAAACAAGTTTGAAATACCTATCAAGAAGTCATCACAAGTAGCCAAGTCTAAAAGACAATGTATGTCTTGTTACACTGAATCACAAGAAGCCATGAATGTAGCGACACAAATATCTTCAGATGCAACAATAGATGAGGATGTGATCTCAATAGGAGGAGGAGAAGCAGGAAGAGAAGTCTCTTTTTCAACTAGACATTCAAGACATTTATTATAATCAAGCTCCTCTAAAGTATCATCATCATAGGGTATATTATCAACATCATCAAGGGGAATTGAACAATCTGCAATAGGATCATCTAGGAATGGATAGATATGATGGTCTCCAAAAATATCCCAAATCTTGGTCCAAAGTGTGTGTGGGCACTCAATATGTGAGATCTCCACATAAATATCAACACCAATAGATGTACCAATTAATCCTATAATATGATCATTATTATTACCACAAACTGATTGCTTCCAAGGTGTGTCTAGTTCAGGTATGAGCCCATAAAGGCATGGCAAGAGCTTAAGCCACCTGAGATGTGTTAGGATTCCATTCTTCCAAGA
Organism: Sequoia sempervirens; assembly: GCA_007258455.2. Taxonomy (NCBI): domain Eukaryota; kingdom Viridiplantae; phylum Streptophyta; class Pinopsida; order Cupressales; family Cupressaceae; genus Sequoia; species Sequoia sempervirens. Next base: position 32,540,351 of record VDFB02056351.1, read on the forward strand.
CGCATAATTATCCTTATTCAACATTACCATAGAAGTATGAATAGAAAAACCCATGATACCTCCTCAAATCGTCAACACAAAAGAATCAACTACAAGATTACACCCCCCAAATTCACTCAATCATGATCCCCCCCAAGAAAAAATTTAATGGTGGCACTTTATAATTAGTGTTTTTACAATTCTATAGTTATTTTCCAGAGTTTTACAATGTCCAAAATTAGACACAAATACTGAAAGTATAAAATAATGTCAAAATCAAAACCTCAAAATAGCACCAATGTATAGTGTTAAAAAAAATATCAACTTTCAAAAAAACAATCACCTTGATCCGAGGTCATATGTGAAAGTTATAGCCATTTGAAGTTCCAAAAATGATAACTATCCTTCAAATCTGCTGATAAAACTAATTTTCTGGAAAATCCGGATCACTTGAGAAAAAATGGATCACACCACTACAAAGCCTATAAAATACTACCCCAAATCCAAAAAAAATTCTATGAAAAATAATCTCGTATGACTGAATTATGGCCCTCCAAAGATTGATTGCAAAATCAAAAATGCAATTGGAGAGGGAGTCTGCTGAAAAGTTCTGATTTCATTTCTAAAAAATATATAACCTGTATACAAAAAATAGAAATGACCTAGATGGTTTTTTTCTGCTGCAAACGAAACCTAGATGGCATATTTTCTTTAAAATATACAAAAAATGTGGATCTAGTGTAAAAAAAATGCCTTTAGCAACATAAAACAACCCCAACAACCAAAAAATAGCATTAAAAGGTAGAATCACCTACTTAAGACAAGTAAAGGCATGCTGCAACCTGCAATACTAGTTAAAACACTCACAAATCTCTCAAATTTGAGAAGGGGCTTGCAGATCTGATGCTTTGATACCATGTAAGAGTTGTTGATGAACTCGAGCACCCAGGATCACCTGCAAAACCAAGATAAGCCTTCCACATGAGAGCAACAAGAGATAAAATTTTGGAATGTAGTGCAATAACAAAATGATGTTATTATCACACACTAAATGATGCAATATGCCTCAACTCTCCCTTGAATTGATTGAGTTAATATGAACTCATTTAGACTAGATTTGGACTAGATCCAGACTAAATAGGAGGGAGAGGTGAGTACAAAATATATAGAAAAATATGGGAAAATAATTCCAAGAGGGGCAATAACTCTCAAATAACCAAATTAGGTGGGAGTTATGCCTACTTGGAAAATTCCAAACATGTGGCATAACCTACTTAGAAAGAGACAAATGAGTGGTTTTGTGAGGTGGCATATAAGGTCAAAAGAGGGTGTGAAACTAAACCACCCAAGTGTGAGTGGTAGCAACACATGTAATCGATGGATTACACCACGTGTCCTCACATGAACCACATCTCCTATAACCTAAGGTATACTTAATAATGTGTAGGAAAAATAATATTAGAAAACCTACACTAACAAAAGATGTGCAAAACATTTCAGATTTGTTTGTCTCAAACAATGTTGACATGACAAAGTATTCAGATTTGTGTGAAAAGCATTCAAATGTTGAGATGAGTGACATAGATGATCATGATTATTTCCCTTCTCATCCACATGAAATTTGTATTCCTTGGTAGCATTATGATTGCAAATTCCTTGTGCAAATTAATCTCAGTTATATGATGAATAAAGAATGTTTTCAATTTTCAAATCAGCAGGGATATCATTTCATGATGCAGGACCCCTATCAGAATAGGTGAAGGAGTTGCAAGTATCTTTATGATAGCAAGAGTAGCAAGGATGATAACATGAATATTTTCAAGAGTTCAATGAGTTCAAACTAGAATAAAATTTATGATAGAGGAAAGTATGGGCATTTCTTTTGGGTGGCCTTGAGCCATCATTTATGGTTAAATTTTTAGACCATATTAGTTCAAAACAAGAATGAAGCTTGATTTTTTTGCTAAAGGGAATACAAAGGATTAAGGGTTGCTAGTGCATGGAAAACTCTTGAAAATACTCTAAAAAATTTATTTTCCATGCATAGTAGTATAGGAAATAAAAGGAACAGGAATTGCTAGTACATGGACAATCTTGACATTCCTTCATTCAAAATAATTTTTTCCATATACAGTAGTACAAGGTCATGTTAATCTCCATTTCCATTCATTCCATCCTGCTCATTGGTCTATAACCCTTAAAGTTTAGTCTGCTCATCCAAAGATCTAGATCCTTGCATTGATCTCACAATCATTCATCCCCAAACGAAGCCACTATTAGAACTATAAAATTTTGAAAATTTTATGGTTGTTCGTACCCATAATTTTCCTAAGAAGTCCATCCCATAAGCACATGAATTTTCTTTGCATAACAATTTTCCCCATATTTTATCATTTGGTCCCATAGAATTCACCTGTCCTTGAGCATTTCAATGTATAAACCATATCGATGTAACATGTTGTAGGTCTCCCCGATCCCTAAAGCATTTTATACTAACATATGTCTTTTTGCAATATATCGGTAAGAGATTGGAAATGTCTTACTGATAAAATTTCATTTGGTAATACACATTAGGAAGACATAGTTTGTAGTCTCAACGATAGAGGGATCCTATTAGCAAGACAACAATCATCAGAATAAGTCACATCAAGCCATCATGTGTCTTACCAATCGAAGCACAAAATGATTGTCAGCGAGACCTAAGTCATTGGTGAAATGTCCCAGAGCATTCATTTGGTATTGTTGATACAACGAAGGTGGATTCTGATGATGTATCGAGGTGAGTTCATGGAAGTCCTATTGACTCTCAATGTCCCTATGACAAGATTATATCGGTAATAGGACTTGGTGATATTCATTGTCTTGTCGATAACAAGATTCATCGATGAGAAAAACTTCATCAGGGAGAGATAAGAAGGTCTTACCAAAAGTGCTTCCATCGGCAAGACAATCATTATGTCTTGGCGATTAGAAAATAAACTGAAGAAAGTATCTTGGCAGGATATGAATGTCTTGTCGACCCCCTATGTCACAACAACATGATTACTTTAGGACTTGGCGGTATATTTGGACATAATGGATTCGGCAAGACTGGCATCATCGAAGAGAGATAGGAAGCTCATGTTGAATGAAGTTCATCTCGGCGATCAGAAAGAAAAATGAAGGAAACATCTTGGTAAGACTTGAGTAGTCAGAGGAATGTTTTATTGACCCCTAAAGTCATAGTGATACTCAAGACTGAAGGCACAGAATGTCAGGGAGACTTGAAACACTAGTAAGACTGCATGATGTCTTAGTGGGTATCTAGTGAACGTTGGCCAAAGCCCAAAAAAATGCATCATCACAAATTTGAATATGAATGGACACAACTTTTCATCTAGCCAATATATAAATACCCATTTTTGATAGTGAATGAAGAAGGAAGTAGAAGGGGAATATAATATACATTAGAACACAATGTCTTACATTTTTGAGACTATGATGCATGTGTAAAATTATGGAGATCTCAATTGAATTCATTTGATGTGGTGACATTTTTCTAGTGTCAATTGTTGTGTTAATTGAAAGTATTGTTGAAGTTGTCTCCAAGGTTGATGTTTTCTAATTATTTAAACTAATATATCAAGGATATTCTTTAGTTTATCAATGCACCCTTGTATCTATATGGTTTGATTAATTGGTTCTTTCAAGGAAATACTAAATCCTTTTAGTCAATCATAGTAATTAAGGAATCTCATTTGGATCATTAAGAAAAACTTGGTAATCACATTCCTATATGTTTATACAAGTTATAAATTTAAACCTATATGCCAAACAATTTGAGTATCTGCCAAAAAGAAGTTATTCATTTTATATTTTCATTTGACTCTCCACACCCAATAAGGCACTAGTCTCTACCATTCCACTCTTTAAGTTTCATTCATTTTTTCATATGAACACATTAGATTTTAGCCTTGATATTGCTTATACGATTTTCACTAGAATAAAACTCATTTATCCACTCCCATTTGCCAGTGTAGGTAAATTACTTTAGGAAATAAATAAAAGTCGAGTCTACTTTATTCAAATAGGTACACCTGCCTAGGTCTGGAAGCACTTGAAGAGTAGAAGGTTCAATTCTTTTGGCCTTGTCTATTACCCTAAAATGTTGTGAGAGCCTAGCAACCTCTTGTGGTTCAAACCTGCATTTTTGAGAGCTAATATTAGGCAATACTCTTCTGCAATATTTCTTCTAGTTTGCACACCTTTATTCTTATCTCCTATAATTTTATTTTTATAATAATTTAGCTTTACATACCTTGGAACTTTGGGACTCTCTCGAGCTTTTGGTTCTTTTTTTCTTTCTTCTGCACTTGCACTTGTCTCTCCTTCTTGACTTACTTGATTTACCAGAACAAATTGAAGTTGTTTTACTGGAACATATGGCACAATTTGAAGTTTATTATGTGTCTAAACATTCTTCCCTTTTTTTATGTCTTTCTGGTCATCCGAATCATGTCCATAGTATCTAGATGATCTAGCAAAATCGTCATCAACTCTAACATTTGTACTCTCAATGATTTCTCTTAATCTTCTATTATAGCACTGGTAGGCCTTGCATTTAGTAGAGTAACCTAGAAAGATTTCATCATCGCTTCTTACATCAAACTTTCATATATCCTTATCTCTCTTGATATAACACTTGCTTCCAAAGATCTTGAAATATCTAACAGTAGGCTTATAACCAAACCATAGTTCAAAAGGAGTCTTACCAGAATTACTATTGACATTTACCCAGTTCAAAGTGTACATAGCAGTGCTTATAGCTTCACTCCAATAGATGTGAGACACATTTCCTTCTATCATCATTGTTCTAGCAGCATCCAAAATTGTTCTATTCTTTCTTTTTGTAACTCCATTCTATTGAGGGGTTCAAGGAGTAGATTGTAAGGAAAGCAAAGGTGTGGAAACACTTTCCTAATGTCAAAACCATAGGGAAGAATGCAATGCAGGGCTTTTAATTTTTCAAATTACAATCTAATTAAGACACACATGAAAGATTTACAGAAATAGAGCAAATACACAAAGACAATGAACAACAAATTTACGTGGGAAACCCTTATGGGAAAAAACCCACTACACCAAGCTGAATCAATTTGTATTACAGTAAAAAAAAAATTGCATACAAGTCAGAGATACAGGTCTCTAGTATTTTACTATAGCTTCATTCACTATAGAACCCAAAAATCTGGAAGCTTCTAAGCTTGATAAAAAGGGGTTCGGATGGGTATTTTAGTATGATGAAAAACACGATTATTCGCAAGATTGTAATAGGTTTTACACTGGATAATAAAAGTATTGGATGGCTGTGGTTTGGTGGATGTAGCCTGGATTGGGTGAACCACGTTAAATTCTCTGTGTTATGATTTATTCTGTGTGTGTTTTAGCTTCTTTGTTTATTATATAGATCTGCATTTAATTGCTAGATATTTTCCATCTCTAACCCTAACAAGTGGTATTAGAGCAGGTTGTGTTTCGATTATCATCTGTAGGAAAGATCTCACGGTTGAGTGGGAGGAATGGCAGACGAGGGTAAGAAGGTGGAGAAGTTTAATGGGTAGAACTATCAGTTATGGAAGATGTAGATGGAAGACTATCTCTATCAGAAGGATTTATGGCGGCCATTGGAAGGGAAAACCAAGAAACCTACAACAATATTAGATGAGGGCTGGGAGATCTTGGATAGAAAGGCTCTTGGCAGTATTCGTCTATGCCTAGCACAATCGGTGGCATTCAATATTACAACAACAAAGACAACTCAAGAGTTGATGGAAACCCTAGTGAAGTTATATGAAAAGCCTTCCACTTCGAATAAGGTATTTCTTATGAAGTGTTTATTTAATATGAAAATGGTAGAAGGTGGGTCAGATACTGATCATTTAAATGAGTTTAATATGGTTACCAGTCAATTAACTTCTGTAAAAGTAAACTTTGATGAAGAAGTTAGGGCTCTTTTGATTATGTGTTCTTTGCCTGAAAGCTGGAATAGCTTGGTAATGGCTATTAGCAATTCTGTTTTCGGTTCAAATACATTGAAGTTGGATGATGTTGTTGGTGTTATTTTGAGCGAGGAAATCCATAGGAAAAGCTCACGTGGAACATCCACATCAGGTAGTGTTTTGAATGCAGAAAGTAGGGGCAGAACAAACGAGAGAGGAAACAATTCCGAAAATCATGGGAAGTCACGAGGAAAATCAAAGGACAGAAGGTTCCAATCTAGAAACAAGAAGGATTGTTGGTATTGTGGTAAGCCGGGTCATTTGAAGAAAGATTGCTGGTCTCGGAAAAATAAAGAAGGAGACAAAAAGGAAGGAAGTAAAGAGGAAAATGTGGTAAGTAATAAATCTGATGAGGATGCTTTGATTCTTTCCTTTGATAATGCTAATAATTCTTGGGTGTTAGATTCAGGGGATTCATTTCATGCTACCCCCCATAGAAGTTATTTTCTTGATTATGTCCAAGGGGATTTTGGACTGGTTTATTTAGGAGATAATAAACCCTGTCAGATTGTTGGAAAGGGAAGAATCAAGATTAAGTTGCAAAATGGGAATCATTGGCTACTACGTGAGGTAAGGCATGTTCCAAAGTTAAGTAGAAATTTAATTTCCACAGGGCAACTAGATGATGAAGGTTGTGTTGTTACTTTTAGTGATAAAAACTAGAGGGTCACAAAGGGTGCCTTAGTAGTAGAAAAAGGTGTGAAAGTAGGCACCCTATATCTTTGTACAGGTCATATTGTTCCTTCTACTTTAATTGTTACAGAAAAAGGTCAATGTTCAGGAACAGTTGCTGCAGTTCAGCAGGTAGAAGATCATACAGTTGCTATGGACTCTGAATCAGCACTGTGGCATAATATACTTGGGCATATGAGTGCAAAAGGTACGAAAGTAATTCATTCAAATAATGTTTTGCCAAGTCTAAAATGTGTTAATATGGATTTCTGTGAAAGTTGTGTGTATGGAAAACAAAAGAGAGTTAGTTTTCTCAAGGATGGGAAGCAAAAGAAAGATGAGAAATTGGAGCTTGTGCATACGGATGTATGGGGACCAGCTCAAGTATCTTCTCTCAGTGGTTCTCTATATTATGTTACATTCATTGATGATGCAATTAGGAAGGAATGGATTTATTTCCTTAGGCAGAAATCTGATGTATTTGAAACCTTTAAAAAATGGAGAAGCTTGGTTGAGAATGAGATGGGTAAAAGGTTAAAATGTCTCAGATCTGATAATGGTGGTGAGTATTGTAGTAAAGAATTTGAAGATTATTGTTCCTCTAATGGTATTCATAGGCAGAAAATAGTTCCAAGGACTCCACAAGAAAATGGAGTGGCTGAGCACATGAATAAAACAATAATGGAGTGTGCACGGACTATGAGATTGCATGCTGGGTTGCCTTTAAAATTGTGGACATAGACTATAAACATTGTTGTTTATTTAATCAATAGATGTCCTTCTAATCCTTTGGGTTGTGGTATTCTAGAGGAAGCATGGAAAGGTAAGAAGGTGAGTTATTCTTTTCTCAAAACCTTTGGTTGTGAAGCATTTGCACATGTATATTTTGAAAATAGAACCAAGCTTGATGCAAAATCAAAGAAATGTGTATTTGTTGGATATGGCATTGATGAATTTGGTTATAGGCTTTGGGATTTTGAAAATAAAAAAATTGTGAGAAGCACGGATGTCATATTCAATGAGAAGGTGTTGTACAAAGATCTGTTGCTACAGCATGAGAAGAAATAAAATGATTATGTTGTGTTGGATGATATTCCAAATAATGATGTTTTAGTGGTTCCTCATGCTGGGCAGCAACAACAGCAGCAACAAATACCACAAACTCCTGTTAGACAATCTTCAAGGTTAAGTAGACCTCCAGAAAGATTCTCTCCCTCTTTGTATACTATTATGTTAACTGATGCTGGTGAACTAGAATATTATGATGAAGCTATGCAGGTGGATACCAGGGTTCAGTGGGAGCATGGAATGAAAGAAGAAATGGACTCCTTACTGGAAAATCAGACTTGGGATTTATGCAAGTTGCTTGCAGGTAAAAAGGATTTACCAAACAAATGGATTTATAGGCTAAAAGAGGAGGATGGAGGTAAGAAAATATTTAAAGCCAGATTAGTTGTAAAGGGATTTGCACAGAAAAAGGGTATTGATTTTGATGAGATTTTTTCTTTTGTTGTTAAAATGACTTCTATTTGTATTGTTTTAATTATTGTGGCTGTTGAAGATTTGCATTTAGAACAACTTGATGTTAAAATAGCCTTTCTCCATGGTGATTTGGAAGAGGAAATATATATGGACCAGCCACAACGATTTGAGGTCAAAGGTAAGGAGAAACTAGTGTGCAGATTGAATAAAAGCTTATATGGCTTGAAGCAAGCACCTCGGCAATGGTACTTAAAATTTGATAGTTTTATGGCTGAGCAAGGCTATAGTCGGTGTAATTCTAACCATTGTGTTTATTTTAAGAGGTTGTATAATGATAGCTACATTATTTTATGTTTATATGTTGATGACATGCTTGTAGCTGGGTCTAACATGGATCACATAAGTGAGTTAAAACAACAGTTAGCAAATTCTTTTGCTATGAAGGATTTGGGGGTAGCAAAACAAATCCTTGGTATGAAAATTTGTAGAGATAGGAAAGACAGAAAATTGTTTTTATCTCGGGCTAATTATGTTGAAAAGGTGTTGTAGAGATTTCATATGGAGAATGCAAAAGCTGTCAGCACACCTTTTCCTAGTCATGTTAAGTTGACTAAGGATATGTGTCCAAAGACACAAGAGGAGGAAGAAAAAATGTCCAAGGTACCATATGCTTCAGCTGTAGGTAGTCTAATGTATGCCATGGTATGCACAAGACCAGATATTACCCATGCTATAGGAGTTGTTAGCAGGTATTTGAGTCATCTTGGAGTTGAGCATTGGAATGTGGTAAAATGGATTCTTAGGTATTTGAGAGGTACATCCAATAATTGTTTATGTTTTGGGGGCTCTAATAATAATTTAAAAGGCTATGTTGACTTAGATTTAGCAGGGGATATAGATACCAGGTGGAGTACCATAGGTTATGTATTTACAATTGGTAGGACAGCAGTGAGTTGGATTTCTCACTTGCAGAAGGTGGTTGCTTTATTCACCACAGAGGCAGAGTATGTTGCTGCAACAGAGGTGGAAAAGGAGATGATATGGCTACAACTTTTCATGGAGGAGTTGGGAAAACAACAGGCTGAAAATTACTTGTTTATAGACAGCCAGAGTGCTATACATCTTGCAAAGAATTCTACTTTGCATTCTAAAACAAAACACATACAGTTGAGATATCATTTCATTCGGTCAATGTTGGAGGATGGACAGGTCAAGCTGAACAAGATATATACAAATGTCAATCTAGTGGATATGTTTACGAAGGCAGTGACAAGGGAGAAGTTGAGCTCCTCTTCAACTTCGGTTGGTCTTCAAGTTTGAATTCAAGTATAACAGAGTAGCAGGGTCCAAGGTACTTATTTCCAGTGGGAGCTATAATTGCAGCAGTGTCATCCAGGATCAGTCTCCAAGTGGGAGATTATGTTGGTATGGAGTTTGATTAGTCTCCAAGTGGGAGATTATTGGTATGTGGTGACTCATCATGCTATACTGTACACCCCAGCCCCCTGTCCTTGCTGGGGTTTAGGGCCAAGCCGAGCCCGAGCGGGGGTTTGGGGGTAGCAGCCCTCGAGAAAAAAATTCTTCCTATTTTTTCACATGATCACCGAAAAATGGAAAAATCAATGAAAAAGGAAAAATTTGATTTTGTAGAACCCAAAAAATCTGGAAGCTTTTAAGCTTGATAAAAAGGGGTTCAGATGGGTATTTTCATTATGATGAAAAATGTGATTATTTGCAAGATTATAATAGGTTTTACACTAGATAATAAAAGTATTGGATGGCTACAGTTTGGTGGATGTAGCCCGGATTGGGTGAACCACGTTAAATTCTCTATGTTATGATTTATTTTGTGTGTGTTTTAGCTTCTATGTTTATTATATAGATCTGCATCTAATTGCTAGATATCTGCCATCTCTAACCCTAACAATAATAGTGTCTCCCTGATGCCACAAAGTATTCACTATCAAAATCGGCTCCCCAACAGTCGGCAAGAGGTTTCTCATTCAAAAAGACTCATTCCAAAAACCATAAGTCATAGCAAACTCAGAGAGACCATTGGCAAGACATACCGATCTCACCAAGACCTCATATCGAAGTCTTCAAGTTATGTCATGGAGTGATTTCCTTTCGGCAAGACAATCGCATTTTAGAGAGACTCATATTGAAGTCAGAAGTCACAATGATGAGTTATCCTATCTGCAAGACACTTCATTCTCACCAAGACTTCCCATCGACCACAAGATGCTACACCAAAGCCTTACAACTATCGACAAGACACTTCATTCTCACCAAGACTTCCCATCGACCACAACATTCTACACCAAAGCCTTACAACTATCGGCAAGACACTTCATTCTCACCAAGACTTCCCATCGACCACAACATGCTACACCAAATGTTACATATTGTCGATAAGACTCATGTCTTTTTCCGTGACCTTTCTCCGAGCGCCCCACATCTTACCGAAGGCCATCAGCATGACTTACCCAAGTCGCCAAGACTTCTTAACAAAGTCTTTTGTTATCGTGAAGACACCACGAGAACACTCCTGTCAGTGTGACCTACCTTCATCGTTGAGACATCTCCCCATGACCTTTATGTTACCCTGATAGATATACAATACTGGTAAGACATTTCAAGTTTGCGAAGACATCTTGATGAAACCCTTGTCTCACTGATAGACCATATACTATTGGTGAGACATTCCACGTTGGTGAGACCACATATTGATTATAGATGCTTCGGCTAAGTCTCCCTGACGCCCGATAAGATCACACTATCGCTAGAAGGTTTCCATTTGCCAAAAGGTCATAGCGAACACACAAGGTCACAACGATAGACTTGTCGGCAAGACATCAACCCTATCACATCGATATGAACATTTCAAGAGCTTCAAAACTATTAGTCGGCCATACATCCGTAATGTCACACTGACTTTGCTTTCAAGGAGTTTCAAGTTAGTAAGAATTGAGGCACAGATTCTAAGATAGATAAATGTCTTTGATTCCATGTTCACAAAAAGAATTAAACTCCATGGAGGTGAATTCACCACCTCTATCTAACCTTAAGCATTTTATTTTCAGACCTTTCTTCTTTTCTGCCATGGCCTTGAATCTTTTGAAAATTTATAATGCTTCACATTTTTCTCTTAAGAAAGCAACCCATATCATCCTAGAATAATCATCAATAAGTAGCATAATCTACCTTTCTCCATGAAAACTACTGACTCTTAAGGGACCACATAGATTAGTATGCACTAGCTCCAGTAATCCATTTGTATGATGTTGTTTGCTCTGAAAAGAAACTCTAGTCTATTTTCCCATCTAACACTCATTGCAAATTGTATTAGCAAGTTTTAATAGCTTAGGTAGATCTCTTACTGCTTGAGTGGAACTTAATTTTACAATGTTATCAAAATTCACATGACACAACCTCCTATTCCATAGCCAGCTTTCATTTACTTGAGAAATTAAAAAACTTTCACTAGCAGCATCCAAGTGAAAAATATTACCTTCTTTCTTTTTACCCGAAGCAATTACTTTTCTAGATCTTCCAAGTATCTTGAATCTTCCATCTTTGAACGAAAGATCATAACCCTTGTCCACCATCTTTCCAACACTCAAGAATTTGTGCTTCAATCCTTCAACATAAAGAACATTATCAGTGTTATGCTTACCACCAAGACAAATAGATCCCCTACCACAAATCACACTAGCATTATTATCTCTAAATCTTACAACCCCACTGTCATACTTCTCAAGACTTACAAATTTGTTTTTGTCACCATTCATATGATGTAAGCAACCACTGTCAATAACCCACTCATCTTTTTCTTCAATTCGAGTTGCAAGAGCTTTCTCAACTTTAGTAGATTTAGTAGCCACCAGACCATTTTCCTTGATAGCAAGGAACACCCATTCATCATCACTCACTCCTTCTTCAACATAGTAACATTTCTTTTAGAACCTAGATTTGTTAGGCTTGGATCTAGGAACTCTTTTAGGACACCTTGATGAAAAATGCCCTATTTTACTAAAAGAAAAACATTAAATAGGAAACATTCCTTTATACTTACCTTGTCCTCTGCCTTCTTTCTTCATAATCAGTGCTTCCAACTCTTCTACCTCTCTTTCTTTGTCTTCAAGTTGTTTCATTTCTTCCTCATACTTGAATGAATTTTTGGAACACTCTCCCAGATCATATCTTTTCTTGTTTCTTCAAGATATAGTAGCCTTAAATGCAGTTTCAGTCTTAGGAATAGATTCACCAAATTCACTCAACTCAAAGGCATCAAGTTTACCAATCAGTGTATCTCTTGTCATATTCGTCAATTATTTGGTTTCTTCAATAGCATGAGCCTTTTCTTTGTAAGAGGGAGGTAATGATCTAAGCACTTTAGCTACAATTTCTTCCTCATCCAGGGTACCACCAGCACATCTAATACCCATCACTAGTTCATTTACTCTCTGCATAAAAGAAGAAAGATTTTCATCTTCACCCATTTTCAAATTTTCATACTTTCCATTCAAACTCTGTAACTTAGCCATCTTCACATGTACATCTCCTTCATACAAAGTTTCCAGCTTCATCCAAATCTCATGAGTTGTCTTTAGACCTATCACATTTGTCATTTTCGAATTTTTTAGAGCACTCGGCAAAGCTTCCATAGCCCTGACATTATCCTTAGCCTCTTCAATCTCATCAATAGTGGAAGGACCATTCTGAGGAATAACATATGGATTCTTTATAATCTTCCAGAAGGGTTCTCCAATACATCTCAAATGACACTCCATCCCAACTTTCCACAATGAGTAGTTTGTTCCATTGAATCTAGGGTTTTCCTTCTTGTATGATGCCATCTTGGATCACCTCAAGCTTTTAAACTTCTTTAGAGGAACCTACTCTAATACCAGTTGTTGGAAAAACAAGGACAGATAACTGAGAGGGGGTGAATCATTTGTCATAGAATATTTAATTTTTCCAAACTTTACTTAACTTAATCTTATATATGATGAATGAATAATAAACCATAAACAATCAGGACATCGAAAACATAGAGAAAACCAATCTTTTTTATGTGGAAACCCTGTTAGGGCAAAAACCATGGTGGATGTTAGTCCACAATATTATACCCTATTAAAAGTATAAACAAATATAATGGGAATGTACATGCATTCAGGCACACTGCTTAGAGCTCACTACTCAAATACAAAAGGGTTCATTTCCCAATAATGCACAGTAATTTAGATTAGATCCACAGGGTGTGAACTAAGAAAATAGCTTCGACACAAGCCTGGTTACAATTCTAGTTAAGCATAGAAAACCTTCTTCACACTTTGGTCAATCTTCTTCTCACTTTGCTTTGCAATCAAATGAATAGATCAATATTCGTACACCTTCTCTTCTCTATTTTTTCTTCTCTTCCACACACAAACACTTCACTCACACAACCACTCTTATATATCCACAACATGAAATACATCAACAACTTAGTCATCCAAAAATATAGAACATATTTACAATGTTGGCCAAAATTTACAAATAAATTTTTAATGTGGATCAAACACTATCGACTAATATTATGATGCAACCTAAAATAATATCTTCAACCATGCAAAACATTAAAATTTAAATCTTCAAGCATCTACAACACATTACAAGCATCATGTCATCCAAGAACATGAAAACTTGATCATACCGAGAAAAATCTTCAACCATGGGCACACTGATCAACATGGACATACAACAAGAATATAAAATGATCTAGAAGCATCTAAAAACAACAAGAAATAATAGAGAATCATCCACAACAACAAAAATTACCAGAATCACATAAACGTCAATCAAGAACATTAACAAAATGCACAAAAATACTGTTAGAACATACTATTCATAGCACGATCAAATCTTCACGCGGACCTCTGAAACTTCCAGTATATGATCTAGATACTCTCAACAATGAACCCTTTAGTACACAACAACTAATATTCAATGTATAGAATAAAACACCTTCATGACCTTCACTATTCAACTGCTAGCCTACAACTCTTTCTTTAACAATTTTCTCAATATCCTTGACATATATAGCCTTCAATACAATAATGCTAATAGATTTGACATCAATGACAACCACATATCAAAAACACAACCATAGCATCCAAAACATAATATTTTGAACATGCATGCATTCAATAACCATAATCAATTTCTCAAAACTGCATGCATTAATTATCAACTATAGAGGAATGAAAACTAGAATACCAGAGAGAGCAGCTCGAATACCAGTTCAGATACTGAACCAAAATATCAGATCAAGCATTGTATTCAACTTGTAGTCACAATATGGTGACATCAATGACAACACAAAACTATAGAGATAGTCAATCTTCTTCATTTTTCCAACAGATTCAAAGAAAATTGAACTATAAGGTAAATTTAATCCTAAACATCAATGATGTACATGAAATTTCTTTACAATTCACAAATTAATACTCATATTTTACCACTACTTATCGAATACAATACACAAGTATACAAATTCATGATTTACTCAAAGAATTTTAACTGATCGATTGAATCAGAGCCTAAAATAAAACATACTTCAAAGCATAATAACAATGAAAATTAATGAAATGGTCCTTGATTGTATTTTCATTAATAATTTAGATACAATGTATAGCTAGAGAGATGATAAACTCTAGGGATTTGCATTATTTCTTAGGTATATTTAGAAACCATACAATTGAAAAAATTCACTAACTAGACTCAATGCTTAAGATAAAGACTTCAAAATTATTCTCTCTATGTTCACCACTTGCATAATTCAGATCCAGAATTAAACAAGAGACCCACACTAATGTTCTTGAATTCCCTTTTATAAGAACAAGGGAGAACAAACAAGCTTAAGGCCAAAAGTACACTTGTCATATTTTGATTTGACCACCATGACAAACATTCCCTTTGTAGTTATATTTACACTTTCAATTGGAGGGAAAGTGTATGAGACAAAAATATTTCCACTCATTGAAGAAGATATGACCAACTTCTAAAAGGAACATTCACATGTTATAATAGCTTTGTAAATTTCTCCTTGTCAACCAAAATTAACCACGTCCATGCCAAGTAAGCAGAGAAAGAGAACACAGAAAATAGAAAGAAAGTGACTAATTCATCCAAATCATCACTTGTATCATCAACCTTTCTGATAAGAAGAGAATAATATTCTATAGTACCTGAATGAAAGCCTAATCTATACTATTTCTAGGCTATGTATTATTCTTCTTTTGTTCATTACTCACTAGATTCCTTATCATTAATGCATAAAAACTTATACAATAAACTTCTCCAACCATGAAATATATTCATCATCAGTAGGCCACTATGCACTCAACAAAATATGCACCTTCTCATTATGTTGTGTGTACCTGGCATCAATCAGTTCTCTAGCCTCCCTAACAAATACTTCCATCCTCATTTCAACTCCAACCATATTCTCAATATGGGAATTCAGCATGGAGTAATCAACTTCACTCAACATATCTTTAGCTCGAGCCAACCCACATCCTTCCAATTCATGTTTCCACATGGAAAATTCCATCAATTCTCCCTTATTAAATATTTTTGGCATACTATGCACTTCCATGTCCCTGCACATTTTCCATTTTTTTTCAAGTTGCATTCCTAACTTCCCATGGAAGGTTGTTATCTCACCGATTAGATCAATGGTCTGCAATATCTCAAGAATGCGAGTAGGGACCTCTGGATATTCATTATCTTTAGACATTATTTCCTTTAGGGTTCCTACTCTAGAGCTCCATTGACTCCATTCATCTTGGAAAGACTTTTGAACCTACAAATATTTAATGTTAGCATCATGAATATTCTTATAAGCTTCCCATACATCATAAAATTTGTTGACCAATTTGGTCACTCTATGTTTCAACACATCTTCAAAAATAT
Organism: Sequoia sempervirens; assembly: GCA_007258455.2. Taxonomy (NCBI): domain Eukaryota; kingdom Viridiplantae; phylum Streptophyta; class Pinopsida; order Cupressales; family Cupressaceae; genus Sequoia; species Sequoia sempervirens. The sequence goes on from VDFB02056351.1 coordinate 32,556,481, forward strand.
CATTTGCCATTTAGATGTTTTCCAATTTTTCCTTCTTTGCGTGTTCCTTTTATGCTTTCAAGGCTTGATTCAAATCTTGAATCATGAGGGATAAGGTTTCTTTGTCTTTCATGGAAAAATATGAAGTAGAACTGGTTGGGGATGGTAAACCTCTTTGTGTAGTAGCCAACACTTTATTATGCTCATCCATCAACTTATTGTATCTTTCCAACAACTTCTAGTAGTTGGCCTCTGTGATCTGAGCAGTGTCCACAATCAACATTTTAGCATGTATTGTCATTTGTGTAGCTGCAATAGTTGTCATCTTTGTTTCTCTCTTGAAAATCATTGCTTCAATTTCCTTCTCTACAGATTGCATGACATTAGGTTTTCTTTTGTTAGTATCTATAAACCAAACAACCAGTGTATGCAGTTGAGGACTAAAACCTAAACCAAAGATTTTTTTGTCAAAAGCTTCCTAAGAAATAGAAGCATCGGGATCTTTTATAACTGCATCTAATGCAATGGCAAATGAAATGTCACAATCGGGCAGCAAAAGTGCACCACTTCCTTTCACCAGTTCCCTTGCCTCTTCTAATGAGATGTTAGCTATTTCTTGTTTGATTTTTCCCTCTTATTCTTTCTCAACTTCTTGCAAAGAAGGGTCAACTTTCTCCCTTGCTTATTTGATCCTTCTTTTGATGTTAACACTTTTGACATGAATGATGAATTCCATAAATTCCTTACACTTGATAAAAGAATCATCACACATATTGGTATGCGTAAGATCATCATGGAAAAAATAGGTCCTTAAGTGGCAAAAAATTCAGAAAAATCAGAGTTAGGCAACTTGACATAAAAATTTGAATAAGTTATCTATATTATTCCAAAAATATGTAAGAATAGAATCTGTAGAAAATTGAATTTAGTTTCTAAACTATTAGGTTTTTTTTTTATTAAATCTATTTGGTGAAAATTTGAAATTTCAATGCAATAGTACTTAAATTTTAGGGAAAAAATAAGAAGTAGGTGTTTGTCTGACCACCCTAACCACAATAAAATGATAATATTTTTTTATAAGATTTTAAATATAATTAGAGGACCCATGTCCCAATATGATGCATATTGTTTGTATTTTGTTTCCAAGTAAATAATTAATTATGAATTTTTTATTACAATGTTTAAAAAATATAAAAACTCAAATGTCTAACCACCTTTTAACTTGGTCAAAACTTCATGAAATTCAATTTTTCTTTTTTTAATCCTATAGTATGTGAAGCATAGAATGTGATGCATGTTTCATATTCAAAAATTGTGATATCATTTGAAAGCTATAGATGTTTTTCAATCCACCTATCAATCAAGACTTTAGCCATAATTCAAATAGAAAATGAATAATAATTATTTATTAAATTCAAAGTAAAACATAATTTATATTGGTGGAAAGTTCAGAATCTCCTTTAAAAACCATTTTCATTTCATTAATTTTGGGTAAGAAAAAAGTCATCAGCCACATACCCATCATATCGCCACTTTTTGGCCCATCATGATCCTACACATACCCATAAACTCAACACAAGATTTTATCTTAACATCATCATCCTTAGCCTCATCATATACCCATTTCACAACCCTACTAGGTGGAACCATAATGTTTAATGCATCATTTCTCTCTTTAGGGAAATCCTGATCCACTTCCTGCTCCACTAGGTCATGTTCACTAGATTCCTATGGGAGCTGAGCCTCTCCAATATGCTCACTTTCTGGGTAATCCACTAATGGGGCTACAACAGGTCATCCACTAGTCTTAATTGATATTACATGCAAAATATTGAGCTAGATGACTCCTTATCTGAGCATCATGATTTTCTTTAGCAACCTTCGCCTCAATCTCAGCTTGCTTCACCTTCTCAAAGAAAATCCTATCATTAAAATTGACTTCCATGCACATATCTTTCTCCATGCATCCTTTCTTCCATTGAATTCCTCATCAGTAGATAAATTCCTAATTACATATTGAAAATAGAATTGATGAGCTCTTGTTCCCAATGACCTAGCCCTTCTTTGAGTCAAGATTACCCCTTTGGGATCACTAAACCTACAAACATCTTGGTTCAACCTGTAATTTTCTATAAGGGAACCAAATATCTCAATTCCCTCCTTTGAAGTACAATTGAAGTATGCAAAATCAACATCAAGATTCACAAGAGAAGCTTTCTTTGGTCCTCTGAAATAATTTTTATCCATGGCATCCATTTTCCAAATTACTTCCATAAAATCTTGTCTAGATCTAACACATAAATGGGAAATTTGTGAGGTGGCACTGGGGTTCCATATATATTAATGCAAATACCAATCCCCCCAATTGAATTAGTGCTTGGTGTCCCATTCATGTTCTAGTGGCCTTATCATCTCCTTGAAACCTTGTGAAATCCTTTGCATAGGTTTCAAACCAAGTTGTTCGAGCACCAAGAACTTGAAAATATTGCAAAACATGTTGTAATCAGAATGTGGACAATGTACATCCTAGATATGTGTCCACATTTGCATTGGAAATTCATTGTCATTATCATCAAATTCTCTAAATTTAATATAATTCCTCATTAGCTTCCTACTTTTCCATAGTAATAGATGCATCAATAAAGAATAATTCCTACAGGATAGCAGATTAGTGGCATCCTTCAACTTCACCAGGTCCTCATGCAAGTGTTTAGCAATGTAAGTGGCATAATTCCAAACCCTGTTCTAGTATTTGTGTTGGATATCAATTGCCAAATTCATCAAGGAAGTATCCATTTTAATATCATACTCTTTATGTAGAACTTGACAGATAGCATAATAAGTATTCTTGAAATAGTCTTCAAAGTCAACACAATCAAAAGGTTCCACCTCAAAAGAAACAAAAGACACACCATTCATCTTCAAGTCATGCCTCCTGTGAAAAGGCAACACACCATTTTTGTACCAAATTTTATTCTTCTCATATTCATTGTATAATTTGTGAAAATTAATGGGTTCAAAGGCAGATGGATTCAATTGGAAAGCCTCAATTATTTGACTTATAGAAGTATCCAACATGGGAAAAAGATTAGGAAACCTTTTGATTGTTTTGTCATTTGGGTCATAACATCTAGCCAATTCTAACATCAAATCAACCTCCACAAATACATTCAGGGACACCAATTTTCCTATGTCACATTCCTATATGTTGTAGGCATGGCAGTTGGCTTCTTTTCATTTGAAAGTATAGTAGAATAGGTCCCAACCACTTTGTGGCACCACAATATCACAGATTCTAGAAACAACATCCTCAAAATGAGGAGTTAAAATACATTCACAGTCTTTCTCTTCCATATTTTCTTCTGTATTTCCTACTCTGGGTCCTAAGAGGGTTCTTCCATTAACCTAGGATGATCCTTATTAACATTCCTCTTCCTTTTGGGTGTACTTGTTTCCTCAACCTAAGGTTGGTTATTATGAATTTTAGGTTTTCTAACCTATTTTTGAGCAGGTTTTCTACCAATTTTAGCTCTAGACCCACTAGGTTGACACATTATTACATAGCAACAAAACTAGGGTTTTCAAGATACTAAGAAATCATCCTGAGCCACTTAAATCCATAAGGTTTACAATGAAACCAATAATTCTATCCTTCTTACCCCAAACCTTGTGAACAATAGTTTCAATTCACCTTTAGTAGACAAAATTATCGCATTTAAACATAATAACCCCAGCCACAAACTGATTCAAGAGCCAGAAGATTAACTTACCTAGGAGAAAATTGGTTGTTCTTCAGACTTAGCTTTATCTGGTGTTTTTTTGTTACCATTTCTCAACTCAACGAATTCCTATGCTCATGCGAACTGTAATTACTCAAAGAATTCTTTGGACATCTATTTAATATCCCAGTGTTGAAGTGCATTCAACAGTAATTGTTGATGGGTCGTTCATGTGAAGAAACTGATGGATAGTCATTCTAGTTTAAATCCCAATCATTGATCCTCTAGTTTTAAAACATAATAAATGATCCCCTTTTACCATATCCCATGCTTTTAACAACAATTCTATAAAGTAGCTAGGAGATCCCAAGAACATGCCACATAGCCATCCATTAACACATAATAAAACACGAGCCCTTTCGCTCATCACAAAAGAGGGAGAAATGCTTAGAAGTTTCGGTGATGGGATCCTCTTGGTGATGCATTCAAGAAACCCAAACCATTGTATGTTGTAGAAATGAATTTTAAGTTGGAAACAACTTCAACAATGGGAAAAGGTAGCAATGAGACAAAAATCTAACATGTGGCCACCAGTACACTACTTATTCTAGATGCTCCTCCCATCACTCGTCACTGAAGTTAGAAAAGTTTTAAAAATTTTCAGCAATATGTGATATAACACACCATCATACCCATCACTCACCATAGAAGTGAAGCTAAAGGTTTAAGGAGCTTTGTCAATGAGCATGCTACACCCTTAATATTAGTATACATCAGGTTATGAATAGTTAGCTTGTGGCTATCTTAACTTTCTATTAAGTCATATTATCATTAGTATATTGTTATTTAGTTGTTTAGGTTGGCCTAAGACTTATATAGGTGTGTATAAGTTGGCTTAGTTGATATCCTAGGCATAAATAGGTATATATAGGAGGTTGTGAGTCTTATTTCATCATCAAGTTGTGAAGTGTGTCTCATTAGAGATATTTGGAGGTTTCCCCCCTTGAAGTGGCTTGTTATTCTTAATTATTATCAAGTATAAATGCATCATATTTCATTTCATATTCTTCTATTGTGCAATTTATTTCATAACAAGTGGTATCAGAGCATGATCTTGGCACCGTAGAGGCAAGGTTTTTTCTCAATTTTGGAGGTGATTTTGGGAAGAGCAAATCTTTCAGATTTTGATAATTTTTTTTCTTATTTTTAAAGGGTTTTTGAAGAACATATTAAAGAAGCTACAGTACCGATTTTAGAAGAATTGGAGTAGAAATAAGCAAGTTATTGAAAAACTAAATTTTTCACAAATATCACTCTCCACACTGCAAATTTGATTATTTCTAGAAGATTTTTCTAGGTGAGAGTTATTTTGAACCTAGTAAGTTATAGTAATTTTTTTATAGAAATTAAGTTTCATTTGTGTGATTTATTTTAAATTTAGTGGTTCCCATCATGATGAGGCCTGCAACAAGGGGCAAAAAGCATGTTGTCACTTCTGGGAAGACTCCTGATAAGGATGGAATAACAATAGAGGATACTACTCCTAATGAGTAAATTATTAAGGTCAAGGAAGAAATTTCCTCAATGAATATGGATATGTGTGACCTAAGAGGAGATATATCGGACATACAAAACATGTTAAGCACCTATATGGCTGAACCAAGAAAGGAGTTCACAAGAGACCAAGGTGAAAATTCTAGGTCAGCTAACATTGACACAAGTTTTAGTACTCCTATGGGATCTAGGAATTTATTTCCAAAGGTGGATATGTGCAAGTTCGATGGCAAGGATCCTCTAACATGGAAAAACCAAATGGAGATTTTTTTTTAAGTACACCAAATCCCAAATGGACAAAAGGTCATGATGGCTTCCCTATATATAGAACTAAATTGATTCATTTGGTATCATTGGATTTGCACTCATCAAAGGAAAAAGGAGCTCACTATCTCATGGTCAATTTTTATAGAGGAACTCCAAGCACAATATAGCAATAGTGTGACATACAAATTCTTCATCCAACTGGCTAAACTTCAACAAATAGGATTAGTCAAGGATTATATTCAACAATTCCAAAATATATCCTTAAGAGTGGATACAATTACGAAGGAAAAATTGAATGATTTATTCTTGGGGGGTCTCAAGGATCACATTCAACATGAGGTACGCATGTTTAGCCCTAGCTCCATAAATGAGTCTTTTATCTTAGCACGTAAGGTAGAGAAGTATTTGATTCCTAAGAAGCAAGGGGCTAATGTGACAAGAGAGAAAGGATATTCAATACAACCTAATAGGTTGAATTCACAACAAATTGAGGAGAAAAGAGAAAAAGGGTTGCGTTTCAATTATGATAGGAAATATAGTTGAGGACATAAATGCAGTGAAAAGAAATTATTCTATATTGAAGGTCCAAGTGAGGAAGAAGAGGAGGAACCCATACTAGAGGATGAAAGGGAGCAAAATGAGGAATCACATGATTCTCAACCAATCATTTCTTATCATGCACTCTCAATTTTTAGTGTGCTACAAAATCTCAAGGTGGTGGGGTCCTTAAAGAAGCAGAAGGTAACATTGTTGATTGACTCAGGTAGTACTCATAATTTCATCCAAAAAAAGTTAGCTACTCGTCTAAATTGTTTTATATATCCAAATCCATAGTTTTAGGTTTTGATTGTAGATGGTGGTATAGTTAGTTGTTCAGGGAAGTATCATAGCATTAAATTATCTATGGGACATTATCAACTTGATACCCCAATGTATGTGATATCCATGGGTGCAACAAATATTGTTTTGGAAGTAAAAAGGCTTACTACATTGGGAACGATTGAGATGAACTTCCAAGAACTTTTCATGAGATTTCAATCAGAAGGAAGGGTAGTAGAGCTAAGGGGGTTGAAGGAAAAATCCACACAAATGGTAAGCTCTCATCAAATGCAAAATTTTCTTAAGAAAGGAGTGGATGGATTTGTGGCCCAACTATGTTCATTAAAAGTCTCTCAATCTAATGCTCCCACTCATCTAGATTTGAAAGCTATAATTGATCATCACTCAGTTGTTCTTGGAGATATTCCTAAAGGAATTCCTCCTAAGAGGGATCATGATCATGCCATACATTTAGTTCCAGGGAGCCAACCACCGAACATCAGGCCTTATAGGTATCCAGACATATAAAAGAGTGAGATAGAAAAAATTGTTGAGATTCTAGAGGCAGGAATTATCAGGCATAGCCAAAGTGCTTACTCCTTGCCTATGGTGATGATACGTAAGGAATATACTTGGTGCATGCATCCAAATTATAGAGTGCTCAACATGTACACCATTAAAGATAATTTTTCTATTCTAGTCATTGATGATTTGCTAGATGAATTGAATGGAGCTATGTATTTTACCAAGTTAGATCTTAGATTTGGTTATCACCAAATTCGAATTAAGGAGGAATATATTTGTAAGACAACATTTCAGACTCATGATGGTCATTATGATTTTTTAGTGATGCCATCTGGTCTTACCAATGCACCATCTACATTGCAAAGTTTGATGAATTCCATTTTTAAGAAGTTCTTGAGAAATTTTTTTTTAGTATTCTTTGATGATATATTGATTTATATAAAGACTTGGGAAGAAAATTTGCAACATGTGGATCAAGCATTACAAATACTTGAAGACCATCAACTCTATGCTAAGCCATCAAAGTGTTCTTTTAGTCTTAAGGAGGTGGAGTATTTGGGACACATAATTTCACATAAGGATTAAAGGTGGACCCTAAAAAAATTAAGGCTATCATGGAATGGTCTATTCCAAAAACCATTAAGAAAATGAGGGGTTTCTTGGGATTGATAGGGTACTATAGAAGATTTGTGAAGAATTATAGTCATATAGCAGTACCTCTCACCACTCTATTGAAGAAAGATTCTTTCCATTGGAACAAGTCTGCTAATGCAACATTTGAGAGATTGAAGGAGGCTATGTGTACAACTCTAGTGCTTGCCACTCTTGACTTCACCAAAGGAATTCATTGTGGAATGTGATGCTTCTGGAAATGGGATAGGAGTAGTGCTCATGCAAGAAGGTTGACCAATTGCTTTTGAGAGTCATCAATTAAAGGGTAAGAATCAGCTAAAACCTATTTATGAGAAGGAAATACTAGCAATCCTTCATGCAGTTAAACAATGGAGGCCTTATCTATGGGGTAGACAATTCAAGGGTAAGACAAATCATGAAAGCCTAAAATATTTTTTGGAACAAAGACTATCTTCTGAAGAGCAACAAAAATGGGTCATTAAGATGTTAGGATATGACTTTGAGATTGTATATAAGAAAGGGAAAGAAAATATTGTAGTAGACGCACTTTCAAGGAAGAATGAGAAAGATGAAGCCTTATTGTGTTCACTTTTAATATTACAAGAAAATTGGGTGGAGGAAGCCAAAGTAGAGTGGAAAAATGATGTTGCAACAAGTAATCTCATCGAACAATTAAAACTTGATCGTAGTAGTTCAGATAAGTTTTGTTGGAAGCAAGATACTCTTTGGTATAAAGAGTGTTTGTATTTCTACAATAATTCCACTTTAAAACACAAGATTCTCACAGAGTTGCATGAGTCTCCAATTGGTGGTCATTTAGGATTTTTGAAGACATATCATCAAGTCAAGCAATACTATTTTTGGGAAGGGCTAAAAGGTGATGTTCAAAATTTTGTGGCTGAATGTTTGGTTTTTCAAAGGAAAAAAGGGGAGACAATTAAGACACTAGGTCTCTTGCAACCCTTATCTATTCCTAGCCAACATTGGGAAGAGGTATCCATGGACTTCATCACAGGGCTTCCCAAATCTAAAGGTCATAATGTCATCAAGGTAGTAGTTGATTGCCTCACTAAATATGCACATTTCATTGCATTATCACATCCTTTTACAACAAGTGTAGTGGAAAAATATTTTTTGGAGAATATCCAAAAGATACATGGTACACCTAAGGCTATTGTTAGTGATCGTGATCCTATCTTCACTAGTCATTTTTGGAAAGATTTATTCTCATGTTTTGGTACTCAATTGGCTCATAGATCTTCATACTACCCTCAATTAGATGGGAAAAATGAGGTTGTTAATAAGTGTTTGGAAGGATATCTATTTTTTTTCACTTCAGAGAAACAATCTCAAAGGGTAGATTGGCTACCACTTGCAGAATGGTGGTATAACACTTCTTTTCATAACTCATCAAAAATGTATCCGTTTTTGGCACTTTATGGATATCATCCTCCTTCCATCACATCATCAATAAAGGTGTTACCAAGAGTTTAGGCAATAGAAGACCACTTGCTTCATCAACAACAAGTAATTTTAGGACTCAAGGAGAATTTAGCTATGGTACAAAATTGAATAAAACAACAGGTAGACCGACATCGTAGTGAAAGAAGTTTTGAAGTTGGGGATTGGGTCTTCTTGAGATTGCAACCTTATAAGAAAATCTCACTAAAGAAACAAAAAAAAAAGTTGTCTCCAAGGTATTATGGTCCATACCAAATCATGCAAAAGATCGATAGTGTTTCCTACAAGCTAGAGTTGCCACCAAAATCAAAGATACATCTAGTTTTTCGTGTTTCATGTTTAAAGAAGGTAATTGGGCATAATATTCCAACTCAAACAACATTACTAGAGCTTGATGAAGAAGGAAGAATCATTTTGGAACTAAAGTGCATTTTTCAAACATGCACAAAGAAGTTGAGGAATAGAACTCTCACTGAGTATCTCATCCAATGGAAGAATTTACCAGTTGAAGACGCCACATAGGAAGACGAGGAGTTCATTCAAAAGAATCCAGATTTGATTAGAATTGAGGACAAGGATTTTTTGAAGAAGGGGGCATGCTACACCCTTAATATTAGTATACATCAGGTTATGAATAGTCAGCTTGTGGCTATCTTAACTCTCTATTAAGTTATATTATCATTAGTATATTGTTATTTAGTTATTTAAGTCAAACTAAGACTTATATAGGTGTATCTAAGCTGGCCTATGTGATATCCTAGGCATAAATAGGTATATATATGAGGTTGTGAGTCTTATTTCATCATCAAGTTGTGAAGTGTGTTCTCATTAGAGATATTTGGAGGTTTTCCCCCTCAAATTGGCTTGTTATTCTTAGTTATTATCAAGTATTTGTAGCATATTTCATATCATATTCTTCTATTCTACAAGTTATCTCATAACAAAGTGATATAAAAGGAAAATGTGACCCAACTCTCATCTAAGAAGAGAATTCATTAGTGAAAAGAACTTCAGCGATGGATGGTGGTTTAAGTTACAAAGAACCCCACGTGCAAAATAAAATGTTTTAAAGAGGGACCATGACAAGGCCAATTAGACTCGACCCCTAAGGAAAAAAACATGAGACCAACATCCTTCATCATGAAATATTTCCTACCCAACCATAAGAGATATTAAAATAATGAGGTGGGAAAGGAAATCAATGAAATAAAAATGGGTCTAGTTAAAACATGCCTCAAAAGGCTCAAGTTGTGAATTAGATGACCAAGAACCAAGTAAGACAAGTCAACAAAAGATTAAAACCTTCAAAGCTTAAAACCTTAAAAACATGCAAGAGAGACTTTAGAACTAAAACCCTAACCCCCACCTTGGACATGAATGCAATAGACCATTACAGGGCATAGAATAAGCTCAAATTTCCAAAATTTTAGGAGCTCTATTAGTGTGCTAAGGCCTTGGGACAAGTGATGAATGAAGAAAAATAAGAAGTATTTTTCTTTAACAAAACTATATAAGAGGAGTATGAGATCTTAAGGATTCAAGGATTTAAAAAAGGTGAACTTCCTTGTACTTGGGAATTCCATTAGCGAAGGGGACTAGGTCAACTAGACTTTGGGATCCACTCAACCTCTAAATGGATGCAAAATTGAACTCATGGAAAGAAAAATGGTTAACTTGGGCTAGGAGAATAACATTGATAAAATCAGTATTATCTGCTCTTCTAATCTACCTTATGTCAGTAATGTGTATGTCGAGTGGGTGTGCTTCAAACCTAACAAAAATGTACATACAATTCTTTTGGAAAGGAAACAAAGAGAAGAGGAAAATAACCCTAATTTCTTGGGAAAAATTATGTAGAACCAAAGAAGATGGTGGGCTTAGTTTCAAACACTTAGATCTGCAAAACATAGCTCTTAGGGTGAAGCTCATATGGTGTATGCATAGTGAACCACAAAGCAAGTGAGAAAAAATTCTCCATCACAAGTATTTAAAGGATGATAGTAATGGTAACATCCTAACTATTTCCAATCCTTCGACTGGCTCCTGAATTTGGAGTTTCATGTAGAAATGTAAAAATGTAGTTTGTGACTATCTCTCATGGGATGTTCATGATGGAAGTAAGGCCTTGTTTTGGGAAGACTCATGAGATGGGATCCCAAGCTTGGATAGTTTAATTGAGGTGGGAGAGGTCAAACACACATTAAAAATCCTTTGGGGTGACCGAGTCAAGGACTACATTCTCCAAAATATGAACAATTTGATGCTATATTGGAAGTGGAGGGACTTCACAGGCCTCAATCTACCATAGAGAGGATTTCAGCTCCTCATCAAAGCATTGAAAAATAGAACATTGACTGTACGTGTGATGGTAGTGACTCTTTGATTTGGGTGAGATCTAATTCTAGTAATTAAAATGAAAAATATGGATATAGGTTGTTGTACAAGGAGAGGGGTAGGATTGTAGATATCTACCTCTTCACCTATGTTGGAGTAATATTTTCCTTCCCAAGGTAGGAATGTTTGCATGGGTAGCGATACAAAACAAATTTTTAATAGTTAAAAGGTTCCTCTGCTTAGGATTTCAAGGCCCATTGAGGTGTTTCCTATGTGAACAAGCTAAAGAAACATCCAACCACTTGCTTCTTGGTTTCCCATATGTGCAATAATGTTGGCACTAGTTGTGTTCAAAGCTTGGTTGGATGTGTGCTATGTCAAATGACTTGCTCAGTTAGATCCATTTACGACCACCTCTAAAAAGAAAATTGATATATGGGGATGTATGGACTCTCAGCCCATCAATTGTAGTATGGGAGTTGTGAAAAGAGGAACATGAGGCTATTTTAGGACAAAAAATTGTACTTTACCTTTCTAATCAATAAAATTAAGGGTGTCTTAATGGAAACACTGAATGCAAAATTATACTAGAGATCGGTCAAGGAGAAGGTTTTTTCGGAATGGGATGCAAATTTGTGTGTTGCTTGGCCTTCACTTTGGATTCTGAATTTAGTAGGAAGTGGTGGAATTAGGACTTAACAAGCCCAAGCTTTAGTAGTATGGTCTCCCCCATCAAATGGGTGGTATAAACTAAATTTTGATGGAGCATCCAAAGGAAACCCTAGCCCATCTAGAACCAGTTGTATCATCAAGGACTAGCAAGGTAGAACAATTCTAACTTCAGAAAAATGGTTGCCTAAGGGGACAAAAAATGAAGCTGAATTTCTAGCACTCATCCATGGGATTAATCTTTACAAAAACCTAGGGATAGTTAGGTTAGCAATTTATGGGGACTTAGCATTAGTCATCAATGTCCTTAGAAGTGGAAACATTCCCAACTGGAAACTACATGGTCTTCTCACCAAGGTCTTAAAGTTGATGCTGACATTTGAAAACTTCACAGTAAACCATATATATGGGGAGGGAAATGGTGAGGCAAACACATTAACCAATGTGGGAGTTGAGGATGAATAAGGCTTTTTCCCATGTGTCAATTGGGTGTCATAGTCTAGGCCTCTTGGCTAGATTGGGCATATGGGAATTTCCAATCCCATTGAAAGGAGGTGGCATTGGCTAGGACATCATTCTCACTATCAAGGAAATCTTCCCATATGGAGGCATCAATTTTCTAAGAAAGGAGATTGGACAAGATTTTATGAATGGGAATCCTCTCTCTATAATGGATTGGAGCAAAAATTGGTCACATGAGGGACATATCTTCAAGCTTGATTCAAGCACTAAAAACCCACACCATTTGGTCATTGTATATATCAGAATGAGGATTAGTTGGCATTGGTATGTGTGTCCTGACAAGAGAAGTGAACAAGAAAGGACTCAATAATGGTGATAACATACAGTTGGAAGATATCTTTGGTGAACACTTGGATAATGTTGTAAAAACATCTATGGAAGATTAAATGCCACCTTCAACTAGCCATATGAAATCGATCAATAGTGGGAGTGGATGCTTAGGTGTATATTGAACCAAAGCTAGCAACTCATGGGAAATAGTGGCTACCACCCTATATCTACCGACAAGGTTGGTAATTATGCTTACAAAAAATGGATACTCTGATAAGACTAAGGAGCTCTAAGAAGAAATCAATATTCTTTGGCTTCATCTCTGACTAGAGGCTGAAGAATATTTTGCTTAATAAATACATTCTATGTCTAGAGGTAGTCAAGATGGTGCTCGAGAAGAGATACTACTTCTTGAGCAACCGAACAAGGGAAAACTTAGATATATCATCATGCTTCCTCACCTCTCTCCTAGACCTAAATCTTTTAAAGGTACGTTGTTTACTGCTACTTAGAATGGTGTTCAAAGTAGTGATCCTAGTAGATGATGTGGATGTGGTTGTCATGGCCCAACTAGGTGTCAAAATTCCCTGGCTAAATGACATCGATAGAATGTTCTTGCAAGTGATGAAAGTAGAATGGAACCCTTTCATTCTCAACCTTGATGTTGTAGGTTTGGCTCACCATAGGCACTAGGTAACTATTGAATACACTTTCCTGTGTTGAAGGTTGGGGTTGCACAAGGTTGAGGGAATCTAGTGGTGTTGAGAATTTGTAGAGTTGGTGGAATCATGTATATTTTATGATGAAGGTGACTGATACAGCAGGCGGTGGTGGCTACTTTTTTTATTGGGGCTTGAGCTTATCGTCTAGACTAGGGTTATAGTGTCTTTTAGCCAGCATCGGTTCATATTTTGGATTTTGGAAGTTTGGAGGTGAAACAAAATAAAATGGGGTAAGGTAAGGTGCTTTTGTATGGTTTACGACATAGAGCACACCCACTTTCCAATTATTTCATTGAAGGATAACCCTAGAGATCTCAATTCAAAGGAGAAAGAGATCTTGCAATACGGTTGTCCTAGGGGCTGATTGTAAACTAATGAGGGGTTCACCATTAAGCTAGGGTTTGAAAAGACAAATGAAATGCAAGATGTAATGCTAAACCCTAATATGATGTAATACTTCACTAAATGACCTAGAAATGTATGTAGACTAAAACAAAAAGTTGCAGGATGAAATGTATGCACCTAGAAATCTAAAGATGACTAGAAGGAGCTATAGAATGTTGAAAATAGTGACTCTAATGTTGATTGGGACTCATATGCTAGGCTAGGTGAATCAATCCTAGATCTGGGTTTCTATGTAGAAACAAAAATCTTGCAAATGGGTATCCAAATTTGTAAAAACTTGAATTTTGACCTAAATTGGGACTCATACACCAAAACTAGTGAATCAGTCCAATTAGTTTTTTTTGAAACTTCAAGGTCTGAATCTAGTCTTCAAGGTCTACTTTGTGCTTCCTAATTGATTTCTTTAAGACAATGTTACTTTGAACATTGCTTCAAAAAGTACAAATGTAGGCACCTAAATTATTCCACATAGCCCTAATAATCATCATATAATGTACCTATCAGTAATCATATTATTTTTTAGTAATCATCATCAATTTAGTAGCATTTATCACATATTATCATTTAATCATTTACTAATTCTCATTTACCATCTATCACCTAATTAATTAATAATCATTTATCACATCATATATGGGCATGTGCAGGATCATGATGGGCTAAAAAGTGGCAATATGATGGGTATGTGGCTGACAACTTTTTTTTACCCAAAATTAATGAAATGAAAAGGGTTTTTAAATGAGATTCTCAGCTTTCCACCAATATAAATTATGATTTACTTTGAATTTAATAAGTAATTATTATTCATTTTCTATTCAAATTATGACTAAAGTCCTGATTGATAGGTTGATTGAAAATAATCTATAGCTTTCAAATGGTATCACATTTTTTGAATCTAAAACATGCGTCACATTCTATGTTTCAGATACTATAGGATTAAAAAAAAAAATTGAATTTCATTAATTTTGACCAAGTTAAGGTGGTTAAATGTACAAGTTTTTATATTTTTAAAATTTGTAAGAAAAAATTCATAATTAATTATTTACTTGGAAAAAAATTACAAAAATATGTATCACATCAGGACATGGGTCCTCTACTTATATCTAAAATATTATAAAAAGTATTATCATTTTATTGTGGTTAGGATGGTTAGACAAACACCTACTTCTTATTTTTTCCCAGAAATTTAAGTACTACTACATTGAAATTTCAAATTTTTACCAAATAGATTTATTTTTTCTTGAAACAAACCTAGTAGTTTAGAAACTAAATTCAATTTTCTACATATTCTATTCTTACATATTTTTGAAATAATATAGATAACTTATTCAAATTTTTATGCCAAGTTGCCTAGCTCTAATTTTTTTTATTTTTTTGCCACTTAAGGGCTTGTTTTTTCCATGATGATCTTGCACATACCCATATATTATTATTTATTAAATAATAATTATTTTCTATTGAACACCATTATCCATTTAATTAAATAATATTTTATTATTTAATTAAATGAGATCTTATTATCCATTTATCACATTGAAAACCATTTATTAATTAATAATTCTCATTTATTCATTTAATTAAATAATATTTTAATATTTAATTAAATGTGATCTAATTTCTATTTTTACTCATCACTTAACACCTATTTTCTCTTTAGTAATCTCTTCCTTCTATCATTTGTTAACTCTTTTTCATATTAATATTATAAACTCAATCTTCTCTCACAAGTGAACTCTTCTAAATTTTAGAAACTTCCTCTTCATTTTTCAATTAACTAAGCATGCAATCATAAACTTCATATGCATATTTATCCAATTATTAATTTAAATAATTCAATATTATCTCTTCATGAATCAAAATAGGAAAAAAATATTTTGTAGTTGAGCTGGCTCTATTGAATTTTCAGTTATTTCAAGTCTTCATCCTCATCCCCATCTTGGAAAATCTATAAATAAGATCATTTCTTCATCATTTTCAGATCTCACATCTTATGTAAATCAACTATGTCAAAATATATCATCATTCAAAATCAGTCAATCATCAATCAAGTCTATTGTTATACTGATGAGATTTCTTTTATAAGCATGCACATTCATTGTAATCATTAATCCATATAAAGATAATTTCATTCAATTCAATTACAATTGTAGATTAATCTCACAGATGCTTGTGTGATACTTGTGTAGATTCAATATTTTTTAAGGGGTTGCATAGATCCAAAAAAAATCATATGATCATATTGTCTAGATCTGCATGCCCTTATGCAAAAATTTACAGGATTTTAAATTGATTTTTTTTAACTTTTTACCATTGATCAAAAAAACATTGTAGGTTTTTCAAAAAAAAAAATTCAGGGTATATCAACAAAAATTGAGCTAACCAAGATTTGAGCAACCTAGTCAACAAACTTTACAATAAAAGAATTCAATGAATATTCCAAAAATCATGAATATTCCGGCCTTTCAAAGCATATTCTAATGAATAGAAATTTGTTTATATCAGCAAAAATTGAGCTAACCAAGATTTGAGCAACCTAGTCAACAAACTTTACAGTAAAAGAATTCAACGAATATTCCAAAAATCATGAATATTCTGACCTTTCAAAGCATATTCTCATGAATAGAAATTTGTTAAGGCAACTAAGTTTTTTTTGCAAGTCAAAGAAATATTCTATGAATATTTGCTAACATCAGTAGTGTACACCCCTCCCAGTCCCCCTCCTAGCCCTTATTTACCCTAAAGGAGTGATTTTTTCTTCTTTTATGTTTTTGGGTCTTTTATTTTCTTATTTTATTAATTTTGATGCTTGCAATTTAAATTTGTTTAATTACACCAAGAGGCATTCTATAGTCACATAAGATTTTAAGTCTAACTTGTGTACATAATTATTACGTCGAGAGGCATTCTATAGTCACATAAGAGTTTAAGAACTCGTGTACATAAAAAAGAAAGTTGACCAGTTACAAAACTGGTGGCAGTAGTGGGCAGTCAAAGAGTGGCCATACCAAATAAACAGTAGTGGAGGAGCAGAAGAGTAACCAATGGAAGTGGAAGGGTCCATTGATGGGAGTGGAAAACACATGATGGAAGAAATTATAAAGAAGAGAGAATTGCAGATTGTGTAGGTACGAAACTTGGTTGAGAGAGTTTTAGATTGCAGAGGTATGTTATTTTTTCTCAGAGCTTCACATTTGAGACATCATAGTTTACTACTGCATGCTTATATATTGTTGTGCATTTTTATATTGTGATTCGAACTTGGAGAATATTGATTTCTATTGTTGCTAGCAAGGTTGGCACAAAGGGATTGGGATAGAGAAGTTCAGATTGTGGAATCAGCGGTAGAGGTATGTTTCACTGCTATCAAACTATTAGAATATGATTTATATTGTATTGCTTTTTATTTCTTCATTACCCTCCTTGTTATCTTCCTAGATTGTATTTTCTTGAAAAAAATTGTTTTCTCTATGCTTTCTCTACTCCACTCTACCCATCCACTATAGACCGACTCATGTAACACTTGCAAAGTAGCCATTTTTGAAATCAACAAGGGAAGTCGTGGTTTGTGTTGGTGGTTACTTTAAAGAGTTGTCTTCACTGTAACGTAACATTGGGAATCTTATACTTCTCTCACCATTTCAGCTTCACCTTGCTCTCTTTCTCAACAATGAATATCATCTTTGTACTGACCATTTATGAGTAGTAGTGGATTGAATTTCTTTGCATGAAGCCTTAATATAGCCATCTCTGCATGAAGAAACAAATGCATTTATCTACATGAAGCCTTAATATAGCCATCTCTGCATTCATTAAGTCCACACTTTGAAGTATTCTGTCAACGGTGTATGTGCCTAGTCAATACGTCTACATAATGTAAGATTGTCTTCTAAGGTTGATATAGTTGTTTCCAACAACAAAGTATCTAAATCCTTTATGCGAGCTATATCTTGTTCTCATGCCCTAAATTTAGCTAGGTGTATACTGTTGCTCTTCTTAGCAATGTCAAATTATTCTGCATTTAAGTTCATCTTCTTAGCAATGTTGAAAGATATGGTCTTATGGTCTTCTACATTTGCTTGAAATTTTCTAAATCCTTTTAATAGATTTCTTTCATGCAAATCTTATGGCCAACGCACTTCATGAGCCCACATTCATTTGAATTTCCTTACAAAAAATTTCATACGCCTTGCTTGGTATATGGTTCCATATTGTGCATGCGGGTCTTGTATAACATTTCATACTACAACACCTAATAAAATTCTTATTATGTTATGCATTGATGCCTCAAAAATTGTTCTAGCATGCCATTTTTGCACAAAATAGGGAGAATGTTGGCAAATGTTGTGCATTTTGGTATTACAACTACTAAATGCATTTGATTGAATGTTTATAAAACCTTTTCAAGATATCCATTTTGTGCACATTCATAGCATAGCGTGACTAAAGAAAGGAAGAGGCATCAATGATAGTCTTGGGTCATAACATTTTCCAATTGCATTTGATTGAAAGTCTCTAAGCTTTTTCAACATATACATTTTGTGTATATCGATGTAACCATTACATTCTATGATACCACATTTCTCTCGGGCATCTTCCAAAGTAAATCCAAGGCTATTTCTACTTGACCATTTTGAGCATATTTTGAAATCATAGCATTGCATGAAACCATATTCATTTTAGGAATTCAAGATTTCAAACAATTCATTGGATTCATTGGCGGATATGAGAAAACTAAACACTTTGATGGCTTCATCTACGCTTTCAGGCTTTACATGAATGTCGATCATGGCAGCTGAAGCATCTGCTAAGAAAGTTTTTTCTTAGAGCTTTCTAGAACCTTGTGCACTCCATAGACATATGACTCCATAGGATGATATCTCTTTGAGATATTTCATATAACAATCCATACACCTCAAGTACCTATAATAACTACTTCCTGCTATCGATAATCTGTGCCATCCACAACCTTGTTGGTGTTTAATGAGTGATTGTTAATCTTCATAGAGTTACTTGGTCAATGGTTATTGCCTTGTTTTCATGTGATGAGAGTTATAAATTTTAGTTATTTTGTTGACTCCTAAATGTTGTTGATTATGTCATTGTATCCCTTGATGTTGTACTTGAGTTTTTCACTATATTATTCTGTTGGAGTCATTTGGCATTCATGGTCGTGATCTCTTCCTTGTCATCTCTGAGCATGGGGGGTAAGTTATTTATAACTCACATGGTTGTGTGGAACGTGCTCCGCACCCATTGGGTTTCCCATCAACATTCTATCTTTGCCGCATACCTTCAGTTGGAGTTTGTTCCAATGGTTCACTTTGTAATTTTGATATTATTGTACTTTGTATTATCCCACATGTTTGGAAAATTTATTGTAACTCATTATTGAGAACATGTACTCTAATTTTTAAACGATGATGTAATGTGTTGGATCCTTTATAACATTATTGTAAGAGATTCTTTATGATGGTAATATGTGATGTATTGATAATATCACTCTTGGTTCATGGATGTACTTTTATAAATGGTTTTGTAATGTTATTGGATAAGTTGTTTAAATATTATCTTTTACTTTTGTTTTGGTTGTGTTTGCGAAGTAACCTCGCATACCCCAGAGGATTTAATGCTCAGATGTTAATGTGCAGTGTAAATGTATTTAAGGTTTGGTTGTATGTGTACCTTGTGTTATTTTTAAAAAAAATTGTTGTGCAATGTTTGTTCTCTAGGGTTTGCATGACGAGCATTACAACTTGGTATTAGAGCCAGGTTTTCAAATGCTAGGGTCTCTGGGTAGTTAAGTCCATTAGGAAACCTTGCGTTTGACTCTTGTGCTCATTTGCACCTTTATTTTGTGTGTGCTTACTTTATTTTATTTAATGGCTTCCTAGAGTAAGCCATGTCATAGGGCTGGAGGATGTAATGCCCCCATGTTACTGATATTCTTTGCTACTATTTGTTACTCTTATGTGTTAGTGTGATATTGGTTTGTGATGGTGATTAGTTTACTGACTTAGTGTGTGATGCCTCTCATATTAGGGAATATTATTTTCTTTGTTTTACCAACTTCCAGGAGTAAGCCAAATTTATGGGGGGAAGGATGTAATACCCCTCCTATTAGTGTTTACATTTTTTTTCTTTCTATGCTTTGGCTTGATACTTCACGACTATGATTGTACTCCTTATTGTTTGGTTTGGTGGTTTGGTTAGTATAATTTTTGGTGATTAAGCTTATACATTTGAGGACATGGATATTTCTTATGATATTGTGGTTTGATGGTGTTACTTGATTTTAGAAATATATTATGATGCAGTGATTTAGTAAATTATATTATGATATGATCTGTTAGTTTAGAAATTCTATTTCATCATTTATATTATAATTGTTAGAATAGATGTGATGAAAGGACAGTGTAGCATCTCTCGTTCACGAGTGCCCTGCTACATGACAATTCCTTTTCACAATGTAATGCTTTGATTTTATATATAT
Source organism: Sequoia sempervirens (assembly GCA_007258455.2). Lineage (NCBI taxonomy): Eukaryota > Viridiplantae > Streptophyta > Pinopsida > Cupressales > Cupressaceae > Sequoia > Sequoia sempervirens. Next base: position 32,576,850 of record VDFB02056351.1, read on the forward strand.
GTACATGTACACAACCTTGTTTGGATGCAGGGATTGCAGGTATAGAGTCTCGATTCCACCTACTTCGACAAGACAAGGTGAGCACCAATAACCCAATGGCATAGTGCTGAAATAGAGATGACAAGGAAGACACCCCATCCCATGTTGTCAAACCATCCCGATTGAATGGCATTGTGTGTCGTTGTGTTGTCATTTCGGTAATTTATTACTATGTTTTGTGTAACTATCTTGTTCGTATATATTTTACTTTGGTATTTTATAAGTTATGATTTATTTAATGAAATGGTGGTTATAATTATTTATTATAATGTTAGATTAATTTATATTTAAATATTGAAAAGTTTTAGTTTATAAGACATGTGTTTTAGTTAAATGGTAATTAAATATTAAATTGTGTTTTGTTAATTTAATTAAATTATCTTGTTGAAGATAATTATAAAATAAATAAATTAAATGAATTAAATTATGTGCATAGCAAGTAAAGCTTGCAAAAGTAGATTTAAAACAAAAAGTATTGATAAAAGGAAAAATAAATAAATAAAAGAATAGAAAAGATAAAAGGACGAATGAGAATTAAGTGTTGGCTGAAAAGACTGGAATTAAAGTAGATAGTTTCTTTTATATTGTATTTTTAGAGTTTTCAAAAAAGGAAAGAAGTATCTTTTATTTAATTGCATAATTGTGAGTTTTCAGGGACAGGAGGATTTGGATAGAAGTTTTAGAAAATAATTGTTATGTATTGTTGAATTTGTTTTGAAGTTTTTTGGAAAGTTATTTTCATTTTTTTGCTAGCAATATTCTAGAGAGAGTTTTCTGAAAAAAATATTAGATTTGAAATTGAGCATGGTACTATGAAGAAGTGATTTTGAAGAAGGAACAGGAGCACTTCAAAGAGGCTATCGGGATCAATTGAAACTTCATCAGAAATTTCAACAACGTAGGACTCCAGGTTCCAACCTTTATGTTCTCATATCATCTGTTTCAAAGAAATATAAAAGTAGTTAAAAATGAATTCTGTGAGAAAAGAAATCCTTCACGAATTATGATTATTGAATAGAAAAATGAAGGGAAGAGATTAAATTCATTTTGAAAATGTTTTGTGTTTCACAACTTGGTTGTTGAAATATAGTCTTACTGTTAGTGCCATTTCTAGTTTTCTCATTGTCTAGTTGTGTACTCTGGTTTTTTTTTATGATAAAACTTTAGTTATGGGGTGTCTTTCATTTTGGCACATGGGTTAAATGGGCTCCCACAAGGGTTGAGCCCAGCATGCTAGTTTTCATCTCTCCGTTGGGGCGGCCTGTTTTAGGGTTTTTCCTGGTTTTTCTCTTCCCCGTTCTTGGGTTTTTAATTTGGTTCACCTTTCTCTTTCGCTTTCCTTGGTTTTTCTTTCAGAATCGGGGGTGGAACGGATGCTTGAATGGAACTAGAACTTCTCCAATTCTAAGGTTCTAGTTCCTGTTCACGCATCCGTCCCAGTTCTGATTCTACGTGATTGGTGTTCCCTTTTCGTTCTACCCTGTGACAGTCCCTAGTCATTTTCCTCTCCATCTCTTCGCTTGTCTTTTGTTTTGTTTCCTTTGGCAGGCGCGAGATCAGAACGGGAATCATTTTTGGAACCTTTTTCAAGTTTCTTGTCTCGGGTTTTGTCCTGCTCCAGCCCCGCAGCTTCTCTATCTCGTGTCGGTTCTACCTCCACCTCCGTGGTATTTTGCAGAGGCAGGAGTGGGATAGTTTTTGGTCCTAGTCCCTTTTGTTTCTTTTGTTCCCCGTCTCTTTCCTAGTTCCGGCTCTGGCCCTGTTTGGTTCCCATTCCGTTTTCCTTTTTGATTAATTGACCTATTCGCCCAGTTTATTCTAACTTAAGTGGTTCCCTTGAGCCCCATTTTCCATTCGTTACCGGCCCCTAGCTACCATTTTTACTGGCCCCATGTTGTTTTCGCTGAGACCTTTGGCTCTCGGGAGAACCTCTCAACTGTCCCTATGTTGTCTCCCTGAGGTCTCTTTTCTGTCGGCCTGTGTTGGTTGAGATTGAGGAAATGTTTCCCCAACTTCTCTGTCTCTCATAGATGGAATTTTCCCTTCGGTATGTTTGCGTCTGCTCAAGGTGAGGTCTTAGTAAGTTCTATATTGTCCCCGTGACTTGTGTTCTTTGGGATCCCATCAGTGTAAGTTTTGATCTGTGGTGGGAGGTCTCAGCAATGTCATCTTGTTATGCCGACCGGTATTAAAGAATTTATTGTTTCGGTGAGAGTCTTATTTCAGTATGTGGTCATGGCGATGGGATCGAGTCTTGCCGACAGTGGTTCCATTTGTGGCTTTCGGTAGGAGTCCTATTTTCTCTTGGCTAACAGGTGTATAAAGGTTTTTGGCGATGCAATGTGATATCTGCAAAGGGTCTCCCCGAGACAAATAAGCTATAGCGACTGTGAACAAGTGAAAGGATTGCTTCAGTGAGAGATGTGCCCTTGTCTTGGTAAATGGATAGTACATAAAGGACATACATTTTGATGAGGCATTTTGTTTCTATATGGTGTCTCCCCGACCTCTTTTTTTCTTGCCAACTATGGAGGCCCTTTTCAATGGTCCGATGAAGATTTTAAAAGACAACCATCCAATCTTAGTTGATCAACGACGGAGATTCAAACATGCATGTTTCAGGGTTTCTGTTATGTTCACGTGTGAAGACTTGCAACATTCATGGTGGCAAATGAGAGGGTCACTGGATCCACTGAACCAGCATTCATGGTGATGGCTCTAGGACAAGGACGGCATGGCTCGAGTCTGGGTGCCCGGATTCAGCGGCGGATTTGACATCAATTGCTTGGCTTCATTCATGCAGGAATGTTTTTCCTATAGCAAACCAGCCAGTTACATTTATGTGACCAATGGGGTAGTTGGAATTTTTGACTTGGCCTACAAGCTATTCTAGGGTTTGTCCTAGTCAGCTGATGATGTGTAGTCTCATCTGGCCGGTTGCTTGTTGCTTCTCCTATTCCTATAAAGGAGAATTTCGTGGCTAGATGTATGGGTTTGGAACTTGGGTGTTCTGTTCCACATTTTCTAAGTTTGTGTATCAGTTTGGGGGTAGGCTGGCATTTAGTCTTGAGTCAATGTCAAGTGTGTAAACTGTAATTTCAAATTTGTCTATAAATACAATCAGTTTGAGCAATGAAAACATGAAGATGCTTATCTTTCATGTATATTGGCAGATTGTCTCCATTCCTATATGCTCCAGTCATTTGAATGAATGCATAAGGTGTTTTCATGTTCATCTCCTCATATTTCATGAGGTTGTGTTGTCTATTAATAGGTTTTCTTTAAGGAAGCAGTTAAATCCTTTGAGCAGGTAGCAGTGATTGTTTGTGTGCTTGTTGGATTTGGTAAGTAGAATCTGACTGATAACAGAAGCTAGATTGTCAGTGTAAGGCACTGATATTTGATGTAAGGCATCAACAAAACAAGATCCACTACTTGAGGTCTATTTGCAGGTATTTTTCCCCTTTTGTGTTTGACTCTGTGGCCCAAAACTAGGCATTGATCTATCCTGCAACCTGTTCCTCTCAGAAAACCTTTTAAAATCATTGAATATCTTTTCTCTAATATCTTTCCCTACCTCCTGGTTGCTTCAAGGTTGAGCTACTGAGAATCTAGCCCCATTTGAGGTCCTCAACGCTTGACATCAGGAGTTATCTGCTATAAAAAGCAATGTCTGGTCTTCTTTGAGGCATTGTGTGGGTATACCCGCCCTAGTTCTGTAGAGGCTAAAGTGCAGAAGATCCCTTGATCTTGTCAGTTGGTCCAGGTCCTCCGAGCTGCCCTTGATTGGAGTTGGCTACTCCATAGGTAGAGTAGGAGACCAACCTGGTTTGCAAGAAAATCAACCAACAAGTTGGTGACTCCGCTGGGGAATTTACTCAGAAATCCAGTTATAAAGTGCCATATCAAAAGAGTCATATTGTTTGCCATGTTTGTTATGTTCAAAGTTTGAAGAATCTCAAGCCTGGAGAAAGTTTTGTTGCAGTCAACCTGAAATATTTATGGTGCTCTGCTGGTGGAACAAGCTCAAAGAAGGACTTATATGTAAGTGAACTTCATATCATTTGAAGTTCTATCCTCTGCAAAGAGGTGGTGACTCTATTAAGGTGAACCTATTGAAGATTCAAAGAATAGTTCCGTGGCTGCAACGTTCTTAGGTATTCTTCATGCTTTTGAACATTTAAAAGAACTTTAGTTCCCTTATTTAGTGAGATCAAGCACTATTATCAAGGGAAGCTTGAATAGTGCAACTGGATAGTTGTAGAGGGATAGGTTTCATTTGCAAAATGCATTGTTGTCCTTTTTCTCCCTCTACAAGCTATGATACCATGTTGAAGGTACAACCTTGTCTTCATAAGATGGCATATGATAGTGAAAGATACAGCCCTTTGGATTTTGATAAAATACAAGGTTACCCACATGCTGCCCCTAGGGGAATCAATAAATATTTACCCAAGTTTAAAGGTGGTGTTGAGGAATCAACATCAACACATACATAATTTTTTATTGATTTCATTAGAGACTGTCAGGTTGAAAAAGAGGATGTGGTCATGAAGCTGTTTGTTAGATCTTTAGAAGGTGTGGCCGATGATTGGTTTACTTGCTTACCAGTGCACTCCATTGGTTCATGGTATCGGCTTAGGACTTTGTTCCTTGATACCTTTGATGTTGCTTCATTAGATGATGAAGAAGTTATGTTTGAACAACTTGCAGAAGTGATGCCCCAGGCCAGAGATCAGAAGTTCAGTCTCCCAAGCCAAGAGCCTGTAGAGGAACATTAGTTTGATTGGCCCTTTGAAGAAGGGAAGTGTGATCATCAATGTGATGAGATAGTTGAGCAGTTCAAGTGCACAAATGAGTGCAGTATTGACACAAGTCTTCATGAGAAGACAAATGAAGTTGCTAATGCAGGGAGTACTCTAGAGGATATCAGATTTGACTATGAGGATGTGGAGTTTCACTCTCATGAAGGTAATCTTTTTGAAGATACCTTAGGATATCTTGATTTGCTGCTTGGTATTGCATCCAGTCCTGGTGGAGGTCAAGAAGAGGAAGAAGTGGTTGAGAGGGTAGGACAGAACATTAACCTACTAAGTTGTGAACAAATATCAGATTTGTTAGCCACCGAATATCAAAGGTTTGCACACAACTCTGGGTTGTTGTGGGCAACTCATATCGGTCTTGATGATGAGGACCTGCAAGATGCAAGGTATGATGCAAGTGAGTCTGATGCCCCTTCTAATGGTGATCTTACAGATCATGATGACACTAATTTTAGTTTGAAATCAGATTGTGCTTCTAAACCAGAGTTGCTCAATGATGGGCAAGATTGGGATGATGATGACAGTTGGACAACCCATGAGGATGAGTTAGAGTCCATTGATGACTCTCATTGGCAGCATGATGAAGAACAGAACCAAGTGAAAAGAGGAAGTGGAAGTAGTAGTTTAAACCATCATTACACTAATGATGTGCCTCCTCCCACTGAAAAAGATACAGAGCAGTTGCAAGATGTGTTGAATGGTGAGTGTATCCCTTTGTATACACTTGATGAAGTTTTCACAGAATGTGACAGTATGTAGAGCACTAAAACAAGTTGTTTTTAGCTTCAGAATGATATGATTGATAAAAATGATGGCCTTTTGTCACATGACAGTCAGCGTTTTGAGGATATGCCTGATTCTCAAATGCATAGTGATTTTGAAAATGTTTATAATGTTGAATATGCTAACCTCTTAAGAAGTACTAACATGTTTTATCAGGCAGATGGTTGTGATCATATTGTGTTTTCATGTAGTCTTAACCATCATTCATAGGTCTTTCCATCAAATACAAAATCAGAGAATCAAGAGGTTGGCAATGATGAAGTTTATTGGATTTGGTTGCCAGTTGAAGATAAGACTAAATAGAGAACAAGTTTTCACTTGCACAAGGGCAATCAGATACTCGTGTTTGCAGAGCTACATTCATTTACACTATTGTAGATTGGTAGAGGCAACCACAAGTTAGGGAATGCCAGCTCATTTAGCAGAATTGTGTTCGACAGAGGAAAGCTGTGGCTTCACATTTTCATTTGGTGGCCTAGTGTCATCAAATGAAATAAAGAATCAACAATGTGACTCTTGAATTTCCTATTCATGGACAATTCTCGAAGTGGTGCTTCATCTAAAGCATTTCCTTTTCCATGAACATTAGGTTAAGTTTTTACTTTTTTGGTCGGTTTTGTTTTGCTGTGTTTGCTAACCTTGTCTAGTTAGCTCCTCGCTATTTTTTGGTTTCCTTTTGTTCTGGTCTACTCTCCCAGTGATTTGAATTCTTTCTATGCCCACCAAGGGAATACATCCCCAACTAGAGCCTATGTTAGTGCCATTTCTAGTTTTCTCATTGTCTAGTTGTGTACTCTAGTTTTTTTTTATGATAAAACTTTAGTTATGGGGTGTCTTTCATTTTGGCACGTGGTTAAATGGGCTCCCACAAGGGTTGAGCCCAGTGTGCTAGTTTTCATCTCTCTGGTGGGGCGACTTGTGTTAGGGTTTTTCCTAGTTTTTCTCTTCCCCATTTTTGGGTTTTTAATTCGGTTCACCTTTCTCTTTCGCTTGCCTTGGTTTTTTTTCAGAATCAGGGGTAGAATGGATGCTTGAACAGAACTATAACTTCTCCAATTATGAGGTTCTAGTTCTTGTTCATGCATCCATCCCGGTTCTGATTCCACGTGATTGGTGTTCCTTTTTCGTTCTACCCTATGACGGTCATTGGTCATTTTCCTCTCTGTCTCTTTGCTTGTTTTTTGTTTTGTTTCCTTTGGTGGGCATGGGATCAGAGTGGGAATCATTTTCAGAACCTTTTTCAAGTTTCCTAACTCGGGTTTTGTCCTGCTCTGGTCCAGTGGCTTCTCTGTCTCATGTTAGTTTTGGCTCCGCCTCCACAGTCTTTTGTGGAGGTGGGAGTGGGATGGTTTTTGGTCCTAGTCCCTTTTGTTCCTTTTGTTCCCCATCTCTTTCCTGGTTCCAGGTCTGGCCCTCTTTGGTTCCCGTTCCGTTTTCCTTTTTGATTCATTGATATGTCCTCCTAGTTTATTCTAACTTAAGTGGTTCTCCTGAGCCCCATTTTCCATTCGTTACCAACCCCTAGCTACCGTTTTTACTGGCCCCGTGTTGTTTTCACTGAAACCTTTAGCACTCAAGATAACCTCTCAGTGGTCCCTGTGTTGTCTCCCCAAGGTCTCTTTTCCATCGGCCTGTGTTGGTTGAGGCCAGGGAAATGTTTCCCTGACTTCTTTGTGTCTCACCGATGGAGTTTTCCCTTCAGTATGTTGGCATTCGCTTGGGGTGAGGTCTTAGCAAGTTCTATATTTTCCCCTCGACTTGTGTGCTCTGGGATCCCATTGGTGTAAGTTTTGATCTGTGGTGGGAGGTCTCGGTGATGTCATCTTGTTACGTCGACTGGTGGTGAAGGATTTATTGTTTCAGTTAGACTCTTATTTCGGTATGTGGTCATGGCGATGGGGTCGGGTCTTGCCAACAGTGGTTTCATTTGTGGCTTTCGGTGGGAGTCCTATTTTCTCTTGGTGAATAGGTGTATAAAGGTTTTTGGTGATGTAATGTGATATCTACAAAGGGTCTCCTCGAGACAAATAAGCTATAGGGACTGTGAACAAGTGAAAGGATTGCTTCGGTGAGAGATGTGCCCTTGTCTTGGCGAATGGATAGTAGATAAAGGAGATACATTTTGATGAGTCATTTTGTTTCTATATGGTGTCTCCCCGACCTCTTTTTGTCTTGCTGAATGTGGAGGCCTTTTTCAATGGTCTGACAAAGATTTTAAAAGACAATTGTTTGATCTTAGTTGATCGATGGTGGAGATTCAAACATGCGTGTTTCAGGGTTTCTGTTATGTTTGCATGCGAATACTTGGAGCATTCATGGTGGCAGATAAGAGGGTTGCTGGATCCACTAAACCTGAATTCATGGCGACGGCTATAGGACAAGGACGGCATGGCTTGAGTCTAGGTGCCCAGATTCAGCGGCAGATTTGACATCAATTTCCTAGCTTCATTCATGCGGGAATGTCTTTCCTGCAGCAAACTGACCAGTTACATTTATGTGTCCAGTGGGGCAGTTGGAATTTTTGACTTAGCCTACGAGCTGTTCTAGGGTTTTTCCTAGTTAGCTGATGATGTGTATTCTCATCTAGTTGGTTGCTTGTTTGTGTGCTTGTTGGATTTGGTAAGTAGAATTCGACTGATAACAGAAGCTATATTGTTAGTGTAAGGCATCAACAAAATAAGATCCATTGGTTGAGGTCTATTTGTAGGTATTTTTCCCCTTTTGTGTTTGACTCCATGGCCCAAAACTAGGCATTGATCTATCCTACAACCTGTTCCTCTCAGAAAACCTTTTAAAATCATTGAATATCTTTTGTCTAATATCTTGCCCTACCTCATGGTTGCTTCAAGGTTGAGCTACTGAGAATCCAGCCCCATTTGAGGTCCTCAATGCTTGACATCAGGAGTTATCTGCTATAAAAAGCAATGTCTGGTCTTCTTTGAGGCATTGTGTGGGTATACCCACCCTAGTTCTGCAGAGCCTAAAGTGCAGAAGATCCCTTTATCTTGTCAGTTGGTCCAGGTCCTCCGAGCTGCCCTTGATTGGAGTTGGCTACTCCATAGGTAGAGTAGGAGACCAACCTGTTTGCAAGAAAATCAACTAACACTTACATTGAATTATGTAATTTTTCTAGTAGGGTTGTGTTTGATCTCGAGGAAAAGAAATAGTATTCCTTTTGTGAACAATAAATTTTGTGCAAATATGCTTATAAATATATATACATATATCAGTCCTATTCATATATATACATTTATATATTATAACTACTTCTATGTATCCAACCAATTTTTCTTCTCATCTAGTGTTTCTCTTGAAATATATATATATATATATATATATATATATATATATATATATATATATATATATATATATATATTGCATTTATATTTAATATATGGATATAAAATGAAATTGTGTCTGATAGCCTTTATGGCCAAACCTGGTTCGGCTTACAGGGTATTATTTTGTCGATATTGAAAATAAAAAAAATAAAAAAAATAAAAAAAATAAAAACATTTAAAGTTATTTGTGAAGGGAAGGGTCGTCGTTAGCCATACCCTCCCCCTCACTATGGATAGTTTCCCACAGAATTCCGTAGACTGCTATGTGCAGTCCTTTATGCATGGGTGATGGCAGTCTAAGAAACTACAATTTAATTTATTCTTTCTCTTTTGGTTATTGGTTTTAAATATACTTATATATATAAATATAAATATATATATATATATATATATATTTGACATATATATATATATATTTATAAATATAATTATCTGGATGTGTAGAAAATTTATCATATTTTAATTAATTTATGAATTTTAATTAAGAAAAAGTTATATATTGTTTGTAAAAGAAATTATATATTTTGATTCTTTATATATAAGAGAGTAGTTTTTCCTTCGCAAATTTTATTGGGAATTGGAAGTTTTTATTGAAAATTATATAAAGGAAAGAGAGGTTTTGCAACGTAATTAAAAGAATTATATTAACTTGGTGTAAAAGTTATTACATTATTTTAATTCCTAATTCTGATTGACTTCTTTATTTCCTTGAGTTATCATGTGGACTTTTGTAATGAGGGAACCCTATCGATCTTGTGAACCCAATTTTTGGAGTTGTGAACCTTAGTTCTAGAGGCGTGATTTAATTATTGAATGTTATCCTTGTTTTGGTTGTACTCTTGGAGTTGAAATTTATTGGTATTATTATTTGGAAGGGTTGTACGTGATTGTTGAGGAGTTTGATTATGTGTTATCACGAGATGGGTAATGCCTCGCATGTCCTTGCTTTGAGTTATATGTTTTATACTTTATAGTACAACCCTTTCCTTGTTGTTGTTTATGTTAGGGGTCTTAGGGAGAGTGTCTCTTCATGGGGTTGACGCCTCGAAAGGACGAAGAGCTCAAGATAACCCACATAAGAGTAGTATAACAAGTGATAACCTAAAAATAGAATTTAGGGGGATGGGTCATAAAACACACAAGATAATAAATATTGGATACCTCGTCTATGCATTAGGGCTATCATAGACTAATGATAAACTGAGAAGGTCATGGTTGAAAAAGTCATAAACTCATCTTCATGAGAGGTTAATGGCTCCACATGAGCTACCCTATGGTGTCAGTGCCTCATGTAGGAGGAAGGGCTAGGATATCGATAGATGGGCATCAGTGCCTCAGTTTGGAGGAAGGGCCAGGATAACCCATGAGAGCTATGCGATGACACTCTCCACTAGACACCCGTTTGCCTTGTTTTCTTATTGCCTCTAGAATTATATTTTGAATGTTGTATCAATTCTTCTAGAATTGTATTTTGAATGTTGTATTAGTTCTTTGGGAAATGTATTTTTGATGTTGTATTAGTTCTTCTGGAATTGTATTTTGTTCATTGTTTCAGTTTCATTTGTAAATGTGTTATGAATGTTCTTTCGTTACTTGGTTAATGGTTATTGCCTTGTTTTCATGTGATGAGATTTATGATTTTAAGTTATTATGTTGACTCGTGAATGTTGTTGATTATGTCATTGTATCCCTTGATGTTGTACTTGAGTTTTTCACTATATTGTTCTATTGGAGTTGTTTGGAATTCATGGTCATGATCTCTTCCTTGTCATCTCTGAGCATGGGGGTGAGTTATTTATAACTCACATGGTTAGGTGGAACGTGCTTTGCACCCGTTGGGTTCCCCATCAGCATTCTATCTTCGCCGCATACCTTCAGTTGGAGTTTGTTCCAGCAGTTCACTTTGTAATTCTGATATTATTGTACTTTGTATTATCCCACATGTTTGGGAAATTTATTGTAACTCATTATTGAGAACATGTACTCTAATGTTTAAATGATGATATAATATATTGGATCCTTTGTAACATTATTGTAAGAGATTCTTTATGATGGTAATATGTGATGTATTGATAATCTCACTCTTGGTTCATGGATGTACTTTTATTAATGGTTTTGTATTGTTATTGGATAAGTTGTTTAAATATTATCTTTTACTTTTGTTTTGGTTGTTTTTGCAAAGTAACCTCGCGTGCCTCAGAGGATTTAACGTTAAGATGTTAATGTATAGTGTAAATGTACTTAATGTTTGGTTGCATGTTTACCTTGTGTTATTTAAAAATAAAAAATTGTTGTGCAATGTTTATTCTCTGGGGTTTGCACAATGGGTTTTACAACTTGGTATCAGAGCCAGGTTTTCAAATGCTGGGGTCTCTGGGTAGTTAAGTCCATTAGGAAACCTTGAATTTGACTCTTGTGCTCACTTGTACCTTTATTTTGTGTGTGCTTACTTTATTTTATTTAATGGCTTCCTGGAGTAAGCCATGTCTTAGGCGAGGATGATGTAATATCCCCATGTTACTAATATTCTTTACTACTATTTGTTACTCTTATGTGTTAGTGTGATATTGGTTTGTGATGGTGATTAGTTTACTGACTTGGTGTGTGAGGATGCCTCCCATATTAGGGAATCTTATTTTATTTTGTTTACCGACTTTTAGGAGTAAGTCGAATTTATGGGGGGGAGGATGTAATACCCCTCCTGTTACTATTTAAATTTTTTTTCTTTATATGCTTTGGATTGATACTTGGTGACTATGATTGTACTCCTTATTGTTTGGTTTGGTGGTTTGGTTAGTAGAATTTTTGGTGATTATGCTTATACATTTGAGGACATGGATATTTCTTATGATATTGTGGTTTGATAGTGTTAGTTGACTTCAGAAATATATTATGATGTAGTGATTTAGTAAATTATGTTATGATAATATCTATTAGTTTAGAAATGCTATTTCATCATTTAGATTATAATTGTTAGAATAGATATGATGAAAGGATAGTGTAGCATCACTCATTCATGAGTGCCCTACTACGCTACAATTCCTTCTCACAATGTACTACTTTGATTTTATATATATGTACATGTACATGACCTTGTTTGAATGCAGGGATTGTAAGTACAGAGTCTCGATTCCACTTGCTTTGGCAAGATAGGGAGAGCACCAATAACCCAATGGCATAATGTTGAAACAGAGATGACAAGGAAGTCACCCCATCCCATGTTGTCAAACCATCCTGATTGAATGGTATTGTGTGACATTGTGTTGTCATTTCCATAATTTATTATTGTGTTTTGTGTGTCTTATTCGTATGTATTTTACTTTGGTATTTTATAAGTTATGATTTATTTAATGAAATGGTGGTTATAATTGTTTATTATATTGTTAGATTAATTTATATTTAAATATTTAAAAGTTTTAGTTTATAAGACATGTGTTTTAGTTAAATGGTAATTAAATATTAAATTGTGTTTTGTTAATTTAATTAAATTATCTTGTTGAAGATAATTATAAAATAAATAAATTAAATGAATTAAATTATGTGCATAGCAAGTAAAGCTTGCAAAAGTAGATTTAAGACAAAAAGTATTGATAAAAGGAAAAATAAATAAATAAAAGAATAGAAAAGATAAAAGGACGAATGAGAATTAAGTGTTGGCTGAAAAAACTAGAATTAAAGTAGATAGTTTCTTTTATATTGGATTTTTAGAGTTTTTGAAAAATGAAAGAGGTATAGGGGCTGCTACGAACATGATATGTGGGTGGAGCAATTTGACCTTGGATAATGGTGGAAATTTGGTGTTGCATGGATGAAACGGTATTAAGGAGTTGTGTAAGAACAAGATCGGGGTAAGTGGGTTGAGGTGGAAGATAAAATGGTGATGGAGTGTAGGTGATGTTAGGGGAGGTGAAAGGAATATACTATGGGGTGTGAAGGTGGTGGAGGGGACTTGCAATGCCACAAGAGAAGTAGGAATGCTAGGTGGAATTGGGAAATAATTAGCCGCATAATTAACCTATTGCATAGTTGTGTGGACTTACAGATTGGTATAAGTTGGTATGGATGCTATGGTTGAAGGGGGAGGAACTTGAGGTCCTCCTTGGCTTATAGGAATTTTTGTAGATTGAATATTAGAAGAGGCATGTTTATTGTAAATCTCAATAATTCTCTTCATCACTTGCAAGCCATCATCACTTTCAATCAAATGATGAAGATTGTCAATGGAAGGTATGGCAGTGGTGGAAATGTTTTCAAGTGACAAGTCTTGTTATAAATGCACAAAATCCTCATGAATATTAATGACCTTTTCTTGCAGGAGGGAATTGTTTTGAGTGTCAACATTCATTGCATGGAAAGGTGAAGGCATAGAAGTAGTATTTTCATTGCCTAATGCACCATTTTCCATACTAGGAGTAAGAGCTCGTGAGATCCAAAGGTCCACAATGAAAGTGCTATCAAGGGAGGCCATGAGTCTAGAAATTCTTCTCACTAAAGTATTATCAATGAGGCAACAAACACTCATACAAGTACCACAAAGGATGGGGTGAATGAAAATGCAAGGTAATTTAGGAGCTCTAAAATGCCAATAATAGAAATTTTGCTAATTGTAACAAAGATCTAACTACATAAAAAAGAAATATAGACAAATGCCATAAAAATGCTAGAAATGTTGTTTAAAAAGTGCAGAGGGACTTATTTGCCCAGGGTAGCAAATGAGTCCCAGTATGATGTTTTTGTGCATTTTGAATAAATTTTAAGATGATTTTAATGCTCTATAGAATGCAATTAATGATACAAAATGCAGATTTTTAGTTTTTTCAATGAGATGCAATGCAAAAATGAAATCTAAATGAAGTTTTCACTAATGCACTATGAAAAATCCTTGAATGCAAAAACAAAACAATGTCCTAATTGAATGTTGATGCAAACTAAGATGAAATGTGAAAATGAAATAAGAAATGCAAAGTGTTCAAAATGCAGGTTCACCAAAATGAACCATTGATTTTGGGGTTTCCTATGGACTTCTCTTGCTCTTCTAGGGGTTTTCACCTAAAAGGAGAGAGATAGGGCCCAAAAATGCCAAGGGTTCATTAAAATTATGTTATGTGGAATGTTGTCTAGGCTAAATGAAGTAAACTAAATGTAATTAAGTGATCTGAATGAATGAATTTGAATGCAAAACTAAGATTTTACAAACAATGAGCTAAATGAAGAAATAATGGAGAATAGAAAGAAATAGAATGAAACAAAGTGCACCTGCAAAATTTTTGATGAATTTGGAATGTTGTGAATGCAAACTAAAATTTCATAGTGGGACTCATTCACCCAGGGTGGAAAATTAGTCCTCCTACTGGTGAAAAAGTTTTAGAAACTGATTTTTGATTGTTGGGATCTAGAATCTGACAAAATTCAGATTTTCAGTCCTAAGGTGGGACTTATTCACCACTAGTGGTGAATCAGTCCTTTCCCAAAATTCTAAAAAATCAAGAGAAAACTCGGTAACACTAGATCTAGAAATCTCTGATTGTCATGTTGTTGAAGTCAATTATGAAGGAAACGAACATAAAATCTTCTCCAAGCTTAAAATATGAATGAGTTGACTTGAAGCACCTAGTTGACTTGTTGAAGAATCTTCAACACCAAAAAACTTGTTAAATCTACACAAGTTTACAAACACACATGCAATAGGGGAAAAATGGTTGAGGGTTAGAAAATAGGGGTTTTCCCTTGTCAAACCCCACTTTTGGTAATAAAACCCTTAATAAAACAATGAAATGAAAGAGAAAGATAAACTAATAACATGCAATTTCTATCAACTTACCAAACCCTTGATGATACAAATCTAAAGTAATGTTAATGGATGCTCCAAAGTGCTTGAGTATTGTTTGATAAGATGTTGTAAGATTCTTGAATGAATAAGATTGTAGGAGATTATGGGAGAGATGTAAAATGAGGTGAAAATCACTTGTTTATACAATCTTGTACCTTAGTTAACCATTCATACCTCATCACAGACTGACATTAAGTGTTTTTGAATAAAAACCCAAAGGAATTTTTTTAAAAATTTTGAATTTGGAGGCAAGGGGGACTCATTCGCCATCCATGGTGAACGGGTTCCACCTAGGACTTGAAAATGAGTGTCAGGAATTATCTTTTTTTAATGTTGTTTATTGGGCTTACATTAAAAAATACACTTAATTAAGACATATGAGGGCATAAAGGGACCAAATAAAACATAAGAAAGGGATAAATAGTGAAGTTATTCCTAGAAAAATGTGAAATCTTTTTACAACACTTTACAACACTTCAAAATAGGACTTGTTTAGTGATGAATAGGTGATTTTTAGGTAAATTGTAATGAATAGAGTCTAGAAGAGTATAGAAATGTCTTACAACACTTCATAACACCTTCATAAGGCATCATTATTTGAATTTTAGGACCTAAATATGCATGTTCAAGCCATGTTACAACATAAAATCAGAGAAAAATAGATCAAACACCATGAAACAAGACCTAAAAGGCCATGAAAATGACAAGGGGCCATTTTTCTATGGCACAAGTCTACCTCCTCACTTGTGCTGGAGCAATGTTTTCCTTCCCAAGACAAGAACATTTCCATGGGTAGTGATACAAAACAAAGTTTTAATAGCTGAAAGGTTCCTCCGCTTAGGATTTCAAGGCCCATTGAGATGTTTCCTATGTGAACAAGCTGAAGAAACATCCAACCACTTGCTTCTTGGCTTCTCGTATGTGCAAGAATGTTGGCACTAGCTATGTTCAAAGCTTGGTTGGATGTGTGCTATGTCAAATGACTTGCTTAGTTGGCTCTATTTGCAGCCACCTGTAAAAAGAAAATCGATATATGGGGATGTATGGGCTCTCATCCCATCAATTTTATTATGAGATCTATGGAAATAAATGAACATGAGGCTATTTCAATACAAGAAAATGTGCTTTAGGATGTCTTAGTGGAAACACAAAACACCAAATTGTACCAAAGATCAATCAAGGAGAAGGTTTTTTCAGAGTTGAAGCAGATGCATTAACCAATGTGGGAGTTGAGGATGATTAAGGCTTTTTCCCATGGGTCAATTGGGTGTCATAGTCTAGGCCTCTTGGCTAGATTGGGAATATGGGAATTTCCAAACCCATTGAAAGGAGGTGGTGTTGGCTAGGATTCTTTAAGTTGGAGGAATTTTGGGCACGTTTGGAAATTGACAGAAGATCTCCTGTCAATGCAAAATTGATAGAAATAATATTAGCTCATGTTGGGGGTTTTCTAGAAGTCGTGCTAAGCATGGACCTAATAGGCGCATGCATGAGAAGATATATTCCAGAAACACAGGAAATCAAAGTTGTCGACGAAACTATTGTTGCTAAAATTTCTCCTAGAGTTGTTTCCCACACACTAAAGATTCTTGAGAAAGTGCTCATAAATAACATGTCTGTTGTGATGGCTCGTGAGTTTTTCAAATCTAATGAGAGTTGGTGCAAGAATTCTATAGCCAAGGGGTGGTTGAAATTGGAGAAAAGAGGTAAGTCACAGTTACTTGCCAAACTTAAAAGAATACATTTCAAAGGGGAAATTGCATATGCCATTTCTCTATTACATCACATTGTTGGAAATGCACAAATTGATTCTTTTGAAGATTGGATGTATCAGTTTATTTTGGTTATCTGTGATGAGAATTTTTTCATTGATTGGGCTAAGATAATTTGATTTCATTTGAATGAACAACTAGTCAATTTCTAGAAAACTGTTGCCTTCCATCTATGTTCTTGCTTAATATACATTATAGCCAATCAAAGATCATTTTGGATGGGACTAAAGCCACAGGTATCTCCAATTTTTTTCATTCTTGTATATAAGTGCTATACTGAATTTACTAAGCATGTTGGAATGGGAGTTTTTTTCCTTGTCAATGATGCATTCTTGATGGCAGTTGTGAAGAAATTGGATGGAAACCCTAAAATGCATTTTTCTTCTTAATCAATATCTCTTGTATCAGAGTTTAGGAGTTTCTATATTCAATTTGATAGATATTTTTACTTGCGGATAGGAGGTTTTGAGAAATCCCCATTAAAATTGCCTAGATATCTTGAAGATTTGCTAGTGTTCCTGGAGGTTTGTAGGCAAATGGCTGTGGTGAATGTAAAGTACATGAATATGGGGAAGTGAGGGTATCCTTTCCCATTGAAAACTTCTTTCACTTGTAAAAATAATTAGATGGCCAAATGTGTTGAACAATTTCTTACAGAATATAACCTCCAACATTTATTCATGAGGGTTAATTTTGATAGCAAGGGTTTCATGAGAAAAAAATTATATTAAGGAAGTTCATATCAGTATCAACCTTCTATTAAGGAATTTTGGGAAGATTGTGCTGATGAAAATGAAGTCTTGAAAAGGGACTATATGAGGTTAACCCTCAAGAAAATACAAGATTTTGGTCTTTCTTTCTAGATTCTCGAAGGTGTGATTGAAGATTCAATGTCGTTGACCTCGAATACGAAAACTTGTCTGATCAATCTCATCCCATGGTTGAATGGAGTAAAAATGAAGTTTTGAATATGAATGTATGCACTACCCTAGTATTGAAAAGAACTCAAGACTGGTTAGAAGGAAAATGGCTATAGGCTACAGGTTCTACTCAAGAACCAAAATCATCTCAGAGAAATGAACAGGGGTCCATTCAGACAATTTTAGTGGGTACATCATCAGGAAGTATGGCTCCTACCTAGGTCTTCTAGTGAAATTTCATAGTTTGGGGGTGATGGAGAGAAGCCTAAAGATATGGCTAAATTGAAGTTAGTGTGCAAATAGGATAGCCCATCCACCCTACTCTGAAAAAGAAGGTCAGTCAAACGAAGCCCGTGCCTGAAGATTCTAATGCTATTTTTAATAAAATTGTTGAAGACAATACTTTTCCTCCTTTGTCTGAAGTAATCTCTTCCCCAATGGAAAATATACCTGTCACTCTTGGTGAGTCTAGAGAAATTATTCTAGGAAATAAGGATTCTATTTTGATAGAAACCTCCCTAGTATGGCTGAAAAAGGCAGTAGAGAAAAAGAGGAAGTACACTCCTACAACAACAGTTGGAGTAGATACAGTTGTAAAGTTGCTTCAAACTTCTTCAAGGCCAAAGAAAGCTCAGAAAATTTCAATAATGTGTACTAACCGTACTTCTAGTAATCAAGTATTGGAAATTGCAGATCCTATAAAAGATCTAAATGAGGATGAGATAATAGTAGCTAACTATAAAGTCACACATGTTGATATGGGGTGCCAAACACTTGAAGGAGATGTGTATCATGCTAATTATTCATTCAATGCCTTGATTAAGCTACTAAAGCAAGAAATAAAGGAAAAGGTTGCATTGCAACCTTAGGTTCTTGATTTGAAGAATTGTATTTCTTCTATAGTTCCCCCTTCTATATCCAGTGGAGTGTCAAGTTCTCAAGCAAAAGTTATTGATGGGTCTACAATGCAATTAATCAGAAAGAACCTAAGATATTCTAATAATGATAACAAATGGATTGATGAAATGCTTGAGGAAACTGTCCTCTTTATCAGTAAGTATGTGATTTTCTACACTCAAGTTGATAAAAGGAAGGAATTGATGGCAGAGCTACGACAAATCAGAAAAGATCAGACCAATCTCTATGCGCTCTCACAAGAAATAAAAGAGTTGATTTCCATGGATCAAATGAAATTAATTAATAAAAAAATTGTGAGTGATCCAAAGGAGTTAGACCCTTCATGGCCCGACTCATTGGAGTGGAAATTGAGCATTTATGACAACCTAGTAAAGGAGATTTCTATAGTACTCAATAGGTATTTGGACATGCTGGTGGAGATTAAAGGAAACTGTCATGACCTTAAAGTAGAGATAATTGATGAGTTTGATGAGAAGATTCTAGATTCAAATGAAATTTGTCTAAAATTGAAAGAAATATTCAACAAAGAGATGGCTAATCCTGTCACCATGACTAAAGAATCTTTCTTGAAGATCAGAAGATTGCAAGTTTATCTCAGCTCCTTTAAAACTAAAGAAAGTAGAAGGTTTGACACTTTAAATGAATCTAAGGCTACTCTAACCAAAGTAAGCACTAGATTGTAGATCACCACAACTCTAGGGAGCAAAGAGTTACTTGCAATTATTACTAGGTACGAGGACTACAAACCGAAGATGAAGGCATAAGAAAAATTGTCGCAGCAAGAAGTGGTCAAAGATCTAGAAGATGAAGAGACTAAGGCCGTGGAAAATGATGCATAGTTATTTTTAGTATTCCTTGACACTTTCTTTAAATTTGGATCTTTTAAGTTTAAAACTCTTTTAATTATGTGGAACAGTTACTTTCAAGAAATCATTACCAAAGACAATTTGCTTATGCTTTAAATATGGATTTGGATGATGTGATTTAGATCTTTTGGGAAAACTTTGATTTACTTATTAGAGAAAAAATCTGTTATTTTGATTAATTCTTTATATTATTTTGATATAGAAGACAATGGTGGAATTTATGCTTTCGTAATCTTTGAATTATGGCGTATGAATCTATTATGCTTATGTTGATTTTTTTTCCAGTGTTTGATCTATTACTGGAATGATAGATATTTTGAATTGTTGCATTGCTATAGTATCATTTATCTATGAATAAGGATTCTGTGGTGATATTTGATTTCACTTTAGTTGTGAAGTATTTTTAGTTTTATCATGTGAAGTTGATGAATACATTTAAAGCTTTTTGGTTAAAAGCCCCTTCCTTTATTTGCTTTCTAGTTAAAAGAAACATTAGTTAAAAATTATTCCTTGAATATTAAATGAAGGTAGCTACCACCTTTTAAAATAAACAAAGAATTGGTCTAAGAACTACATGATTACTGATTCAACTATGGTTACATTTTTCACCTTAGTGGGCATGAGAATATAGAGTTAGGTGATAAATTTGTCAACCAACAATTGGTATGCGTGTCCTGATAGGGGAAGTGAACAAGAAAGGACTCGATAACATGGTGATAACATATGGTCAGAATATATCTTTAGCGAATAATGTTGTACAAACATCTATGGAAGATTAAATGCCACCTTCAACTAGCCATATGAAATCAATTGATAGTGGGAGTGGATGCTCACGTGTTTATTGAACCCAAGCTGGCAACTCATGGGAAATAATGGCTACCGCCCTATATCTACTGGAAAGGTTAGTAATTATTCTTACAGAAAATGGATACTCTGATAAGACTGAGGAGCTCTAAGAAGCAATCAACATTCTTAGGCTTCATCTTTGACTAGAGGCTAAAGAAGATTTGCCTCAATAAATACATTCTATGTCTAGAGGCAATCAAGATGGTGCTCGAGAAGAGATACTGCTTCACAAGCAACTAAACAAGGGAAAAATTGGATATATCATCGTGCTTCCTTGCCTCTCTCTTGGACTTGAATATTTTGAAGGTACATTGTTTGTTTCTACTCAGAATGTTGTTCAAAGCAGCGATCCTGGGAGACAATGTGGATATGGTTGTCATGGCCCAACTGGGTGTTGATATTCCTTGGCCAGACGACATCAACAAAATGTTCTTACAAGGGGTGGGAGTAGAATGAAATCCTTTAATTCTCAACCTTTATGTTGCAGGCTTGGCTCACCACAAGCACTGGCTAATCGTTGGATACAATTTCCTATGTCAAAGGTTGGAACTGCACAAGGTTGAGGGCATCTAGTGGTGCTGAGAATTTGTATAGTTGGAGTCATGTTGATTTTATGATGAAGGTGATTGATACAGTGGGTGGTTGTGGCTAATTTGTTTATCGGGGCCTAAGCTTATTGTCTAGAATGGGGTGATAGTGTCTTTTTGCTAGCATCAGTTCAAATTTTAGATTTTGGAAGTTTGGAGGTGAAAGAACAAAAAATGGGGTAAGGTAAGGTGCTTTTGTATGGTTTAAGACATAAAGCACACCCACTTTCCAATTATTTCATTGAAGGATAACCTTAGAGATATCAATTCAAAGGAGAAAGAAATCTTGCAATAGGGTTGTCCTAGGGGATGATTGTAAACTAATGAGGGGTTCACCATTAAGCTAGGGATTGAAAAAGACAAATGAAATGCAAGATGTAATGCTAAACCCTAATATGATGTAATACTTCACTAAATGACCTAGAAATGTATGTAGAATGAAATAGAAAGCTACAAGATGAAATGTACACACCTAGAAATATAAAGACAACTAGAAGGAGATCTAGAATGTTGAAAACAATGACTCTAATGTTGATTGGGACTCATATGGTAGGCTAGGTGAATCAATCCTAGATCTAGGTTTCTGTGTAGAAACAAAAATCTTGCAAATGGATATCCAAATCTATAAGAAATTAAATTTTGACCAAAACTAGTGAATCGGTCCAATTAGAATTTTTTGAAACTTCAAGGTCTGAATCAGGTCTTCAAGGTCTGCTTTGTGCTTCCTAATTGATTTCTTTAAAACAATGTTACTTTGAACATTGCTTCAAAGAGTATAAATGTAGGCACCTAAATTTTTCCACATAGCCCTAATAATCATCATATAATGTAGCTATCATTAATGATATTAATTTTTAGTAATCATCATTAATTTAGTAGCATTTATCACATATTATCATTTAATCATTTAATAATTCTCATTTACCATCTATCACCTAATTAATTAATAATCATTTATCACATCATATATATTATTATTTATTAAATAATAATAATTTTCTATTGAACACCATTATCCATTTAATTAAATAATATTTTATTATTTAATTAAATGACATCTTATTATCCATTTATCACATTGAAAATCATTTATTAATTAATAATTCTCATTTATTCATTTAATTAAACAATATTTTAATTTTTAATTAAATGTGTTTCCCTCATCACTTAAAACCTATTTTCTATTTAGTCAACTCTTCCTTCCATCATTTATTAAGAGAGGTAAGAGAAACCCCTTAGAATTGAAGTTGGTGGAAGTACAACTGAATGTGTGTTATTTGCACACCTATACAAAGAATATCCAA
This sequence comes from Sequoia sempervirens, assembly GCA_007258455.2. Taxonomy (NCBI): domain Eukaryota; kingdom Viridiplantae; phylum Streptophyta; class Pinopsida; order Cupressales; family Cupressaceae; genus Sequoia; species Sequoia sempervirens. The sequence goes on from VDFB02056351.1 coordinate 32,598,882, forward strand.
TTCAAACCACACCATATATCTAGACCACTCTACCCACCAAGCTGAACAGGTCGTTGATCAGGCCAACATTGTTTTGACATAATTTTCAATGATTAATTGATCGGCCAGATGAAAGCCATCAAACTAAATGGATTTAAAAAAAGAAAACATTAATTTTTAACATGACTTTTTTAATAGCCAATTACATAATTTTTTTTTTCCATTAACATTTTAAATTACACCTACAGTTTTCTTTTTCTTGTTATTTTATTCTAATGATGAATTATAGAACGTGATAAGAAAAATAATCCAAAAATTTACAAACTATTATCTTATGATATCCTTTGTGCAGCATTGGGTGCCTTTAGTTTTGCATTGGGTACCTTTAGATTTCTCCTAGTTCAACTAAAGATGAACTGATTTCTCGTATTTATACGCTGGCTTATATTCATTTAGTTAACTCTGTGTAGATCTCCTTCCTCCTTTGATCTATTAAGATAATTTAAAGAGGTGGGCCGAATTTGTACAGCATGCGTGATACCAACATTTTTTATTTTTAAGTGAAACCCAACTTAGTTGGACATATATGGTTGTCAACTTCCATTTCCCTACTCAGAGAAATGTACATGGAGTGTAGGAAGAGAAGATACTATCGGTGTATAGACATAGTAGCTATTTAGATAATTACAAGAAATTTTAAGACTGTTAGATCTTGACAGTCATATTCATCTAAAATTTATAAGGTTAGATTTTCAAATTTAAAGACTGTTAGATCTTGACAGTGGAAATATATCTCAATTCTTGCATTCGGTGTAGGGTTAGACTTATTTCCACCATTGATTGTATACTGTGGCAGTGATTTAGATTGATATGTTTGATCAAGGGTTTTATTTAGGGTATAAAGAGAAGTTGAAGAGATGGACAATGCCGCGCAGAAGGCAGTCAGTAGGGGGTTTACACTTTTGCAGCATTAGTGGAGAATTTGGTGCAAGGATTTTAGAAACTTTGATAGCCAAGTTTTGTATAAGGTCGAGGCATTTATCACAATGTCACATATTCTGGAGGCAACAATTTTTGCAGGCGCATCTGGTGCTAATTCTAGTGGTGTCAATTCTGCCGATATGCAGAAGCAGGAGAATATTTTTGTGGGCCACATTGCTTTTAAGTGGTTCAGATTAAATAGGATTCAATTACACATGATGGAAATCCAAATGGATTTGAGTTTGATAGGCATAAATTGTCTAAAAAAGCTAGTCATTGATATGGGAGGAGGGAAAATTGGAATTGTGAAGACCTTGGGTTATGTGTTTATTCCACGCTTATTGACTACTCCCACTCCAACCATGGTGGAGCTCTGTATCAATAATCTGCTCAATGGAATTGGAAAATCAGAGGCCTTCGACAAAATCTTAGAGTCCATGGAGGTCCTCATCAATCAAATCAACAAGAGGAGAAGGAATTTACCCACCTTTGCATGCCACCCTTGCATTTCCCAACACTACCCCTCCATTCAGCCATGTTACGATGCTCTACACGATGGAAAAATTTCTCCAAACCTTGGTAAGCTTGCAACTTATTCATAAAAGTGGTTTTTGGTAGCTTATCAAATTAAGAAGTGATAATTTATTGGGCTTTATCTCTTACTAGTTTTCATTAATCTTTGTTTTATGAAGTAATGTATAAATAAGCATAGTAGTTTGGTCGACGTATTACCCAACAATTTCCTCTAGTATGTAAATGAATTTGACTTTAAACTAGTTGCTTGGTTTCTATTTTTTTCATTCATTCCTATATTAGGCTCATTTTGCTCATCTGGTAGAGCACCCAGTTTGTTAGAGTTCTTAAATAGAGAAAATTTGCAACAAACCCATTTGGCTTCCACAGTGCATGGAAGTGAAACAACCTCTCCAAACATAAATTCAAGTTCATTTTCTTTAAAATATAATAGATATGAAAAGTTAAAATGGAAGACAATATATTGTGTTGTTGTCTTTGATAGTTGAATTTGGTGTGTTATGAATACATAAGCAGCAGAGACAGGTAACCTAAATGGTTCTTCAACCTCTACGAGAGAATAAAAAAGAATGTGCACCAAAGTTCTACATCGGTAGAAGATTCAACATTCCAAAAGCCTTATGAAGGTATGCTTTTCTCTTTTCCTTTTTACAGTTATCAAATCTTGAAAGATTTCTTGTTTGATAACTTACTTTCTGTCATATTTCCTTGAAGCAGGTTGATAACTTCAACAGGAGTTTAACACTCCAATTATAGAAAGAACTGCAATACAATGACATGAGTTTAAATTTTTTTAAATAAAATAAAATGCACAGAGCCAAATTGGAAATACCCAAATCAAAATGTGGAAGCACAAGGAGACATGAAACTTTCCTTTTTATTCATTAAATTGGAAATGGAAACACATAAAAGACTGAGCATAAAAACTTCACAAACTAAACTTTAAAATACTAATTACAAATTGTTGAGAGCTTTCATGAGCTGCTCAACCAGACAGACAACTTCAGGAGCTGCTAGGAGCTACACGGAGCTCTTTGGGAGAAATCACTGCTCAATCACAAAAAAAAAACAAAATACAATTGCTACTATGTACAGACTTCTCTGAATCACATAGAGAACAAATTTTTTTTCCTTAGATTGTTGCTGCATAGGGAAAAGTGTAAAAAATAACTTGATTCTTCATTCCTTTTTATTTTTTCAACACTCCCTCTCAAAATTTGAAATCACCTATAAGAGTAAATACTAGAATTTAAAAATTCCTACTAGGATTAGCTTTTGGGTTTGTTAGGAGCTGTAGGGATGAAGATCCCAAAAATTACCGCTAGAGGAAAGAGCTCCTGATGGATAGGTGAAGCAATTGGGGTCTAATGTGAGGGTAGGCTCAGGAAAATAATAAATTCCAACACTCCCCCTTTGTCTTGAGCTGACAAAACAAGAGCAATTCTGATCCAAATCAACAACACCCAATCTACTCCTTAGGTGCTCAAAACTGTCCTTGCTCAAAGGCTTGGTGAATATGTCTACTAGCTGCTGCTCAGACCTACAAAATGTCATTTTGATTTCACCATTTTCAACTAAATCTTTGATAAAATGATACTTGATTTCAATGTGCTTTCTTCTTCCATGAAACACATGATTTTTCGTCAAGGCTATTGATGAAACATTGTCACAAAAAAATGATGTTCCATCCTCTTGTTCTTCTCTCAAATCTGCCAAGATTCTTCTCAGCTAAATATCTTAACATGTTGTTGCATTTGTTGCTATATACTTAGCCTCTGATGTAGATAGGGAAACTATGGGTTGTTTCTTGGAAGCCCATGTGATAGCTCCCAACCCCAAGTGAAACACATAGCCCGATGTGCTCTTCCTATCATCCAAACTCCTTTCTCAATCACTATCTATGTATCCAAGCAGCCCAAACTCATTTGCTGCTATGTACAAAATACCATATCCTTTGGTGCTATTCATATACCTCAGGATTCTTTTACTTGCTTGCCAATGGGTGTCTCTTGGAGTCTCCATAAATATAGAAATAAGACTCACTCCATGCATTATATCAGGCCTAGTTGTAGTCAAATACATCAAATTTGCAACCAAAATTTTAAACATGATCAGATCCACATTGCTGCTGCAATCTTCCTTGCTCAACTTTAGACCTATGGTTGTTGGCGGTTGGGCAGGTTTTCTTTCAAGCATTCTAAATATCTTCAAGATCTTATTTGCATATTTTTATTGAGAGATAAATATACCATCATGCATTTGTTTTACTTCTATGCCTAGAAAATATCTTAAGAGACCTAAATCTGTCATTTCAAACTCTCTTTTCATGGCCTCTTTAAAATCAACAATGAGTAAATCATCATCCCCAGTAAAAACTAAATCATCAACATACAAGACAACAATCAAAATATTACCATTTTCTACCTTGATGTAAAGAGTGGGCTCACCATCACTCTTGCTAAAGTCATTGCTCATCAAATATGAGTCAATCTTGTTGTACCATTCTCGTGAAGCTTGCTTCAGCCCATAAAGAGATTTCTTTAGCATATACACCTTGTGTTCTTGACCTAGAACATCATATCCAAATGGTTGCTCCACATAGACTTCCTCTTTCAACACTCCATTTAGGAAAGCAAACTTCATGTCCATTTGAAACACCTTCCATTTGTGCTGGGCTGCAATTGCTATGACTTCCCACATGGTTTCTATCATTGCAACAAGGGAAAATGTCTCATTATAATCTCTCCCAAACTGCTATTTGTATCCCTCGACAACTAATTTTTCCTTATGCCTCTATATTCTTCCTTTGACATTACACTTGGTTTTGTAAACCTGTTTCACCCCAATGACTTACTTGTTGGGGGGAAAATTAATTAACTCCCATGTTTTTTTCCTCTCTATTTCATCTATCTCCTCATCCATGGCCTCACACCATTTCTCCACTTTTACAACATCCTCAAAATAAACTAGATCACTATGCAAAAATAATACAAAATTCACACTCTCATCAAATTCTTCAGCATACCTTTCATTTTGGTAGGTCTCCCTTAGACTCTTGGTCTTCTTTGGCATTAGAGAGGTGAGACCAAGGTCTAAAATTTCACTACTGCTACTGTTCTGCTAAACAGGTTGGTTCAAGAGTTGTCAAGAACTTTCAGGAGCTCTACTGGAGCTTTCAGGAGCTCTTCCAAAGCTTTCAGGAGCTAATCTTTTGACTGTCTTTGGTTGCATGCCTCTCTATCTACTCACTTTAGGAGCTTTTAGGAGCTATCAAGAGCTTTCATGAGCTTGACCAGTGCTTTCATGAGCCAATCCTCTAGTTTTTTGTGACTATCTTCCTAACTGTCTATTTGTTTAAGGAGCCATTAGGAGCCATCAGGAGCTTTCAAGAGCTCTTCCGAAGCTTTCAAGAGCTCGTTTGATGCTTTTAGGAGCAATTATAGGCTATTCTTATTGAACTTCCTATTTTGTTTCTGCTTCTTTAGGAGTTGTCAGGTGTAGTTCTGAGTTGTCAAAAACTATCACTTTGTCCCATGACTCATCCTCTAGGAACTCCACGTCCCTATTGATGTTGATTATCTTGGTGACTAAATTATACATCCTCTAGGCTTTGGACTCCTCACTATAGCCAATGAAAATACACTTCTCACTCTTGTTATTTGATTTTTTGCTCTTTTCTTTAGGCATGTGAGCATATGCTACACACCCAAACACTCTCAAGTGCTCAACTGTCCACTTGCATTTTGTCCATGCCTCTTGAGGGATTTTTTCATGGACAACCTTTGTTAGACTTCTATTTATCAAATAAATAGCTATTGCTATAGCCTCTACCCAATATTCAATCGGGAGTCCCTTTTCTTTCATCATGCTCCTTTCCATCTCCATGATGGTCTTATTTTTTCTCTTAGCCACTCCATTTTGTTGTGGAGTATAACTGGTCATTAGCTCCTTCTTGATGCCATTTTTCTTGCAAAAATTTACAAACTGATTGGAGGTATACTCTCCTCCTTGACCTGACCTTAGGACCTTGATAAAATGTCCACTCTCATTTTTAGCCTGGGCCTTAAATAACAAAAACTTATCAAATTCTTCAAAATTATGTTGTAGAAAATAGACCAATGCCTTATGGCTATAATCATTAATAAAGGTCATAAAAAATATTCTTTTACTAATAGAAATGATTTTCATAGGGCCTACCAAATATGTGTGCACCAGCTCCAATGGTGCTCTTTCCCTTGTAGAGTTGCCCGATTGAAAGGTCTGCCTATGTTGCTTGCCCAAAATGCAAGCCTCACATTTAATATTAGGCTCTACTATTCTTGGAAAACCATCTATCATTTTATTCTTGGACAAAATACTTAAACCAACATAGCCTAAATGTCCATATCTGAGATGCCATAGCTTGGAGGGGTCTTGAATGGTGCTCTTGAGGGCTACTTGTTGTAAGTATGCTATACATTTTCCATTCATGAGAGTTGCAATAACGGATTGAGATGAGAAACACATCTCAATATTCAAAGGAAACATTTGGTTCTTATCATTTGAACTACTACAAACACTTTCATCCTCTCATTCTTGTCATAAATAATGCATTGACCCTTCTCCATCAACACTTTATATCTATTTTAGATCATCTATCCAACACTCATGAGGTTATGCCTTAACCCAAGAGTAAGAAATACATTTTGTATCTCCTTCTCACCTTGCTTGGTGTGGATCATGGTAGATCCTCTTCCCACAACTAGAACTAATCCATTGTTCCCCATTCTTATTTTAGACTTAAAATTCTTATCAATGAAAGAAAAAAAACTTTCATTACCACTCATGTGGTTGTTGTAACCGCTATCCAAATACCAAACTTGGGGGCTTCCTTCTTCACCAATGTTGCACATGATGAAGGGTGTGGATTGACTTCCTTTAGCCACATTTTCATTTTTTTTTACTAATTACCATGCCTTTTTCACTCACTTGCATAATGACCGAATTTATGATAGTAGTAGCATTCAAAATTGCTCTTGTCATTCTTCTGATTCAAACTATTGTTCTTCTTTCCTCTTTGGGAGCTAGTATAAGAGCTGCTCCCTCCCTCTTGGTTTTTTGCTTGTCTCGAGCTTTCTCCTCCAACATTTCCTTGTTCAGATTTTCCATGACATCTACCTCTTGAGCTCCTTCCACCATTGTTTCTTCTCCCCCTTCCTCTTACATTTGACTGAGCTTTAAAAGCTTACTCTTGTGAAGAAGTAGTAGACCTATTTAGGCACTACTCATGGGTTTGCAGAGAACCCATCAGCTCATCAACAAACAACATTGTGAGATCCTTTTCCTCTTCAATGGAAATCACCACTACATCAAACTTCATGGGAAAGCTCCTAAGGATTTTCTCCACAATTCTCTGATTGTCCATGACTTTTGCATTCACTCTCATCTAGTTAATTAAACCTGTGAGTCTTGTGTAAGAAACTGAAATGGACTCATTGTCCTTCATTTCAAGAGTTTCAAACTCTCTTTGAAGCATCTGGAGTTTCACCAATCTAACCTTGTCAATCCATTTATAGTTAGTTTGGAGGATTTCCCAAGGTTCCTTTGCATAGTTAGTTGTTGCTATTCTAGGAAAAATGGCCTTTTTCAAGGTTGCTTCTATTAAACTCAATGCCTTAGCATCCTTCCTCCTTTCCTCCTTCAACAGGGTCTTCTAGTTGAATGAGAGAGTTGCATATGCTGCTAGGTCAGTCACATCCACAAACCTGCTGGCCACAAACTCCTATAGACCATTTACAGCCATTATGGTCTTCATCTTCTTTGCCTAAACATCATAGTTTTTTCCATTAAAGGATGGTTCCTACTACCAACTCTTCCCTTTATCTCTAGCCATGTATCCTATAAGAAAAACTTAATACCTAGAAAAGCAAATGCCCTAAGTCACGAAGAAATGGAGCCTATGGCTTTGATACCATGTCAAAAAATTTAAATAAAATGAAATGCAGAGAGTTGTTCTATTTTCCAGCCAAACTGGAAATACCCAAATCAAAATGCAGAAGCACAAGGAGACATGCAACTTTCCTTTCTATTCATTAAACTAGAAATGTAAATACATAAAAGAATGAGAATAACACTTCAGAAACTAAACTCTAAACTACTGATTACAAATTTCTAGGAGCTTTCATGAGTATATAGAACAAATTCCTTTGGCAACAAATAATGTCTCCATTTCTTTAATTCCTGAACTATTGCATAAAATTCTTGATCATATACATAATAATTTCTCTTGGCATCATTTAACTTTTCACTGAAATAGGTAATGGGCTTACCTTCTTGGCTCAACACTGCTCCATTGGTACAACCACTAGCATCACAATCCACCTGAAACACCTTGTTGAAATCTAGGAGGGCTAGAATAGGTTGCTCTGTTACCTTCTACTTCAACAATTCAAAACTCTTTGCCGCTCCAGTGCTCCACTTGAATTCTTTTCTATCCCCTCTCATTATTTCAGTCAAGGGTCCACAAATACTACTGAAGTTTCTAATGAAATTTCTATAAAAACTAGCCAAACCATGGAATGATCTCACCTCAGTAGCAGTTCTTGAGGTAGGCCATTCAAGAATAGCCTTCATCATCTCTGGGTCCATCTTGAGACCTTCTACTAAGACAAAAAACCCCAAGTACACTAACTCCCTCTTCACAAAACTACCCTTCTTCAGATTAATCAACAGTTTCTCTTCTCTTAACTTCTCAAAGGCTCTCTGAATATGCATCAGATGCTCATCCAACGTATTATTGAAAATAAAAATATCATCTAAATACACAATAACAAAACTTCACAGAAATTCTTTTAGTACCTCGTTCATGAGCCGCATGAATGTGCTCAGTGCATTGGTTAGCCCAAAAGGCATGACTAACCACTCGTACAGGCCCTCTTTGGTCTTGAAGGAAGTCTTCCATTCATCTCCCTCTTGAATCCAAATCTAGTGATATCCAATCTTCAGATCAATATTTGTGAAGTACTGAGCTCCACTCAAACAGTCCATCAGGTCATCCATCCTTGGTAGGGGAAATCTATACTTGATTGTTATCTTGTTTATGTCTCGGGAATCTATACACATCCTCCACTCCCCATCCTTCTTTGGTGCTAGTATTGTAGGTACTGCACATGGACTCAAACTCTCCTGTATCAAACCCTTTCTCAACAACTCTTGAACTTGTCTGTTCAACTCCTCATTTTCTGCTGGAGTCATTCTATGAGCTTCCTTATTTGGCAAACTAGCTCCACGAATCAAGTCAATTTGATGACTGATCTTCCTTATTGGTGGTAAACCCTCAGGTACATTGTCAGAAATAATATCCCGAAACTCATCCAACATCCTAGAAACTTCTTCTAGAACCTTCTCACTATCATCCTTACTCACTCTAGGAATCAATGCATAACACACACGCTCATGCTTCATACCTTCTAAAAATTTTCTTCCATCTACATAACAAATTCTAGCACTACTGCATACCTTTTCTTCAGTCTCCTTCAGGGGTTTCAACTTGTGACGAACCCCATCCTTTTTTAAGGAATAAGTGTTTGCATGGCCATCATGTATAGCTCACCTATCGAACTGCCATGACCTCCCCAAAAAAATGTGGCATGCATCCATGGGGATGATATCACAGAGTACCTCATCATGGTAGCTCCCGATCTTGAACTTTACTAAGCACTGCTCATTGACCAAAACTTTGTGGTCTTTCTGCAACCAGACAATCTGATATGGATGTAGGTGCCTTTCCCTCTTTAGCTTCAACTTTGTGACCATCTCTTCTGACACCAGATTATCAGTCCTCCCACTATCAATAATGACATTACAACATTTTCCTTCACACTTACACCTTGTGCAAAACAAATTCTTCCTCTATTCTGGTTTGTTTTCCTCAGTCACCAGGGCTCTCCTAATCACTAGGGCTTCTCCCTTTTTAGCATCATCTGAATATTTAGATTGGGCCTCCTCATCTACATGTGCAACCCTTCCACAACCTTTTGGCCTTTTGTCTGCCCTTCCTTGGTGTTGTGAACATTCATAGGCTCAATGCCCTTCTTCACCACACTGGACACACGTTCCTTTGAAACCACCTCTTCCAGATCCTTGTCCATATCTCCCTCGTCCTCTACCTCTTTGATAACCATTGTTTTGATCATGAGGGCAGTAGAAGTTGTCGTTCCTTTGGCTTCAGTTGGTACCCACATCTTCACTTTTCTTTTCATCATCATTTCGGCTTCTTGAAGGTCTTCCACTACCCCTTCCACTTTGACCTCCTTGTCCTTTTTGCTTGCCATCAAATCTTTTTTTCAGCTTCTCTTCCACCTTCAGAGCAAACTGATACACATCCTCAATGGTGGTCATTCTGACTAGGTTTAACTCCTCCTAAATGCTTAGTCGTAACCCATTAAGATATCGGGCTACCTTCTCCTTATTGGCCTCTGTGTGGCCTGTTCTGATGATTATCTTGTGAAAATCTTCAGTATATTCTTTCACAAATCTGCTTCCTTGCTTCAACCCTTGCAATTTATTCAAAAAATCTAACTCTTAGTCTACTGGTATGAATTGCTTCTTTAGTTTCTCTACCATGCGATCCCATCTGGTGATATTTCCCTTTCCTCTTTGATTTATTTCCAACTGGACCTCTTTCCACCAAATACTGGCATGGCCCTTCAACTTCATTTTCGCAAACTTAATCCGATATGGGTCCTCTATTTCCTCATACTCAAAATATTCTTCTAGCTTGTTGATCCAGTCGATCAACTCTTTTGGGTTTAGACTTCCAGAATAACTGGGGACTTCTACTCTGGGTCTTTTCCTGATCTTCAAAATGGCCCTTATTAGCCACATTTGGTCTTGATCAATTGCTTCTTTTTTCTCTTCTACATTTGAACCTTCTTCCTCTCCTTCATCCTCACTTTCCTCCCTTAGGTTTAACCCTCTTCTCAACTGCTCTTGTAATGCATCAATCTATCTTTGGAGGGCTACCAGTGCATCTCTTCCACCAACATTTCTGCTGCCTCAACCACCTTTGGCACCACCACACCTACCATACATCACTCTTGGAGGCATCTTTCTTGACCTCGACCCACAACCACAGTCCTGGTGCGAACTGCCTCATGATCGACAATTTGTCCACATGCTCAAGAAAAGCTGCTCTAATACCACTTGATGAGGGCGCAACTTGAGACTTAGAAAATAACCCACAAACAAAAGAATAATTTTATTATTCAGAAAATGGAACTTCTTACATTCAGAGGATCTCAAATCCCCAAGTTCTAGAATACATGTAAGTTACAGAAAGCTACAAAATCACCCTTTCGCAATATGCGAGCTTGTCCCCAAAAAGTTACCCAAAATTAGAAACCCACCCATAAATAGAGATCCTCTTTAGTTTGGAGCCAAAACAGCATTCAAATTTGAGTTTAGGCATTTTGGCACCAAAAAATTACAACTTGAAGTTCAAATTTCAAAAGAACATTTGCAATTGTATCTTCTAGAAAGTGTGCCAACTTCCCAGGGCCATAACTTTTGATCCGGGACTCTGATTCGCGAACCATTTGAACTGTTGGAAATGTCTCAAAGTCAATAATGTACTCAAAATTTTCTACACCAATTTTGGAAAGTTTTGGAGCCATTTCGGGAACTCTAAGTGCCTTAAATCTAACTAAGAATATTTTTAGGTGCAAATCTGGGAAACTAAAACTGCAATATCTTTCAACCCAGGAATAGAAAATAAAAACTATAAATTGGGAATTTCATTATGAAAAAAAGGGTATCCAAAAATGTAAAAAAATATAAAACTGAGAAAATTGAAATTTAACTATTTTTGGGTGATGCAAGATTGCCCTTACACCACTAGATGCTCCTGCATCAAACAAAAAAATTCTTTCCTTAGATTGTTGCTGCATAGAGAAAAGTGTAGAAACTAACTTGATTCTTTATTCCTTTTTGTTTCTTTAACATTCCCTCTTAAAATTTGAAATCACCTACCGTAGTAAATTATGGAATTCAAAAATTCCTACCAACATTAACTTATAAGGCTGTTAGGAGTTGCAGGGATGAAGATCCTAAAAACTATTGTTGGAGGAAAGAGCTCCTGATGGGTAGCTGAAACAACTGGGGTTTGACATGAGGGAAGGCTTAGGAAAATGATAAATTCAACTAGTGAGCAATGGAAGGATGGTCCTTCCATTTCTTAATCAATACACATCTCAGTTCAGTTTCTTTTTTGTGCTGCCCACTTTTATTACAATATTTTTGAATCCATTCTTTGTATTCTTTAGCTTACTCTACATCTTTTCAATAGGGTTTCAAATTAAACTATGTTTGATTTTCAAAAATTAGTAGAAGCAAAGCTTCTAAATATTTTAGAAGATGGCATAATAATTAAAATGGAAGATTTTGAAATGCCCCACATTTGGCATCTACAATTTAGGTATTGAATTTTTCACCATAGAATGCTTCCAAACAATACTTAATGTTCCTCTGAACCAATGTAAATGAATCATGAAAATTACTAACTAAAATTGTTCCATTGATGCAGATTTTGGTGCAATAGGAGACCATAGTGTATGTACTAGAAAATGAAAGTAAGTACAAAAGTTTTATTTCTACATCTCTAGTCCACTATTCTTGTTCATCTTTACAAACACTCACAATTGAAGATTTGGGGTAGTTTATTTCAATCCACACTAAAAAATTGAATGGTTTATTTCAGAGGATTTCATTAAATCACATCCGCCTAGAGGTTGGAGATCATATGCCAATTTACAAAGATGTGGAATGCCAAATGGTGAGTTTGTAATAAATGTGATTCAAATTCTATATTTTTTTTGTCATTTTATATTAAACAAGTTTATTTTTTAATGGATCAGGTTATTAAAGCCACAAAAGTGGTAAAGGTGGCGCCATTACTAACAAGGATAGAATGTGAGGATGCACATCCAACCAATGATAATGGAAATGATGATACAATCACTACTCCAAGTCACAACATATCAGAAGAATGTGATGATATTTCCAAAGAGATACATGTTGACCTTGATGATATTGATCTTGATGATGATGATGATATGGACTTGTGACCTCACTCCATTTGTGACCTCACTGGTTCATAGCTTGGACTCATTCTTTAATAGATCCATTTGTGACCTCACCAGTTCATAGCTCAGATCAAAAGAATTTACTCCTTGAATAAAACAAATTATTGGATGCTATCATTTTTATTATTCAGTTAAAAATATGAATATGAATCATACTAATAGTAAATGATTTTTAATTAAATGTAGATATTGATATTGTTTTTTGGATTATATCTTATTATTGGCTATCTTTTGTGGAGAAAGCTAACTCATAGAAAAAACACACCTATGTATGTAACATTATATCGTACCCCCCATTCCCCTTCCCACGCACTGGACAAAAGGAACCAACAAAAAGACTTGACAATTAGTTGCATGTTGTCATGTGCTAATTGCCAGAAAATGGCATGCGACCCTAGTGGGAAAGTAAAAAAGATAGACAAAATGCCCTAACTGTCACCATTTTCCACATTTTGTTTTGTTTTGCTCTACATTTTCTACATTTATTTTTACAGTTCACTGGGAAGGGATGCACGGGCATTGAAATGGAGTTGTAGGCAACTAAACCAGTGTGTTTATGTGCATTTATTTTATGTAGATAGGTGTGTTTTGTCTACATTTTTCCATGTCGAGGGAGCTAAATTTTTCCATTTTCCACATTTCTTTTAGTAGTTTGCTAGGGAGCATAGGTGATGGAATGGAGGCTGAAACATTATGAGCACATTCAACAGGTGCGACACCAATAGGTATATATATCCACCATTGTATATGCCATTTTTCTATTTGATAGGAACTATGAAGTAGGGTTGTTGAATGAGTTTCTTTGAAGCATTAAACTATGAAGCACGACTGATAAAATGGGTTTTCTGTGAAATGAAAATAAAATATCTTATTTCCCTATAGGGTTTATAGCTATTTAGGACTTTTTGTTTTGAGGGTTTTCAAATTTCACTGTGAAAATAAAGGGGTTTTCATTTAAAATTTGTTGGTGTAAATAATGTCTTGTACCTAGGTAATTCATTACTAGGGGACTTATTTACATCTTAGTTAAGTTTACTTAGGTCCTAGGAAGGAATCTTTCTAGAAGATACTAGTTGTCACTAATTGTTATCTTATCCTTTGACAATTGCTTCATGTGATCTAGGAAAGTGTGATTAGTTGTCTCATGTCATATGATTAAGACACTTGTCATAATCCTATGACATCTTGCATCTCACCTTGGCTATATAACCAAGGGATTTCTCTCATTTTATAATCAACAACAATCATATTATTGACATTGAAAACAGTCTATTCTTGTCATATTCATCTCTCTCTTTTCTTGTGCTTTCCATTTGGTCCATAGATCTTGTCATCCATAACCAATTCTAATAAAATGCAAAGGTGTTTTGTGTGTTTTTTGTTGGCATTTAATTTTATTTTTTTGTCTATTCATTGTGAAGATGGGTTTTCATTGACGAGAAAATAAATGTTGTTCCTTATGAAAATAAAATTTCATTTGAAACACAATGTGTGTTATGAGCTGGAAAGATTTCAAAGTCATAGTTTGGAATGGATAGAAAGCCTAAAACCATACATGCAAACAAAATATTTTATTTTCCCATTGACATTGCCAATTTGAACAACTCTTTGCTACAGTCAAAATGGAATTTAGGGTATGTGCAGGATCATCGTGCAAAAAATAGGCCCTTAAGTGGCAAAAAATTCAGAAAAATCAGTATTAGGCAACTTGACGTAAATATTTGAATAAGTTATCTATATTATTTCAAAAATATGTAACAATAGAATTTGTAGAAAATTGAATGTAGTTTCTAAAATACTAGGTTTATTTAAAAATAAATAAAATCTATTTGGTGAAAATTTGAAATTTCAATGCATGAGAGTACTTAAATTTCAGGGAAAAATAAGAAGTAGGTGTCTGTCTAACCACCTAACCATAATAAAATGATAATATTTTTTGTAAAATTTTATATATAAGTAGAGACATGTCCGGATGTGATGCATATTTTTTGTAATTTTTTCCAATTAAATAATTAATTATGAATTTTTATTACAACTTTTAGAAAATAAAAAACTCGTCGTATGACCACCTTAACTTGGTCAAAACTTCATGAAATTATTTTTTATTTTTTAATCCTATAGTATGTGAAGCATAGAATGTGATGCATGTTTTGGATTCAAAAATATGATACCGTTGAAAGTTATAGATGTTTTTCAATCAGCCTATCGATCGAGACTTTAGTCGTAATTCTAATAGAAAATGAATAATAATTATTTATTAAATTCAAATTAAATCATAATTTATATTTTTTTAAAGCTGAGAATCTCCTCTAAAAACCCTTTTCGTTTCATTAATTTTGGGTGAAAAAAAAGTCATCAGACACATACCCTACAAATATTGCCACTTTTTGGCGCGCCATGATCTTGCACATACCCTTTAACTTGTTTCATCTGATTGGAACAATAAAATGCTCATATTATTTGTAGTGTTGGAAACACACCATCTCCTTTCAGTTTAAATGTAAAGGGTTGTCTCACATTGGGTTGCTTGCTTCTTAACACCTATAGTTTAGCAACATGGAATGTTACAAAACAATATGAATGTCATCAAAATCACACCTTTCATTGTTGTGTTTAGATTTTGGATGATTGAAAAAAAGAGTTCACAAAAATAGTTGTATTTTTGAAAACATAACGTGGGTATTTAGTTATTTGAACCTCCTTGCTTAAATGTAAGGGGTTGTCTCACAGTGGGTTGATTGCTTCTTAACACGTACGATTTTGCAACATGCAATGTTACAAAATAGTATGAGTGTCTTAAAAATCACACCTTCCATTCTTTTGTTTAAATAAAGTGCTCACATTATTTGTAGTGTTGGAAAACACACTCTCTCCTCTCAGTTGTTCCCTCAAAGACTAGTATAGTATACCATTAGGGGAGAAGCTAAAGTGTAGAAAAAATAAACCTATTTATGTAAAGTTATATTATAACCCCCATTCCCCATCCCACACAGTGGACAAAATGCATCAAGGAAAAGACTTGAAAGACAGTTAGTTGCATGTCGTCATGTGTCCATCACCGGAAAAGGATGTGCTACCTCAGTGGAAAAGTCAAAAAGCTAGACAAAACACGGGTGGAGTTCCCATTTTCCACATATTGTTGTTTTGCTCCCCCATTTTCTCCATTTTGTTTTGCAGTTTGTTGGGGAGGGATATACAGACATCAAAATGGAGTTGCAACCACCCAAACCAAAACAGGCATTGAAATGGAGTTGCAAGCAGCTGAACCAGTGTGTTTATGCATTTTTTTTCTAAACATCACCATTTTCCACATTTTATTTTGCAGTTTGTTGGGGAGGAACGCACAAGAAATAGAATGGAGTTGTAGGAATTCATGTAAAGCAATAGAAAAAACACACCTAAACGTCCCTCAAATACTAGTGTCAAAATGGTTTTAAAAGATTAGATGGGTTGCAAGTTTTGTAAAATATGGTGTTTTGCATCCTACAATTTTATAAAATAGTATGTATGTATGTATTGAGAGTTTTACAACATTTTATGGGTTGGAGATTTCATAAATCATGTTGTCACCTCACCTCCCACTATGTTTTCCAACCTACAATCATACTATGCATGTATATTTGGATCATATTAAGAAATAGAAACACAATCTTTAGTAAGACTTGTTATAAGGTGCCTTGAATTACAATTGTATAGTCTAAATTGCATTCATACCATTTTGTAAAATTCCAGGTTTCAAAACACTGGTTTTCTCCTCCAGCTCCTACATGCACACTACAACCTTCAACTTTCAATGTGTAGACATGAAACACAAAGTGTTTTCCCCCTTCTTTCTCCAAACTAAAAATGAACACGTCATTCCACCTCCAATTCCCGTGCAAGAAAAAAAAGTTGTGAAAATGACAACTCATACTCACATTGTTTGTATTGTCTAAATTTTATTCATACTGTTTTGTAAAATTGCAAGTTACAAAACACTAGTTTTTTGAAATCTACAAACCACATAATGTTTTAAAGCCCTTCAAAAGTAAAAACCCAATTGGTTAATCACCCCTTACCTCAATTCAGTATGTTTTGTGATTTCCTTGAGAGCCTTTTGTGAATTAGATAGTAAGAATTTAATGAGATTGGAAAACATCGAGTTTTAAGAAATCTGCAAACCACACGGTGTTGTAAAACCCTCTATCTATGTAATAGCCCAATTGGTAAGTCGAGAAAACTGAGCTGAAATGCCTATGTACATACAATTGGTTAGAAACCCCTCACCTCAACTCACTTGGTCATCTCCCCCATCTACAATTCCCCCTTACTCTCCAATGATTTTCTTTCAACCTACAAAATGAGAAAACCCAGAACACAGAGTGTTTTCCAAGAACAATACTTGTTACAATCTAAAATGCATTTATTAATCACATCAATGCCCTTTCCTCCCGTAGTGAATGAATAGCTTCTTGTAAAAGGCCAAAAAACACTGGCGTAATTCGATATGAGGGGACGCCTCCTTAGTTTACTTGTTGTGGCATTTCCTTTTGTCTACTAGTTCTATCACTTTTATCATCTTTTTGGAGGGTCGCACACTACATCATGTCTTCATGTTATGTATGTTTCCATTTATGTTTTTATGTATTGTTTTTATGAATTTTTCTGTGTACATAGGTCTTTTTTCTTAGGAGATTAGTTGTGTATGTAGAGGATTTTGCAACATTGTGCGGGTTGGAGGTTTCATAAATCATGCACTCACCTTGCACGATGTTTTCTAACTTTGAATAATTTGGAGTTTTAATGGTTGTTGGAAAATAGTGGGTGTTTATAAAATGGTTCCATTCATTGCATTCCAACTACCTAATTAAAAAATAATTTTCAAGACATTCCAACCCATGCTCTCCACCACATAACTTTGAATGTAAAAAAAGAAATAAATGGAAAATGACATTGTGTTTTCCAACATGCAAATTATATTGTGGATTTATTTTTAAATCATATGAGGAAATTGAATTGCAGTTTTGTTTGTGTAAGAGTTGCTATAAATTGTGAATGTGAATTAACTTTAGTACATTCTTACTATCTACAAACTTTAAGGTTTTCATTAGAAGCATGTTGCCTATATATAATTGCATGTTGGAAAATAGTATGTGTTATTAATCCTGCAACCCAAATACTGTTGTAAGCTTTGAGAGTGTCTTTCTGATTAGAGAATGCAATTTTTTTGTTTTTAATATAAGTTGTTTACAAAATTTGTCTACCTTTTCACATAGGACCCTCATGTCTCCATCCAGTTGATTCTCTTTACTTTAGTGACATCCTATTTTTCCTTCTTTTCATGTTATGTATGTTTTTGTGTATGTTTCTATGCATTTTTCTATATACATAGGTGTGTTTTGTTAGTAGATTAGCTACTATTTTTTGGTCAATCAAGGTGATCATGAAGGATTTTTCTGAATTTTTAACCTTCTTGCAATAATTTGTACTTTTTCAGTCATTTGTACAAGTAACAGTTCAATTTACAATATCATTGAAGAACAGTTATGATACCGATATGTCATTTAGATGTTCATTGAGAGACACGAGATATCCTTCTTGTCTGTGTGGTATGTGGTATCCTTCTTGTCTTTCTTCTATGCCCTTATTGATTATTGCAAGTTATGGCCTCTTTCATATGATAGGAGAGATTAGTTTTCTATATATTTGAATGAATGTTCAATGCTTCACAGTTCCTACATAATGGTAAAATGGCAGATATAATTGATGATATATATTACTAGTGTTAGCGATATGTTAAATTGGAAATTATATTCCCATTGTATAGTTTAATATGTTTGTTTATTGTTTGTACAAGCTGACATTTTGGACTCACCACAACATATAATCCTATATTGGTGAAATTTAGAATAAAAAGAATTGTTTGTAGCACCAAATGTATTTAATTTTCCAATTTAATCTATCGCTAACCTTTTCTTCCTTCCAAGTGGTTGATTTATCTAATGAAATAAAATTAAATAAAATAAAGGTAGGTGGATTAAGAAGCACACTTTAGGAGTCGTGAAGCTTCTGCACTAAATATAGGTGATTCTAGCTATCAAAGCTTGAATTGCAAGCATAGTGGTCAATTAAATTTCTAAAATTTATTTTGCATTAAGAAGTTATGATTTATTTATAGATGAGATGCTTACTATGGAAAATACAAAGAATTTTTAGTTTAATTTTTTTTAAAATGTTACATTATTTTGTGCCTATTATATCCCAAAATTCTACATGAAGGATGTTGCCTCATTGAAGTGTGAGTGTTACATGGGAAATTCTCAAAACAAAAGTAAATGATGATAATGCATCCTTTTAATTATTGCTTTACACAAAAATGCATAAAGAGCTATGCATTTCAAATGAAAGCTCTTTATGCAAGGAAAACCCTTTATTTTCTCGATAATGAAAACCCATTTTCTTAATGAACATGGTAGATATAGAAATGGAAAATTTACATACCTACTAGCTAGTTGTTGCGCTAGGGTAGTACATCCTTTTCTAGTGATGGACATGTGATGGCACGTGCCTAACCTTCTGTCAAGTCTTTTTGTCAGTGCATTTTTTCCAATATGTGGGATGGGGGATGGGGGGTATGATATAATGTTAAATACATAGGTTTGTTTTGTCTACGAGTTAGATTCTCCCCTCATGGTGCGGTCAGGTCAGTTTTCCCATCACTTTGAATGTTGTTAGTGTTCTTTTCCTTGTGCAAGAAGCTATCCTTTTTGTGTGGGCGGGAAGGGGAGTTGACATGATTAAGACATGCATTTTAATATGCAAGAAGTATTGTTATCGGAAAATGCTCCATGTTGTGAGTTTTCTCATTTTGTAGGTTGAAAGCGAAAGGTTGGAGAGCAGGTGGGGGAGACAAAAAACCAATGGAATTGAGGTGAGGGGTTTGTAATCGATTGGGTTGTCACTTGTAAAGGGTTTTAAAACATTGTGTGGGTTGCAGATTTTGAAAAACTAGTGTTTTACAACCTAGAATTTTACACAACAGTATAAATATTTTGAAAATATTTTGTTATTTAGACCATAGGAATGCAATGAAAGGCATCATTTTTAAACACCTATTTTTTCCAACAACCATTAATACTTTGTATGATTGCAAGTTGGAAAACATAGTGGGATGTGAGTGCATGATTTATGAAACCTTCAACCCACACAATGTTGTAAAACCCTATATGGATGCATCTAATCTCCCAAGAAAACACAACTATGTACATATAAAATGACATCAAAACATACATAACAACATACATAGAAAAATGCATAACATGATGAGACGACATAGTGCAGGAACCGCCAAGACGGATGATAAAACTAATGAAATCGATAGACAGGAGGAAACATCATGGTGAGGAAAGTGAAGTGGTGTCTTGTCACATTGAATTATGCTAGTGTTCCTTTGCCTTGTGTGATAAGCTATCCATTCACTATGGGAGGGAAGGGAATTGATGTGATTAAGATAATTGTTTTAAATTGTAACAAGT
The DNA here is from genome assembly GCA_007258455.2 of Sequoia sempervirens. Classification (NCBI taxonomy): domain Eukaryota; kingdom Viridiplantae; phylum Streptophyta; class Pinopsida; order Cupressales; family Cupressaceae; genus Sequoia; species Sequoia sempervirens. The sequence continues at coordinate 32,619,010 of VDFB02056351.1, forward strand.
ACTATTCTTGGAAAACACTATGTGTTTTAGGTTTTATCATTCTCAGGGAGTTACAGGTCAGGGATATATAAGACTATGAAAATTCACCTAAGGGGTGAGTAACCAATTGGGTTGTTACTTGTAGAGGGTTTGAAAATAGTATTTGGGTTGCAGGTTTCATAACACCCAACGTTTTCAAACCTGCTATTACACATAGATAGTATGAATGTAATGAGAACATTTTGGTTACTTACATAGTGAGAACCAAATCGATTGGTGAAACCTCAATTGATTTTGGATACTTTTATGTATCCCCCACTAACATTTATATTGACAATATGAATGTATTCAACAAACTTTACTTTCAGCAAACATTCCATTTGAATATTGTCATACATTTGGAACAAAAAATGCACATAATAGTTGTTGGATGGAAAATACATAGGGGGTTGTGACTCAATTCTCAATTTTTGTTCAATGAGAACTTTCTATTATACATATTGTAACAAAACAATGTATTTAAGTTCACCTTCATATTTTATAACAATCCTTACTTTTAGAAAACATTTCATTTGAATATCATTAGACATTTGGAATAGAAAATGCAGAAAAAAGTTGCAAGAAATGGAAAACACATAGGGTTGTTACTCACTTCTCAATTCTTGTTCAATGAGCACTTTTTGTTATGCAGACTGTAACAATAATTGTTTTGTCATGTGTTTATAATGTACATTCTATTTATGTTCATATGAAATATATCGGTAGGTAATGCCACATGAAGTCTTATTGTTTATGGTAGCCTACTTATAAATGAAAGAAAAAGGTTGACATTTAAATCATTTGAGGTAGACTATTTTTCTCATCATGGATAGTTTGACATGAATAATCATATTAAATGTTATTTACAACAATAAAAATGATATTTCACTATCTTCATTTGATTGCAACAAAAAAAATTCTCACATTATTTGTAGTGTTGTAAAACACACTGTCCCCTATTAGTTATTTGCTTGTCAAAATGTTTTGTTTCCTATGAACCAAGAATATAAGTAAGTCTACCTTAAAATTTTGTTTCTTATGATTGAAAAAATATATGCTTTCTTACAATAGACGGTGCAATAAATTTTGGAACTTTAATTATCCAGTAACACTTGTAACTTTTTTATATATTATAGGCAACTACAGATGTGTACTTTAAGAGGGAAAGTGGAAGAAAGCGGGAGAAAGGATAATTTTGAAATCTTCTTTTTAATGTTTATTTTTATATTTTGAATGAATTGGTTTCATGTATTTTAATTTGATGTGATGTTTACATTCTTGCAATTATTGGGCAAGGATAGACAAGGAAGTAGTGGGCACGAGCAAGTTAGTGCCCTTTGGGACAGGAAAATGTGCCTCGATAGGGAAACAATAAGAAAGGGTGCCTAGGGAGGATATCATTTTATTGGGCATAAATCTTTGATAAATAGGAAACTCATTATCTTGCTACATCAATGTAATAGGACAACGGGTTTCCAATTTCTTAATTTCTAGCAAGGAAGCAAAAAAATCAGGTCTTGACCTTATTGGCAATGTTTCTTGGATAGAGTTTTCAATATCTTGAATACTTTTATGTGCCATTGTAATTGCTTGTTGCTAAGATTTTAGAGTGTCTTTGTGATTTCATTTAGAAAATTTCATTTCTATTATGAATATGTTGATTTTGAAAGTATATTGGAAAACACAGTATCCCTGGTTCCTTTAGAGGAAGAACATGGAAGGGTAATTTTGAAATTTGTTTTTAAATGTGTATATTCATATTTTGAATGAAATCGTTGAATGCATTTGAATTTGATGTGACATTAGAATTCTTCACATTATAGGGAAAGGATGAACAAGGAAGTGGCGTGTCTAAAGAAATGTTGCTAATAAACTCAAGGCCTAATTTTATTGATTCTTGACACTAGCCTACTCAATTTCTCAATTTCCTTCATTTTTGTCAAAGAAGTGATAAAATTAGGCTTGATTATTGGTGATGTTTCTTGGTCTGTCTATTTCTTATTTTTCCTTCTCATCTATTTCCAATTGTATTTCTCCTCCACAGGTACATATAAATGATTTCATTTCATATATATAAATGTGTTATGGAAGTTGTCTTTGTTTTTAGATAAGACTTTCATCTCTCCCCCTACTGAATTTTTTTCTCTACACTTAGATCTAATGTTTCCTTTTCCTTATATCCATACATTAATTGTTGAACATATTCATTTATATTGATGGGTTCCTTATAAGATGAAGGTGTTGAAAGTGCAATGGTCAAAGCAGAGGCTTCCCCGAACCCTCTTGTTACATGTACATTAGTGAGGATTCATGCAAGTGGAATCACCCCACCATCAATGCCAAGGACCCAAAGAAGCCTATAAGATTTTATTTAGTCGTCTACTTAATTGCACATAGAAGGAATTGTAGGAGAGGATGAGAGAGACTAACAATATTCATTTTCCATTTGATCTTTGACCATGTAATTATTTAACAATTATGCTATGGAGTTACATTATCTTTGATGATGTAATTATTGAAAAATTATGGTGTGGAATAACACTATCTTTGTGTTGAAATACACAAGACAATTGAGAGGGGGGGTGAATTAGTTGTCACCAATCACATTCAAAAATATCAAATAATTATTAACTCCACATCCACTTTAATCTGTTATTAAGTATGAGCATGAAGTGCAAATGATAGAAAGTAATATCAATGCAAGAAACACCAGATTAATTTGAAAAACCAAATAAGGGAAAAACCACAGTGAGGATTAACTCACAATATAATTAATTACAAAATCAATTGCAAAGAGGTTCACTGACAAAGGGCTCACTACCCAAGATAGGATTCATTGTTCAAATGTGTATCACTATCCAAAAGGGAGGCTCACTGCCTAAAAATATAGAAAGATAGAAATAAGAATGTTACACAAAGAACACTTTCTCAATGCAATAGAAGATCCACCAAAAAAACTTCCACACATCTGCAACCTTGATCAAAGAATTGCAGACGCCATTAGCTCATTTCTTTCAGGAGTCTAACACATTAAAGTATTGCTACCTCAATTTACTTTCATACACTCTTGTCTCTCAAACTTTTGTCATCTAATTCTTAACATCTCAACTTGTATTTATACCATCTTTAACCTTAGAAACATTCTCTAAGGTCAAATACACCCGCTTCATTTTACAAATTCAAACTAGGTCTGTAACTCAACATTCCCACGGTGGAAGAGAATAAGAGTGGACAAAACCAACACTTAATCAAGACCCAAAAGAAATTATTAGATAAATCACATGCTTTCTCAATTGACACTTATCCTTCGCATGATGTGTAAACACCAGGTTGGGCAAACCTAATGAAAACACTAATGAAATTTGAAGTGCACACTTCCACAACAAGAAGATATCATGTGAACCACAAAGCATGCTTCACCATACATTGGGAAACATCTTAGATGCCTTCAGATTCATCTGTAGTTACAACAACCTTCATACATAGAAAACTCTCCATCAGTCCATCCAAACTGTACAAACACACATAGTAATTCTAAAACTAGTCTTCCAAGGCACCAAATCATGAATGCCTTTGATAGAACATAGATTATATCATTATAAAACTTCTTTCATATCCACAAGACCTAAAAAAAACTAGTAGAGGACTATAGAGTAGATACATTTCTCCTAGTCCATAAATAAACAACTCTATCAGACCAATTCACAAACTAGTGAACACAACTTTCATTCTTCATCAAACCAAAACCTACAATCTAGGATATATCACCCACAGGTGCTCGTAAACAACTCTTCAAATCCAAACAAGCATAGGATCAACACATAAGAAATTAAGAGAACATACCAGAGCTCATTTTGTACATACACACAACTCTGACTTCTCTATTTATTAATTTTCTCACAAGTACTTGGTAACTCATCATATCAGCACACCTGCAACACTATAAATATAGTTATATGTACTCAAAACATCTCAAGAACCTATATTGTGTTTACATCAATGAAAACATTAATGACAACACCATGAAACTCACTCATACTTGCAATAATCTCCCCCTTTTTCATTGATGACAACACATGACACTCTCTCCCCCTTTGAAATAAATGGAAAATAACATAATTCTGATCACTCCCCCTTAGGATTATACCCACACATCTCATACTCCAACAATGATACTTCCTACTCCCCCTAATGAGTAGACCCCAATCATCAGTCCAGATAAATGAAGAATTTGTAGATCAATTGGAAAAATGCACCTCCATGTGCACCTAGTTCAAAGAACAAGGGGCAAAAATTCCCAACTTCTCTCTAAGATACTCAAAAGTATCCTTTAGAAGAGCCTTAGTAAATATATCAACAATTTGATCCTTTGTAGGTACATACTCAATCTGACCATTTTACAATACCTTCTCTCTTAAGAAATGATATTTGATAGATATATTCTTTGTCCTTGAATGCATTACCAAAATCTTTGAAATGTTTATAGCACTTGTATTATCATAGAAGATAGGGATAGGCTCATCAGACATCACTCCTATGTCCTTCAATTTTTGCTTCATCCAAAAAACTTGTGTGCAACATGATGTTGCTACAATATACTCAGCCTCTGCACTAAATAGAGAAATTGAATCTTGTTTCTTACTTATCCATGAAACCAATATTCTTCCAATAAAGAATGCACCACCACTTGTACTCTTTTTTTCATCTACACAACAACCCAATCTACATAAGTGAAAGCACTCAAAGTGAAATCAACATCCTTAGGATACCACAAGCCATAATTCAAAGGACCTTTTAGATATTTGAATATCCTTTTCACAACTATAACATGTGCTTATTTAGGTTCTTCTTGAAATATGGAAACCAAACATACTATATGCATGATATCAAGTCTAGTAGTAGTAAGATATAATAATCCACCAATCATAGATCTATACATGCTCTAATCAACTTTAGGAGATTCATCATCTTTACTTTGTTTGCATCCAATCACCATAGGGGTACAAACCGGTTTGGAGTCATCCATTCCAAAATTCTTCAACAATTCTTTAACATACTTTGATTGTGAAATGAATATGCCCTTATTAGTTTGATTTACTTGAAGCCCAAGAAATAAATTAAACTCACAAATCATAGAAATATCAAACTCTTTTTGCATCTCCTCTACAAATTTCTTGCACATACCTTCCTTTCCTACAAAAATAATATCATCAACATACACAACTACTATCAACACTTTGTTTCCTTCAACCTTGAAATAGAGATTACTTTTTGCAGAGCCTTTGCTAAAGCTTTCCTATGTCAAATACCTATCCAACCTTGCATAGCATGCTCTAGGAGCTTGTTTAAGTCCATATAATGCCCTTTTCAACTTACAAACCATGTCTGGTTTATCTAATAACTGAAATACCTCTGGTTGTTCCATGTACACCTCTTCTTCCAATTATCCATTCAAGAATGTAGACTTAAGATCCATTTGGTATACCTTGAAATATTTGTGAGCAGAAAATGCTAAGAACATTCGAATAGCCTCCATTCTTGCCACCGGGGAAAATGTCTCATCAAAGTCTATTCCTTGAAATTTTGAATAACCCTTGCACACAAGCCTTTTTGTGTTTCTTACAAGTTCACCATTCTCATTTAGCTTATTCCTAAATACCCATTTTGTACCAATTATGTTCTTGTTTACTAGTCTAGGAACCAATTCCCATGTTTGATTTTTCTCTATCTACTGCAATTCCTCTTTCATTGCTCTAACCTAATTTTCATCTTTGCATGATTCACACATTGATTTAGGTTATATCTTGGAAATTAAACAAATATTTACCTCACCTCCTACTACTTTGCTTCTTGTCTTGGGTATGTGCATGATTATCATGGAAAAAACAAGCCCTTAAGTGGCAAAAAATTTAGAAAAATCACAGTTAGGCTACTTGACATAAAAATTTGAATAAGGTATATATGTTATTTAAAAAATATGTAAGAATAGAATATGTAAAAAATTGAATGTAGTTTCTAAACTACTAGGTTTATTTAAAAAAATCTATTTGGTGAAAATTTGAAATTTCAATGCAATAGTACTTAAATTTTAGGAAAAAAATTAGAAGTAGTTGTCTGTCTAACCACCCTAACCACAATAAAATGATAATATTTTTTTTATAATATTTTAGGTATAAGTAGAGGACTCATGTCCCAATGTGTTGCATATTTTTTGTAATTTTTTTCTGAGTAAATAATTAATTATGAATTTTTTATTACAACTTTTAAAAATATAAAAAATCGTATGTTTGATCACCTTAACCTGGTCAAAACTTCATGAAATTCATTTGTTTTAATCCTAGAGTATACAAAGCATAGAATGTGATAGATGTTTCAATTTCAAAAAATGTGACACCATTTGAAATCTATAAATTTTTTCAATCAACCTATCAATTAGGACACTAGTCATAATTCAAATAGAAAATTCATGAATAATAATTATTTATTAAAGTTAAAGTAAAGCATAATTTGTATTGGTGGAAAGATGAGAATTCGTTTAAAAATCCTTTTCATTTCATCAATTTTTGGTAAAAATAAAGGTTTTCAGCCACATACTCTACACGTACCCATCATATCACCACTTTTTAGCCCATCATGATCCTGTACATACCCTCTTTACACCTTCACTTTTGTCTCTAATTATCTGTCCTTTAGGATGATTTTTCTGTACATATTTTGGAGTCTTAGGAGTAAGTTTTGGAGCTTCTTCTTCTTCTTCCTTATTCTCTTCTTGTACTTGTCTACAGATAGGCTCATTTGATTCAACTTCACTTATTTCAATTGATCTATGCATATCTTTATCAACTTTTACATTTTCACTTTCAACAATGTTTCTCAATATTTTATTGAAGCATCTATAAACTTTATTATTATTTGAATATCTAAGGAAAATACCTTCATCAAATCTTGTATCAAACTTTCCTAGGTTCTCATCATCTCTTTTAATATAGCATTTGCTTCCAAACACCTTAAAGTACTTAATAGTAGGAACTTTTCCAGTCCATAGTTCATAAGGGATCTTTGTGCTATTGCCTTTGATCTAAACTCTATTAAGAATATAAACAACAGTGTGAATTGCTTCTCTCTAGTATACATCAAGTATATTTTCCTCTTTCATCATAGTCCTTTCAGCCTCTTGAACTGTCTTGTTCTTCCTCTTAACAAATCCATTCTATTGAGGAATTCTACGAGTAGAAAAATGCTTCTTTATACCATGCTCTTCACAAAATCTATTAAACTCACTTGAGGTGAATTCTCCACCTCTATCAGACCTTAAACATTTTATTTTCAGGTTCTCTTCATTCTCTACCAGAGCTTGAGCCTTTTCCTTAAGAAAAGTAACACATGTCATTCTTGAATAATCAACAATAAGAAGCATAAAATACTTGTCACTATTAAGGCTTTCTATTTTTGTGAGACCACAAAGGTCTGTATGAACCAATTCCAGCATTCCTATAATTCCCTACCACATAACCATAGAGAATGACACAAACACAATGGAAGCGTATCAATTTTTTTTTTAAAAGTGTACTATTAACATGTAATATGAAGAACACTTAACACATACATCCTCTATAGTATGCAACAATGCACTACATTCGAATCCCATATACAGAAGTAATCTAACCATAACATATAAATATTACTCATGAAATTAAATTTCATCCATTCAAAGCATTTAATTCATCTCATAAGATACAAATACATTAAATATCATTTATAGCTTGCATTCATTCCATAAAGCAATTACAAAGCTCATTTGCAAAATGAGGAAGTTCATACATTAAAGTTACATTTATAATGATACAAGAACCCTCCTTGAATAAAAATGAGTAATACATGTACAACTATCCACTGATACAAAGTACAAAATAGATGAAACAAATCAACTAGTACATATGAACTCTCCAATATGGAAGATCCCACCATCATGAACATGAAATGGGAACCCAACGGTGTATGGTGCACATTCCACCCATCCAAGTGGTACCTAAAGGCCCATCCCCTATGCTAGGAGATAGTAAAAGGGATCCCTAGGAAAAACCAACAACCTCAAGACACAAGCAAAATCAAGATTAGACTACTCAAGTACAATACATAACATGAAGGTTACATCACTTCCAGAGTAAAAGAATCAAGTACATCAATTTCACAAAACATATTGTTGTCATAGGAAGAGTGTCACACATAATTTTCTATGGGTTAGCTTGGCGTAACCTTCCTATGCTACCGGACCCCCATCTTGGGTTACCCTGGTTGCCTCTATTGGTCACCGAACCCCCATGCAAATTATGCTTCTCATCTCAACTCAAGCCTAAACAAGTGCTTGATTCATGAGAGAAACATTCATTATCTTTATTATTATGAGATTACCCATTCACTAATTCTTTTTAAGTTATCACTAAATTAAACCCTCGGTGAGTTACTCTAGTTTCCCTTTATGTGTTGGACCCCCACAGAGAGCCACTCTCCTACTGACAACACAATGATCTAATCTACAAACCATGGGTAGACAAGGTACAAAAAATACAATAAAAAATATCAACCATACTGCAAAGGACAACACATCTCATTCATAGTAACCGAGTGTTCAAACTGAATCACACATCCTATTTGTAGTAACTGGGTGTTCAAAATAAATTACAACCATATGCACTACCCATGGTAAATCAAAGGTTGAACCATAACACATAAAAACTCCCTCATACTAGAGTTACATTATTTGGAAGACTTGCATAATCACATCAAACTCGCTTGCCCAACTGACGTGAAGAGAAGACACATGGTAGGATACTGAGGTGGCAAGCATAGGTGGAATGGGCCAACCACATTATGAAACATGTCAATCTATAAACCAATAATATTATCCCACATGGCCCAATGGATGGGTGCCACGTGCCACCGCCGGAATGTCCTTTGTTGCTGGTTATAAAAATTTGTCCGGGAGAGTCAAACCTATGACCTACACTCTCCTAATTTTAATCTTCACCACTAAGCCAACTTTGATTTTTGGGATGTGATAGGATTCATTTCCTATTTAATGAGTATTCGAGCTAAAATTAAAGGGGAGGTGTGAACCTCCAACCTCCCCTTTCCCAACATGCCAAGTGCATATGGTTCATAGTATGTTGGTGGAAATATCGTTTAAATAATATATTAAGGCCGAATCTCTGATGGGTGATAAATATATCCCCTAAATTAAAAAGGGAATCATTTTAAATTTTACCTTAAAATCTTTTTAAGATAGTCAAAGCCTGATTTCATAAATATTCAAGGGAATAAGTGATATTTATAAGATATTTAAGGATTATTAAAGGGTTTATAATTTTAAAAGGATTATTTTGTAAAAGCCCAAATTAGAAGGGCCATAAATTTAAAACAGTTAGGTTTATTTGAGAGATTTTAAAGATTGATTGCTGTAAATAGGGGATTTGGGTTGATTTTGTAAATAATATGGTTATAGACCATATTAAGTATTTGAATTTTATGTATAAAAAGAGGGGAAATGAGCTTGTGAAGGAAGTAGAATTCTCTTGGAGAGAAAAATAGAGATTATAAATAATTGGAAAAGGTGGAGTTAGAATGTTGGAGGAGAGTTGAATTCTTTTTAAGAGGAATAATTGCAAGGTGTTATTAAACACCAAAATTATAAAAAGTGAGAGAGATTATGAGGAATTTTGTGTAGATTTTTGAAGCTTGAATATTGTAAGAAGGCATGGTGTAGGAGCCCCTGGCAAAGGACTATTGTTGGAATTTTGTTTGAAATTCTTAGTTTTGTTGTGCTATCATAAGGTCATGTTGACCATTATTTTAGGTTCTTAGGGTGTTTTTGAACTTTGGGAAAGAAGATGACAAGTATTAAATAATTTACAACATCATATTGCTAGGTTGGCAAAAATTGTTAAATGTCTGAAAACACAGCGGGTTTTACAAAAGTTGTTTTTAGGTCATTTAAGCCTCGACCCAAGTACCTAAATTGTTTTGGAGGCATATTTAATGCTTACCATGACCTTTTTGTTTTGTTAGAAGTTTTTTGTACGAAGTGTTTTTCCAGAAATTGAAGAAAACAACGTTCATGTCTTATTTTCTATTTTTTCTGTTCTTGTTTGCGTAACATAAGCTAAATGAATTAAAAGAGGCATTTTGTAGGTTTTTTTAGCATGTAGAGAGGCCTCTGGATTTTTTTTTTTGGTACATTTGATAGCTGTTCCATCATTTCATCCATTCTTGTAAATTCTATGCTTTATTTCCTTATTTCTGTTTTGACTGGAACTGTGTAAGAAATGGAGTTCTAGGCTGCATTCCCTCCATACCAGGAAGTATGGAATTGTTGGGAACATGGTTAGGCTCCATCACTGTACATATTTTAGTGTTAGGTGTTAGGTTTTCTTTGGTTGCGGGAGCTATGAGAAAAGCCTTGCCCTAGGCAAGCCAGTGAGGACCCGGCTAGAAAAGGCTGCAAAACAACGTTGATAACTTGCAGGGGAGAAAATATTTTAAAAAAATTATTTTTGCAGAATTTAGGGGAAGGTATTGTCCATGTATGGTGCCAAGGAGGAGAGCCCAACAATCCATTTAGGAGGAGAAATTTTCACCAGTCCTAAAACTGGTTCTGAACAATTAGAAACCCTAGTTTTCTGGGCAGAGTTTGCATGAGGGTAGAGTACGGCCTGGACAGAGCCAAGACCCTAGAAATCTTGAAGGTGTAGGTAGGGTAAACACATTTTCTAATCCAAGAACCATGTTTCTTTGGTGGGTTTAGGAAGGAAAAGCAATTTACCCATTTTCAGAGACCAAATAGGGGCTCAAGGCTAAACCTATGGAATAGGCTTCATGCAAGTGTTGGTAAGTTGGAGTCTAAGTGAAGTTTTAGGAACCCTAGGAGCTTGTTTTGGAGCTTTGGAAAACATTGTCTCACCCCTGCAAGATCCATTCATGTATTGAGGGAGGATTAGTATTTTGGATGCATAAAAGGCTAAGGAAGAAATGAGTCATGGCACCAAGATTTGGCTTGGTAGTTGCAAACTTGACAAGATAGTGAGGTTGGCAGGAGAACCAGGGGAACTTAGACAAGGTATAGTTCCTATAGGTTAGGGTGGAATAGCAATTTCACCAAGGAGGTCTATGACAAGGCCTAGCATAGGAATCTGTGATTGCTTCCTGTAGCCTCTCAAAACAGAGGGTTTGATTCCTGCAGCCTCCAGGAATCTGTGATTGCTTCTTGCAGCCTCCCTATCAGATTGGTATCAGAGCACAACTAAAGATTAGGGAAAGCAGCTTATATGTCAGAAGTTGAGTCAAGTGAAACCCCCGCCATGGTGACAAATGCACAGTTAGCCAAGAGGGTTGAAGAACAAGAAGAGCACAACAAGTCCTTGAAAGAAATATTAGAGCAATTGGAGAAGGCATTGAATAATGCAAGGTTGGAAGGAACAGTGCCAAAGGAAGAAGAGGTTGTAGAGGAGGAAAAATTCCCTGAACCTGACCCTATTTTGGAGGAGGAGCCTTTTTTGAAGGCATTAAAATCCCTGAGTGGAAAAGGACTTGAGGGCATACCGTTATTCAGTGGAAAGATGGATCCTGATTTATTCATGGACTGGATAGATGGCATGGAGAATCACTTTGAATGTGATGGAGTAACTGAAGCATAGAAGGTGAAGGTAGCTAAATCAAGGTTGAGAGGATCAGCCTTGACATGGTGGAAATTTGTTCAGACAGAAAGGGAAAAAGAAGGTAAGCAGCCCATATCAACTTGGAAAGGAATGGTTGCTAAGGTAAAGGAAGCCTACATGCTAGATGACTATGAGATTTAGTTGCACAAGAAGAGGAAAAGTCTAAGGTAGAAAGACCTAGATGTCAACACCTATACAAAGGAGTTTCAAAAGCTATGCTTAAGATCAAATGTGACAGAAGATGAGAGCCTAAAAGTGACTAGGTACCTTAATGGTTTGAAGTGGAACATATCGGAAGAGATGGCTTTACTCAGCCCCAAGACAGTCCACCAATGTTATCAGCTGGCTATAAAGATTGAAGAGAGGAAAAAAAGAAAGCATGATCAGTCCTCTAAGGGCAGAGGAAGAGGTAGAGATCAAAGAGGACAGTGTGGAGGTTACCAAGGAAGAGGTAATGATCAAAGGAACCATGGAGAATCTAAGCTTACTGAGCATGGATGTGAAACATCTTCAAGAGGAGGATTTAATAGAGGAAGAGGACCTCAAGGAGGTTCAAACAGAGGAAGAGGAGCAGGAAGAAGTAACTTTTACTTTGCCACCATGAAATGTTACCATTGAAATCAGCTAGGTCATCCAGCTTATAGATGCCCAGAGAAAGCTTCTTCATCTAGCAATGAGAAAAGAGTGGCCTATGCACAAGAGGACACCATGAGTGTCAAATCACCTGAGATCAGTCATATAGAATTAGAAGTAGGTGAAAATCTGATGTTTAATAGAGTGTTGATCAGACAGCCAGTCAAAGAAGAACCTAAGCAAAGAAGAGCTCTTTTTAGAGTAAGGTGCAAAATACATGGTAAAGTATGCAAGGTCATTGTAGATTCTGGTTCTACGGACAATATAATCTCAGAGGAGGCAGTAACTAAGTTAAAATTGTAGAAGGTACCTCATACTAATCCCTACAAGGTCACATGGCTGAATAAAGGGTAGAGTGTTTTGGTGAATGAGCAAGTAATAGTGGAATTTTCAATTGGAGGCTATAAAGAAAAGCTAGTTTGTGATGTATTACCCATGGATGTATGCCATCTACTACTGGGCAGGCCATGGCAATATGAAAAAGGTGCTATATATCATGGGAATGAGAACACCATTGAATTCAAGAAGGATGGAAGAACCTTCAAGCTGCAATCATTGACTAAGGATAATGAAGGATAGTCCAAGGTTCCAAACATTATGTTGAGCAGTGGTAAAGAGTTCATCAAGGATCTACACCAAGGGAATGAAGGGTATGTGATCATGATGCAGCCCAAAGAAGAGGAAAAGGCTGAAAGGATAGTATTACCAGCAGCAGTCCACAACTTGCTTGATAAGTACAAGAGCATAGTGAGTGATGGAACACCAGCAACTCTACCACCCAAGAGAGCAATAAGTCATCAAATTGACTTCATACCTAGAGCCTCATTGCCTAACATGGCAGCATACAAACTCACACCAGATTAGAATCTTGAAGTGGCTAGGCAAGTGGAAGAATTGTTAGGTCAAGGTCTAATTCAAAAGAGCATCAGCCCATGTGCAGTCCCGGTGGTTTTAGCAACAAAGAAAGGAGGTAAATGGAGACTTTGTACTGATTCTAGAGCAATTAATAGGATCACCATTAGGTATAGATTCCTGATACCTAGAATTGAATATTTAATGGATTGCCTTGGACGAGCACAGTATTACACCAAGTTAGATCTTAAGAGTGGGTATCATCAAATCAGAATCAAGGAGTGTGATGAATGGAAGACAACTTTTAAGACAAATGATGGTTTGTATGAGTGAAAAGTGATGCCATTTGGCCTCTCAAATGCCCCTGGCATGTTCATGAGACTGATGAATGAGGTGCTTAAGGATTTCATAGGGATTTTTGTAGTAGTCTACCTTGATGACATATTGATTTTCAGTAAGACAACAGAAGAACATTTGAAACATGTGGAGATGGTTCTTAAAAGGTTGCAAGAAGAACAGTTGGCCATTAACCTTGAGAAGTGTGAGTTCTTCAAACAAGAACTTGTGTATCTAGGCTTTGTAGTATCCCAAGGAACATTGAAGATGGATCCAAGCAAGGTGGAAGCCATCCTAAACTGGCCTACACCAACCACAACAACAGAGGTAAGGAGTTTTCATGGTTTAGCTCAGTTTTATTGAAAATTCATAAGGAATTTCAGTGGCTTATGTGCACTAGTCCTAGATACTATTAAAGGTGGTTTGAAAAAAAAGTTTAAATGGAGTCAAGAGGCTGATAGAGGGTTTGAAAAACTGAAACAAGAAGTGGCAACACAACCTATTCTATTATTACCTAGTTTTGACAAGTTATTCATAGTTGAGTGTGATGCAAGTGGAGTAGCAGTAGGAGGAGTACTTAGTCAAGAAGGTAGACCTATAGCATACTTTAGTGAAAAGCTCAATGATGCCAAGAAAAAGTACTCTACCTATGATCTAGAATTATATGCTTTAGTGCAGTCCCTTAGGAAGTGGAGGCATTATTTATCGCCCAAAGAGTTTGTGGTCTTCACAGATAACTAGGCACTTAGTTACATCAATACTCAATAGAAGCTGAGTAATAGGCATTTTAAATGGATGGAGTACATCCAAGCCTTTACATTTACCATTAAGCATAAGAAGGGACAACAAAACAAAGTAGCAGATGCATTAAGTAGGAGAATGTTGATAGTCCAAGAGATACAGCTGAAAAGCATTGGATTAGAGAGTTTCAAAGATCTCTATGGTGAGGACGAAGATTTCTCAGAAGCCTACAAGGTATGTTCAGATTTTGAAAATCACTTTCATAGTCAATATGCTGAGTATACACTACAAAATGGATTGTTATTTAAGGGTAATATGTTATGTGTCCCAAGAGGATCAATGAGGGAAAATCTGATCCAAGAGAAACACAATGGCAGTCTTAGTGGGAATTTTGGTATTAACAAAACTTTAGAGCTATTTCAAAGGTTCTATTACTGGCCTAAGTTAGCAAGAGATGTCAGAAAATATGTAGAACAGTGTGTTGTTTGCCTGAAAGCCAAAGGGAGAGCTAGCAATGCTGGTTTATATCAACCCTTGCCCATTCCTAACAGACCATGGGAGTGTGTGAGCATGGATTTTGTGGTAGGTCTTCCTAAGACCAAGACTAGTTTTGACAATATTTATGTTGTGGTAGACAGATTTAGTAAGATGAGTCACTTCATACCTTGCAAAACTACTCATGATGCCAGCTACATAGCTCATCTTTTCTTCAAGGAATTTTTTAGGATCCATGAACTACCTCTAAGCATTGTATCAGATAGGGATGTGAAATTCATGAGCCATTTTTGGAAAACACTATGGAGCAGATTGGGAACAAATCTGTCATTTGGATCAGCTTACCATCCTCAGACTGATGGTCAAATAGAGGTGGTTAACAAAGTGCTAGGTAATCTTCTAAGGTGCTTGACTAAAGAATATGGACAGACATGGGATATGGTGATTTCCCAAGATGAATATGCCTATAATGACAGTGTCAATAGAACTACAGGGAGAAGTCCTTTTGAGGTTGTGTATGGGATGCACCCAAGAGGAATTTGTGAACTTAGAGACCTTGGATCTATGGAGAATAGGAGTGGACATGCTGAAGACTTCACTCAGACCATGAAAGAGATTCATGAGCAGGTTAAGAAGACAATCACAGCAGCAACACAAAAATTGAAAGATAAAGTTGATGTATCAAGGAAGGATGTACAATTTCAAGTTGGGGACTATGTTATGGTCCACCTCAACAAATCTAGATTGCAGAAGGGAATAGAAACCAAGTTACAGATGAAAAGAGTGGGTCCATGCAAGGTATTGGCCAAATATGGCAAGAATGCATACAAGGTGGAGTTACCATCAGATTTGGGCATCTCTCTAGTGTTCAATAAAGCTGACTTGATCAAGTACAAGGGATTAGTCAAGGATGTGGATCAGAATAGTCAGGAATTTCTGAAGGACATCAGAAATCTACCCATCCCTCATCAAGACAAGCTCCAGGCAGAGAAGATCTTGGGGTCAAGAGTGAAAAAGACTACAAGGCACAAGGTGTACATGGAGCATCTTGTAAAATGGAAGGATAAGCATGAATCTAAAGCTACCTGGGTAGAAGAATCATATTTTAAGAAGAAAGATATTGACATATCTCTGATCTCTCCTAAAGTTCCTTAGTTGTTTGAGCTGAGAGGGGGAGAATGGTGCAGGAGCACCTAACAAAGGACTATTGTTGGAATTTTGTTTGAAGTTCTTAATTTTGTTGTGCTATCATAAGGTCATGTTGACCATTATTTTATGTGCTTAGGGTGTTTTTGAACTTTGGGAAAGAAGGTGACAAATATTAAATAATTTTACAACATCATATTGCTAGGTTGGCAAATATTGTTAAATGTCTGAAAACACAGTGGGTTTTACAAAATTTGTTTTTAGGTCATTTAAGCCTCGAACCAAGTACCTAAATTGTTGTGGAGGCATATTTAAGACTTACCATGACCTTTTTGGTTGGTTAGAAGTTTTTTGTATGGACCGTTTTTCCAGAAATTGAAGAAAACAATGTTCTTGTCTTATTTTCTATTTTTTCTGTTCTTGTTTGCATAACAATAGCTAAATGAATTAAAAGAGGAATTTTGTAGGTTTTTTTAGCATGTAGAGAGGCCTCTGGAAGTTTTTTTTGGCACATTTGATAGTTGTTCCATTGTTTCATCCATTCTTGTAAATTTTGTGTTTTATTTCCTTATTTCTGTTTTGACTAGAACTGTGTAAAAAATGGAGTTCTAGGCTACATTCCCTCTGTACTAGGAAGTATGGAATTGTTGGGAACATGGTCAGGCTCCATCACTGTACATATTTTAGTGGTAGGTGTTAGGTTTTCTTTTGTTGCAGGAGCTATGAGAAAAGCCTTTCCCTAGGCAAGCCAGTGAGGACCCGACTAGAAAAGGCTGCAAAACGGCATTGATAACTTGCAGGGGAGAAAAGATTTTCAAAAAATTATTTTTGGATAATTTAGGGGAAGTTCTTGGCCATGTATGGTGCCAAGGAGGAGAGCCTAGCAATCTGTTGAGGAGGAGTAATTTTCACCAGTCCTAAAACTGGTTCTGAATAGTTAGAAACCCAAGTTTTCTAGGCAGAGTTTGCATGAGGGTAGAGTACGGCCTGGACAGGGCCAATACCCTAGAAATATTGAAGGTGTAGGTAGGGGAAACACATTTCCTAAGCCAAGAACCATGTTTCTTTGATGGGTTTAGGAAGGAAAAGCAATTTACCCCTGTTCAGAGACCAAATAGGGGTCAAGGCTAAACCTATGGAATAGGCTTCATGCAAGTGTTGGTAAGTTGGAGTCTAAGTGAAGTTTTAGAAACCCTAGGAGGTTGTTTTGGAGCTTTGGAAAACATTCCATCACCCCCGCAAGATCCATTCATGTATTGAGGGAGGATTAGTCTTTTGGATGCATAAAAGGCTAAGGAAGAAATGAGTCATGGCACCAAGATTTGGCTTGGTAGTTGCAAACTTGACAAGATAGTGAGGTTGGAAGGAGAACTAGGGGAACTTAGAAAAGGTATAGTTCCTATAGGTTAGGGTGGAATAGCAATTTCACCAAGGAGGTCTATGACAAGGCCTAGCATAGGAATCTATGATTGCTTCCTATAGCCTCTCAAAACAGAGGGTTTGATTCCTGTAGCCTCCAGGAATCTGTGATTGCTACCTGTAGCCTCCCTATCAAGGAATCTTTAGGTGCTTGGTGATATTAATGAAAGTGGTCCAACATTGAGAAGTAAACCCAGAGACATAATCATTTGAAGGATGAACTCTATTATCAACCTGCATCTGATCTTTCTAACTTCCGTCTCATTCTTCTTCTATCTCCTATCTTACATTCTCCCTTATTTCATTTTAGTTTATTCAGTATTTGATTTATAATTACAACATTTAAGTAATTAGTTATATAAATGTTAACTTATTTTGTAGTTTCAATGGTTAAACAACATAGTCATGCAATTATGTTACGATCATGGAAAAAACATAATTAGGATTAATTTGCAAGTTATTTTGTAAACCTCTAATTACAAATCAAATTGGTATCAAATCTTCTTAACAAGAAATTGGAAAAGTGAATGTTAACTAGGTTGAAACTAAATGTTCAAGGAGAAGGTGCACTAGAAGAATTCAATCCAGAGATCATAAAATGAAGGACATTTCCACAATCATAGATGGCAGCTAAACAAAGTCCTATAGAGTTCGATGATAAAACTTTTCAACAAGCTTTTCTTGAGATGAAGTCAATGGTGGAAGTTCTTTTATGGGAGAAGCAAGAAAGAAAGAAGAGAAATGAAGGAAAGGATAGGAAGAAGAAGGAAGTTGAATCCTCATTGAAAGATGACAAAGGTAAAGGAGTAGGAGTGGTGGTGACCATCCTAAACCTCCATTGTCATTCTCTTCATCTTCTTCATCCTCTTCTTCTTCATCTAACTCTTCTAAAAAGAAACAACCTATGGAAACACCTTTGTTAAAATTGGATTTTAAATTTGAGTTTCCTATATATAATGGTGAATTAGATGCAGAAAAGTTGGATAAATGGCTTAAGCAGAAGGACGTGTATTGCAAAGTTCAATAGATCTTGGATGATTCTTCCAAAATATAGCTAGCTACCCTTAGAATGAGAGGCACTACATTGGTTTGGTGGGAGAGTAAGATTCAATATGATCTTCCTACACATGGTAAAATCATTTCATCTTGGTATGAATTTACTTTTTCTTTAAAGAAACAATTTTATCCTTTGGGTTGTATCCAAAAATATGTTATGGACTGGAAAAATCTAAGACAGGGTAAAGGACAAATGGTGCAAGAGTATACATGCAGGTGTTTAGGAAGAAAGTACTTACTCATGGAATTCCTCTTTATACACAAGAAACTTTCTTAAAGTATATAGGTGGTTTGTATTCACATTTGAAACATACAATCTTGATGTTTAATCTATCTAACTTTGATGAAGTGTGTGCACAAGCAACCCATATTGAAGTAGGTGAAAGGAACATAAGTTTTAGTTTAAAGAAGGAATATGTTCCTCCAATTGAAGGCAATAATAAGCGTAAGGAGAGGAAAGCAACTACTATGAAAAAAGAGGAAGGTGAAAAGCCTACTTGTTTGCATTGTCAGAAGAAAGGGCACAAAGATGCAAAGTGTTGGAAATTGCATCCAGAATTGAAACCAAAGTGGTTTAAAGATCATAAAGGAAAGAAAAAGGTTGCAACTATCATTCAAGATTGTGGATCAGATTCTGATGATGAAACAAAGATAAAAGTTGTGGGTTTTAAACATAAATCTTTTTTTGGTAATGATTTTTCCACTGATGGTTCATGTGCTTCTACTTATAAAATTCATTTTGTTCCTGAAGATAGAAAAATATATGAATTATTTCATATAAGGGTGATTTCTAAGAACACTAAGATTGATACACTGATAGATAGTGGGTCCCAAGTTAATCTAATTTCAAAATAAGTTGTTAAATAGCTGGGATTGAAAACAAAGCCACATAAGAAACCTTATCCATTAGGTTGGGTGTGCAATGATAATAGATTGCAAGTAACTAAGCAATGCAATTTAAGATTTGCAATAACATCTAAGTTTATAGATGAGGTTGAATCTGATGTGGTCCCACTTGATCTGTGTGGGATTGTGTTGGGTAGCCCATACTTATATGATAGAAAAGAAATATTCTATAGGGAACATAATAAATATTGCTTGTTTAAGGAATTGAATACATTGTGCATTCTCATCCAATTAAGAATTATAAATCTTTTGTGACAACGAGACAATTGAAAAGTGTAGTTAATGCAAGCAATAATTTGGCACTTGTGTCTATACCACAAGAAGTGTCATTGCATAAAAGCATATCTAATTCTAAGGTTGTTCTAGTTATAAAAGACAAGCATGATGATGGTACATTCTTTTTCTTGTCCACAAATTTAGTTTTGTTATTCACCCTTCTACTTTTTAGCAATGTATGGTTGGTAGCGGCAACACTGAATGTGGATGTGTATATGGCTAATGTACTTAACAATATCAGTGCAATTTTGATTGTTATTATGAGTCAGATGTACAAGTTCCAAAAAGGAAGGACAAATGATACTGGACAAGTGACGCAAAATTTCCCTCACTTTAATTGTTTATAAAAATAGTCCTTTGGGAGGTCCAAAAGCTTCTCAATGGGAAGGAATGATCCAAGTGGTCTAAGAAACCTCAAAAAATTTTCAATCTTAGAATCTCACAGAACCAACATCATCGGAAAGAGCTCGCCGACATAGTCCTGACGCAACTTGAACGGGCTCAAAAGGAGTTTGTATGCAGAAGTTATGCACAGTCAAAGGTCCGATCAAACCTAATACAAGGGCTGGTCAAAGGTGAAAAAATTTATCATCTGAAAAATGGTTGAAAACAACATCATATCAATGAGCTCGACACCATGATTTTGATGTTGTTCATTTCACATCAAATGGAGTCCGTATGAGTGACATATCACTGGTCAAATTTTGCAAAAGGAAGGTTGACTAGTAAAAATGATGACGTCAACATGATGTCAACATGCTGATGTGGCATGATGATTTGGTAGATGATGACATGGACCAACCGAGTGATGACACATGGCAAGATGTTGAGGTGGAAAACATAGTTGGCATGGGCCAACCACATTATGACACGTATCAATCTATAAGCAAATAATATTTTGCCACATGGCCCAACAGCTGGGTGCCACATGACACTGTTGGAATGTCCTCCGTTGCTAGTTGTTATAAATATTTTTTGGGGAGAGTTGAACCTATGATCTCCACTCTCCTACTTTTAATCTTCACCACTAAGCCATCCTTGATTTTTGGGATGTGACAGGATTCATTTCCTATTTAACGAGTATTCAAGCCAAAATTAAAGGGGAGGTAGTTTGAACCTCCAACCTCCCCTCTCCCAACAAAGTCCATTGCCAGCACACCAAGTGCATATGGTTGAAAGTATGCTAGCGGAAATATCTTTTAAATAACATATTAAGGTCGAATCTTCGATGGGTGATAAATATATCCCCTAAATTTAGAAGGGAATCATTTTAAATTTTACCTTAAAATCTTTTTAAGATATTCAAAGCCTAATTTCAGAAATATTCAAGGGAATAAGTGATATTTATAAGATATTTAAGGACTATTAAAGGGTTTAGAATTTTAAAAGGATTATTTTGTAAAATCCCAAATTATAAGGGCCATCAATTTAAAAGGGTTAGGTTTATTTGGGGGATTTTAGAGATTTATTGTTGCAAATAGGGGATTTGGGTTGATTTTGTAAATAATCTGGTTATAGACCATATTAAGCAAATTTTATATATAAAAAGAGGGGAAATGGGCTTGTGAAGGAAGTAGAATTCTGTTGGAGAGAAAAATAGAAATTAGAAAATTTTGAAAAAGGTGGAGTTAGAATGCTAGAGGAGAGTTGAGTTCTTTTTGAGAGGAAGAATTGCAAGTTGTTATTAAACACCAAAATTGTAAAAGTGAGAGAGATTGTGAAGAATTTTGTGCAAGTTTTTAAAGCTTGAATATTGTAAGAAGGAATCTTCAGGTGCTTGGTCATATTAATGAAAGCGGTCCAACATTGAGAAGCAGACCCAAAGACGTAGTCCTTTGAAGGACGAACTCTGTTATCAACCTACGTCTAATCTTTCTAACTTCCATCTCATTCTTCTTCTATCTCCTGTATTACATTCTCTTTAATTTCCTTTCAATTTATTTAGTATTTGATTTCTAATTACAACATTTTAGTAATTAGTTATATAAATGTGAACTTATTTTGTAATTTCAATGGTTAAACAACATAGTCATGCAATTTTGTTACGATCGGGGAAAAACTATAATTATGATTAATTTTCAAGTTATTTTGTAAACCTCTAATTATAGATCACAATTACACATAAATAAAATCAATTTCCCTTTTTAAATTATTTCATTTTAAATTAAATATCCATTTGTGTATTTAAAACATCATTATACCAAAATAGCCAATTAAATAAATATATTAAATATATTATTTAGTTATATATAAAAATAATTTACAATTACAAAATTACAAAATACATATATAAATATATATATTTAGAATATATATATATAATATAATATATATTACGAATAATATATATATAATATAATATATATAATATTTATATATATATGTTTTCATTATCAAAAAAATAAATATATATTTTGTATTAAAAAAAAAAACATATTTAAAAATATCGAAATCGCATATTGGAGAGGGAAAAATTTTAACAAATTTTCTACAAGAAAAGAATTATAGATTTACCAAAGGTTTTTTTTTTTTCTTTCCTGACAATTAAAATCATTCGAGGAAAACAAACAAAATGATAATTTTTCTTCAGGAAGTATTTAGAAAATTTTACAAAGGTTTTCCAATTTTCCCAGCCAAATTTAAACTAATTTGGAAAACAAATTTAAATGATATTCTTCTACAAGAAATACAAATAAAGTTTTTTCCAAAATTTTAAATAGGAAGATTCTCGAATCTATTGCTACAAAGATTTCCAAATATCTCTATTATTTTTCTCTGAGGTTTTCTATTGTTTAAAATAAAAATTTCACATAAGCTCTCTGATTTCATTATAAAGTTTTCTATAGAGCAATAAAATATTCATGACAAATCTTCAAATATAGAAGCCTTACAAATTTTCAAAATAATTAAAATTTTTTACTCAAATTACAAATTATTTTGTGCAGGCAATCTTTCAATTTGCAAAATAATAAAATAAATAGAGAAACTTGTATCCGGAAGCTTGAGGAAGTGATATTTGATGTAAAGCTTTGCCTATATAATCCAATTCTGCCAAAGCTTCCTCCAAGAATTCACCTTTTTCCAGAAGAAGAAAAACAAAAATAACCAAAGCCTAGAAACTTCTCGTGATTTTTTTTTCTTAACAATCTCTACCCCCAAAAAAATATATTTCTTCTATTTCCATGAAGTAACCTCTTACCTCTCTCAGCTATTGCAAATATTCTCTCCGAGAATAATTTTTCAACAAGAATGTTTAATGAATTTTTCTAACACATGTCAAAATTAAAATATATTTCAAACAACTCTTTGATATTTCCTTTTTGATAATTACAAGGAATATGCTATTTTAATAATTTAAAAATTGAAAAATTAATATCATCTACATTATGCAATTTATAAATCAAATTCACACAATAATTTCTAAAATAAATTTAATCTAATTAATCTAATTACCTTATAAAATAAATTTAATCATAAGGATTAAATTACATTAAAAAATAATTAAATTAAATTAATTAAATTAAATACAAATCTTCTAACAATATTATTTAAAATTAATTAAATAAGCACTAAAATAATTAAAAGCATTAATTTAATATTAATTTCCACAAAAAAATCTTGCAAATAAATAAATAAATGACAAGGCAAACGTGGAAAACATAATGATAAAGCATATTGTACTAGGACCGGTGACACACTATGACTAGGGTTGTGGTTTGACTAGGAAACCTCATTACTATCTCCTAATCAACTATTCTATTGGGCAATGGACATGCTCAAACCTATGAAACTAGGTGGAGTTGATGTCATGTACTTGCTATCCTACAATCAAACATATGTTGTACATGTACACATATAAATTATGAATCAAACACACTATGAAGAGAAAATTGTGGAATCATAGGGCACTCGCAAGTGAGTGATGCAATCCTGTTCTCTTCACCAATACAGTGTCACACCAAAAATAACAAAATAAAATATCAATTAACTACAGATGAGAATATATCAATAACAACTCAAATAAACAACTATGCTAATCTAAAAGCATGTCACAAATAATCATCATCCATATAGTGTATCATCACATCATAAAATAAAAAACCATCATCGCTCCAATGTCAGTGATCAAATAACAACAACATAGTATCAAAGTCTATTAAAATAAAAACACACTGTCAGAAAACATAACAAAAATAGAGGGGTACTACAATTCTAGTAGGTGATTTATCTTTTCCTTTAAATTTGCATCTTGTTTGTTTTCCCAACTAACAACTTCTGCAAATAGTATTGGTAGGCTTTGTGATTTTAGGAAAATCCTAGACAACTTCTCTTGAACTAATCCTGATTAGATTGTCAAAGTTTACATGTCCCATCCTTCGATGCCATAACCAAATTTCATTAACTTGAGATACAAAAGACTGACCATCAACACCCTTAAGTTGATAAATGTTTCCATATGTTCTTCTTCCTACAACTACCATAGTTTCAAACCCTTTTCTAATTTTACAAGTATTATCTTGAAACACAAGCTTAAATCATTTCCTACACATTTTTCCAACATTCAAAAGATTATGCCTTAATCCCTTAGCATAATAGACATCATCAGTATTGTGTTTTCCATCGAAACTACTTGTTCCTTTACCAACAATCTTTGCACCAGAATTATCTCTAAAAATGACTAATCCTCAATCATACTTTTCAAGTTTAGTGAACTAACTTTTGTCTTTGGTCATGTGATTTGAGCAGCCACTGTCAATCACCCAATAGTCTTCATCTTGTCTAGCATAAAAGACAATAGCCAAATTACCTTCCATTTCTTCCATCTCTTCCTTCTTGTTCTCTGAACCACATTCCTTTGCACACCATCCATGGTTAGTAGACACATATTTATTCTCTAAGGCTAGAAACAAGTATTCATCATTATCACCTTCAAAATCAAATTCATCATCATAAATTCCAACATCTTCTCTAACATAATACAATTTCTTGAACTTTTTGTCCTTTTTGTCTTTAGTGTCTCTGCTCTTCTTGTGTATAGCTCTATTTGGACATCTTGAAGCATAGTGACCAATATTTCCACAACTGAAACATTTAAAAGGTAACATACCTTTCTACTTACTGGTACCTTCCTTCAACTTCCTTATAAAATTTTCTTCCAACTCTCTAAACTATCACCATTTGGATCATCTTTTTTATCTTTGTAGCTTTGAAGGTTGATTCTATTTTTTTCCTTTTCTTTTCCAAATTTTCTCATTTCAAATGTTGTCAAGGTGTTGAATAGTTGTTCTTTAGTGAATTTATTAGGATCATAAACTTCCTCAGCAGTTGAGACTTCATCACTGTAACTCTTTGGTAGAGTCATTAGTATCTTCTCCATTACATCTTCATCAGTCAAAGTACCACCTTGATTTTTGACTTCATTTACTACTATATCAACCCTCTAAAAATAGCTTGCAATGTCTTCACCTTCTTCCATTTTCAATTTCTCATATCTGCACTTAGCTGTCAGCTTCTTTGACAATTTGAATCTGTCCTTTCCTTCATAGATATCTTTCAAATTTTCCAAAACTTCATAAGCAGTGCCCAAAGAAATAACTTTTGTCAGCTCAGGCTTAGATAAAGCACTATAGATTGCATACCTTACTTTTTCATTTTCTTCATAGGAAAAAATCTCATTTGTAGAAGAAGGACCACTTGCCGGCTTAACTTATTTTGTCTCAATAGGTTTCCAAGTCTTGTAACCAAGAGAGACTAGGTAACCTCCCATTTGCATTTTCTAGGAATTGTAATTAGATCCATCAAACACAAGGATTGTCAATTTGTGCGCCATCAGATCTACCTCAAGCAATTAAGCTCTTCTTTGAGGAACCAAAGCTCTGATACCAATTTTTGAAATGCACAAGATAACTAAGAGGGGGGTGAATTAGTTGTCACCAATCACATTCATAAATCTCAAATAATTATTAACTCCACATCCACTTTAATCTATTATTAAGTATGAGCATGAAGTGAAAGTGATAGAAAGTAATATCAAGACAAGAAACACCAGATTTACGTGAAAAGCCCAATACTTGGTAAAAACCACGGTGAGGATTAACTCACAATATAAAGTAATTGTAAAACCAATTTCAAAGAGGCTCATTTCCAAAGGGCTCATTGCCTAAGATTGAACTCACTATCCAGATAGGACTCACTGTCCAAAAAGGGAGGCTCACTGCCTACAAATATAGAAAGATATAAATAAGAATGTTACATAGAGCACTTTTTCAATGCAACAGAAGATCCACCAAAACAAATTTCACACATCTGCAACCTTGATCAGAGATTTGCAGACAGCTTCAACTCATTGATTTTAGGAGTCTAAAACATTAAAGTACTACTACCTCAATTTACTTTCCCACACTCTTGTTTCTCAAAAAAAATTCATCCAATTCTTTTAACATCTCAACTTGTATTTATACCATCTTTAACCTTAGAAACATTCTCCATGGTCAGCTACACACACTTTATTTTACAAATTCAAATTAGGTCAGCAACTCAACATTCCCGTAGTAGAAGAGAATTAGAGTGGAGAAAACCAACACTTAATCAAGACCCAAAACAATATCTTGGATCAATCACATGCTTCCTCGATTGAAACTTATCCTCTGCATGACATGTAAACACCAAGTTGATCAAACCTAATGAAAACACCAATGAACTTTGAAGTACACACTTTTGCAACAAGAAGATATCATACAGATGACATAACATGCTTCACCATACATTGGGACACATCTTAGATGCCTTTAGCTTCATCTGCAATTACAACAACATTCATATACAGAACACTCTCCATCAGTCCATATGTATTGTATAGACACACATAGTAATTCTGAAAATAGTCTTCCATAGCACCAAACTACGAATGCCTTCGACAAAAAATATCTATTATATCATTATAAGCCTTCTTCCAGATTTGAAAGACCTGAAACAAAACAACAAAGGACTGTGGAGTAGATACATTTCTCCTAGTCCATAGACACAAAACTATGTCAGACTAGTTCACAAATTGGTGAACACAACTTTCACTCTTCATCAAACCAAAAGCTACAATCCAAGATATATCACCCTCAGATTCCCATAAACCACACTTTAGATCTGTACAAGCATAGGATCAACACAAAAGAAATTCAGAGCACATACTAGAGCTCATTATGAACATACAAGCAACTCTGACTTCTCTATTTATTAATTTTCTCACAAGTACTTGGTAACTCATCATATCAGCACACCTACAACACTATAAAGATAGCTCCATGTACTCACAACATCTCAATGTAATAGTATCTCAACTATACATGTACCACCTACAATCACTTGATTCTATTCCCTGCAATAACCTATACTATGTTGGAATCAATGACAACATTAATGAAAACATCACCAAACTCACTCATACTTGGAACACTTTGATCATGTAATTATTAAACAATGATGGTGTGGAATTACACTACTTTGGTATGTTTGAAGACTACAATATTTTTCCAATGGTCGTATATTGCCATCCATGGGCTATCATTTTGTCTAGCATCTTGTTATCCTTGACAATGTCAATGTCAAAGGTTGGAGGCATTGAGATTTGTGGCTTCCTTTGAACTCAAAACCTGCACTCAACTTGTAGGCCAAGCACAAGCACTACATGAAGCAACGACAAAATTTTCAAAAATTAATGTCACCATTAATTTGACATGCTACAAATTAATCCTCAATGCCTACCAGTGTTGCAATGGAATGCAAGTTTCCCAACATGTCTAAATTTCCTGCTCTTTCAACCTTTGATAGGAAAAATGATTTTCTTCCAAAGCTATTAAATCTAGTCTTTTAAACTTGCATTGCTATTCGACTTAAGTTCCTCTAACTGGACCAACATTCATACCATAGCTGAGGATCGACCAATCTGAGCTGCTTTCATTTATGCCAGCACCAGGTTATTTTCAATGTTGTTTTTCTTGTTCTTTTTTTTTCCTTCTAATTGTTCTAAATAGAGTCTTTATGTGATAGTTTTACATTAGTGAAGAGAATCAATGTTAATGTTTATGTCTCACTACGACGCATAGGAAGAAAATCCAAACAAACCCCAAATAAATTGAGACAGGCTAACGCAGAGCACACCCTAGTGAATTGATCCTCTATCTATTTTCTCAAGTCAAACCTCTTCTCCCAAACTCTTGAATCAGTCTCATCCTTATCACTCGAGCTCTCTTTCTATTAGGATATTTGTTTTTTTGTCTACTTCTTCACTCTGCCCCTCAAAGAACCGTTCCCCCACCTTTATTCTCTATTTTTCCACACATAATGCCTAATTCTTTTTTTTTTATACTTGTTTACATTATATTTCAGAATACAATATATTTCATGTTTTCCATATATTTAGAATGCCCAGAGTGACCATAGTGTTGCAGAAAGACTTGTCTTCAACATCAAAGAGGACCAACTCAAATGCCAAGATGTATGAAACCACCAATAAAATAAAATTAGCTTATTTATATTTTAAAAAATCATTTTTAAAAAAATATACACTAATTTACTTTAAACTTATTTTATTTATTTTGATTTTTTTTTTATATAATTTTTATATCATTCTAAATAAAATAAAATTAACATATCTATATTTAAAAAAAAATCATGTTTGTAAATAAGGATCTAATATTTCTTTAAATGTATACACAAATTTACTTTAAATTTATTTTAAAAAGTATTTTATTTATTTAAAAAATATTTTATAATTTTAATTTAAAATAAACAAATGTAAAGTGATATTTATTTTTAAAACATCATAGCTAGTGTAGAAACCCTCTAAATTCTAATTAATGAAAGAATGATACTACCTATTAATTTATAACTAGTTTTTTTTTGCTTTTAGGTAATTAATTTTATTTAATTCCATCACATATTTATAAAAATACTTTTATAATATTCCTGGTCACATATGTGGACTGAAAAGCGACATTGGTATCCATCCATCAGAAATTAGAATGTGAGTTTGAAGGGCAAAAAAAAAGGTATATTTTAATTTAGGAATGTTATTAGTTATTCAATAAATTAATCAAGTTTTTAATATATAAGTTAGATAGTAAATAATAATTTTGTTTTTAAAAAGAAAAATATAATATATAAATTATGAAAATTCTTTAGCTTTAATATTATCAATGGGTTGGAATGTGAGTTTGAATGCAAGAAAGAAAGTATAATTCAATTTAGGAATGTTATTAGTTATTGTTGGAGTTCTAGGTCAATTTTTAATTAAAAAATAATTTGCATAGTAAACAATAATTTTGTAATGGGTTGGAATGTGAGTTTGAATGCAAGAAAGAAAGTATAATTCAATTTAGGAATGTTATTAGTTATTGTTGGAGTTCTGATGCAGGAGCATCTAGTGGTGTGAGGGCAATCTTGCATCACCCAAAAAGATGATTTCCATTCTTGTTCCTGTTGTTTTCTTTTTGTGGATGTTTTTGCATTTTTGGATACCCTTTTCATTGAAGAAGAGTTTCCAACTTTCAGAACTGTTTTTTCTACTCAACTGCTATTTTTAGCAGGTGTGAATTTGAAGGCGTGGGAAGACATAAATTTATGGGAAGGTTCAAGACAGAAAAAAAAACACTTTGGCGAAAGAATTAGGTCAAGATCATTCATGGTTTGAAAGTTATTCAAGTTCCAGTTTCTACTTTTTGCCCTGAAAAACCTTCTAAGCTCAGTTTGAGGCACTAAATGGTTCCGGATGGGCCTAAAAATTTGAGAAAACATCAAAGTGGATGCCATAGGCCCTATTTTGTGGACAATCATCTTTTTGAGAGCTTTCTAAATAGGTATTATCATTGAAGATATGACAGTCAGATTAAAAGTTATGGCTTCCAGAAGTTGGTGCATATTTTAGAAATGTACTAATTTCGAATGTGAATTTAAATTTGAATTTCAAATTGTAATTTTTGGCGCCAAACAGCCAAAACTCATAACTCGAATATTGTTTTTGGCTTCAAGCCAAAAAGGAGCTATTTATGGGCTAGTTTATGATTTTTGGGTATCTTTTTGGGAAAAGAAGTCTGCATGTTGCAAAAGGGGAATTTGGGTAATTTTCTGTAAGTTTGTAATTTGCATGTATCACAGAGCTCAAGGATTTGAGATCCTCTGCATGTAAGAGTTCCATATTTTTGAATAAAATATTATTCTCTATTTTGTGAGTATTGTTCTGTGTCTCGAGTTTGCTCCCTCGTCAAGTTCTAGGTCAATTTTTAATTCAAAAATAATTTACATAGTAAACAATAATTTTGTTTTTAAAAAGAAAATAATGTATAGGTTTTGTTGAGGTTCTAGGTAGAGGTAGAGGTTCTTATTATTTAAATACCAATAAATAAGGTGAATTGTTGGAGTTCTACCAATTTTAAATTAAAAATTATTTTGCATAGTAAATGATAATTTTTTTTTAAAAAGAAAAATATATAATATATAAATTATGAAAATTATTTAGCTTTATTATTATTATCTATGGGTTGGAAGGTGAGTTTGAATGCAAGAAAGAAATTAGATTTTAATTGAGGAATGCTATTATTTATTGAATGAATTAATCAAATTTTTAATATATAAGGTAATAAAATATTAAAATAATAATTGATTATAAGATATGCTTTTTTATTTTATAAGATTTATTGTATATTGATTTTAGAGTATAAAAAATATATAGGTAGACTAAAAGCATACAATGAGCAAGAGAGAAGGAAACATCCAAACCTTAAAAATAGGGCATGCATGTATTTCTTTTCTTGAAAATTTGTACATGCTTTGAGTATTAGAAGTGATTTTTTCCTTTATATTAAAAAACTAGACCAAAAAGAAAGCTATTTCAAAATGGTAATAATAAAATTAACCATACTGGAATAAACAGAATGAACATAAAAAGAAATGCAATAATTATAATCATGAATCTAGAGAGGCATTGAAGTTATCATACAAAATATCACTAAAGTGTTTGTTTGTATCCTAGATAAGACAATCCTGGTCATTTCTAGTACCAACCTTAATGTTATTTCAACTAGAATTTGATTTAGCTAAAATAATAACTTTATTTCCTTCCCTTTTAATATTCTTGTGATATATTATCTTTTAGGACTAATAGTTTTCAATTGGGCTCTAAAATTAACCATTCCAACCTTTCTTTCAAAGTTGGCTTAAAATTGAACCTACAAACTCATTAATCATTGCTATGCTGGGCTAAAATTAAACAAGACAAACTCACACTCAATTTTGGTTCTTAAAATGAATTCACTATTGCTTTGAAGGCTAAAATGAACAAGTGTTTTGAGTGAGTGATCTTTTGTTTGATACACTTTAAGTGCGCATCTTCTCCCCTTACACTTCATGCAATCTTGGGTGAAGAGAAACACTCAAAAGTGTATTTTATTGCTTTGAGTCACCCTTAAGAGAGGGCTTACTATGAGACACACCCTGCAATAGGAAACTCATAGGAAAGTTCTTGAAGCACATTTACCAGTGGGCTATATCAAAGGTTGGGAAATCATGGGAAAGTACCTTCAATCCTAAAGCATCAAAGTGTTGCACCTAATCCATCTCCTTAATTGGAAGGAAATGGTTGAATAGCCTTAAGTGGACAACAAATGGTAGTGAAATGATAGGTGTTCACAATTTTTTGTCATTAAAATTCTTTGTTTGTAATAGCCAACTTTTCCATCCAATGAGTTTATCAAAGTGGTGCATTGGAACTTGGCTTCCAAGAAGTTACTTTCCATGTACAATTTTGGCTAAGATGTATGTGTTAAGAGTTTCATTCTTAACATACCTTTACATCTTTCCCTTAATTTCATGTAAAATCGTCTCTTCTACTATGAAGAGTATGAGGAAAGACCACCAAGAAAAATGTACCAATTGAGCTAGGACTGTGCTACTTGTGAGTCAGTTTCAAAACACATTGATTCGCTCCAAAACATTGAAACAAAAATTTAACAATTATCAAATTTCCCTAAAGATCTCATCTTTAGAGGCTTCTAAATACTTGGACTCATATCTCAATTCACTCTCTTCAAAGTCAACCTAGGGAAACTATAGCTTTAGCTCTTAATTTCCACATGGGATGGAAGATGTTCAAAGTGTAGAAATTTAGTTTGAAACTTAAGCAAGACAAGTGAATTTGGTAAAATAAATTCATTAATCAATATTAAATCAAATTGAACCCCACATATGTGCTTTTTATCCTTGGTCTTATGATCTTCCATGCAAAAACATTGGTCTTTTGGTTTGAGTTACTCATAGGGTAAAGCATGTTCTTCAATTCCCTGGTCTTGTAAAAATATCCCCTTTAGGTTCACTTAGGATTAAAACAAACACTTCATCCATCCCAAAACATCTCTCAAAATCCATCCCACAAAAAAATTCTTATAGCTTTGAAAAAAAATCAATATTCTAGACTTGGGTAAATCAACTTAAACCAAATCAAAGTCAACTTGTTTAGTTAGGTGTGTGGGAATGTATCCTTTCTCATACATTTAGTTAAAGTAGCATC
Organism: Sequoia sempervirens; assembly: GCA_007258455.2. Lineage (NCBI taxonomy): Eukaryota > Viridiplantae > Streptophyta > Pinopsida > Cupressales > Cupressaceae > Sequoia > Sequoia sempervirens. The sequence goes on from VDFB02056351.1 coordinate 32,651,155, forward strand.
CTTTGAACAAGTTCAAATACCCATATCACTCACCCTTTCATATTTCATCTCATCATTGGTCCTAAATTCCTTAGAGGTCAACAAGGTCAAAACACAAGAAAAACATGGAATATAAACTTGATCCATACATAATGAGTGATCTAAATTAACCAAACTATCAAAGCCTTATGATACCAATCGATTATCAAAAGTCAAATTTATACAATTCACACATTAGATTTAAATCAAAGTCAATACCTACAAATCTATCAACCAAATGCTCAATACATGAGTCTTCAAGAAAAAACACATTATCCCATCAAATCCATACATGCCAAATATGAATAAAATATATCATACCCACATGTGGCCACTTATATCAAATCCCCACTTGGTGAACTATGGGATGAATATGTTTGTGAATAAAACCAATGTTGTTCAAAATCCAAATAATATGTTGACAACTCAATGTATTGATCCAAATCAAGGTAACACCATGTAAAATCAAAGTTACCCAAATCAAACGAATGTGCTCCCCAACCAAAACAATGTTCAATGCCAACCTATGATTTGTAAAATATAAACATCATCCCAAATTAGAACAGTTTCCTGGATATGATCTTATTTGTAAATTGACTTTGTGGTAGAAGTTTTTTTAGAGAAATGATCACATTTGTAAATTCATTGGGGTTCAATTGAATTTTAGGATGATAATATTCCCATGTTTGTTTATATTATTGAATTCATGGTAGAGGATTTAATTTTTTAAATACATATTTGAATAAGATAGAGGTTCACTAACCATCTTAGTATTATTCAGAATGGGTAGGCGGAATAAATGGGAATCGCTCATTTCTCTAGATGTGCAAGACATTCCCAACCAGGGAAATCTTTTCTCAAGTGTTGACCTTGAGTGGACACCTATTGGAGATGACAATAGTGAGATAGACATATGTGTTGCAATCCCTCTTTAAATACTCCCTCACTTTGTCAAAGGAGAAGGTTTATTGGATAGTATAGAGACAATGTTTGTACGCAAAGTGAATAGAAAGACCTACTTGATACAACCTGCTAACTAGACAATGAAGATGTACTCAAGGTTTTCTTAGATTTAATACAATCATGAAGCATGTCAAAACTTATATTTTATATTTGTTATATCAATTAATATATATTTTGTAGATGTGAAAATAGTTATTGGTGTGCTTTTGGCCCTGATGACAACATAAATAACTTTGAAAACAACTCTAAAAACAACTTTGAAAATAACTCTGAAAACAAGAAAAGGAAATGAAGGTTTATCCAAAAAAGGGGTTGTCGAACCCCCTTTCTTGTTAGGGTTAGGTATGGTAGACCAGATGTCGTGGTTATTACATATAACTATTTTAGTCATTGTGATGCTAAAGGTGAGTTTTTTCATGGAGAAGATGACCCTTTTGGTGATCCAAGGAGTAGTGTTGCACCAAGGTTGTCAAATGAATGTAAATCGTATATTGAATCCTTATTGTTAATGGGGGTGGGAATTGATACAATATGTGAACAACAATATTTAGACCCTGGTTTGACTCAGTTGATGAATAATATGGACAAACATTTGTTGAGGAAATATGTTTTGAATGCATGAAATAGAGTACACTCACTTCAATCCCAAAATAATGAAGATGATGCAAAAAATGTAAGCATGTGGCATGTAGAGGAGAAAGATAACTTGTATTATAAAACACCAAACAATTTGGAAAATATTTCATTTATCATAGGCATCCAAACACCATGGATGTGAGAGATGATGATGAAACATTCACATAATGCAATTATTTCTATAGATTCCACATTCTCAACGAATAAATATGGTGTAAGTAAAACAATGTTAATTGTATTTATGGATCTTAATGAAATTATTCATTTACTCTACTAAAAACATAATAATTTATGGTTTATTCATGTGTAGTATCAATTATATACCTTGCTTTTATATGATGAACAAGAGGCTAGTATACCTATTGCATGGGCCATATCCTCAAGAAATAAACTCGAGGATATAAATGAATGGCTGAAAAAAGTTTATAAAAGAGGGAAAAAATGTAAAGAAGATTGGAATGTCAATTCATTTATGACAGATGATGCTAGTGCCAAGATTGAAGCAATGAGTTTTTTATTGGCCTTAATCTAAATTATTTAAACTAAATTTAACTCATTGTAATTGCTTAATATTTAGTCTATAAAAAGCTAAACATTACACTTATCCTTGTAACTTGTAGATTATCCTTTGATTTCTAGGTACTTTTATGTATTTGGCATGTACAAAGGGAATGGTTTAAGAATGTATATAGGTAAGTCAATCTTTGATTAAAATACATGGAATAGTTGAACATTACATGTTTGAATTTTATAACTTGATATTATGTTTTATAATCCAGGTATGCTAGTAATAAGGATTTTGGGACTAATAAGTTCAATAGATTGGGTGAGATGATGTATAAAATGAGTTATAATGAAGACATCACTACTAATCTGATAAAAAAATTCATGGAAGAATTCAAAGAGGAGAAGAAATTTATCGATTTTGTTCAAAAAACTTAGTGTCATGATGAAACTCATATTGGTAAGCTCATTGAATTATTCATTATGGTTTTGCATGCATTTACATTGTTTAACTTGTTTTTTATTTATACTAATACATCATTTCATGGTTTTGTATAGCAATGTGGGAAAAAAAATATAGAAGTTTCCCTCATGCAAATCAAGAAACCAATGCTTCCATAGAGTTGTACCACTGCCACATCAAGAGTCACTATTTAAGTGATTTTTCTAAGAGGCGCACGAGGAGAATGGATTGGATTATCCATACACTTCTTCATAGGGTAGAGCCATTCTATAAAAATAAAATATATTTGCAATTATCTAGGTTTTTCACAAACTTAAAAAAATAACAATAAATTACACAACTGCATTAGAGAGGTCAAAAAAATACCAGATACAAGTTGTTATCCATATGATCTCCTCCCTAACACATACTAGATAAGAAGCCAAACAACTCCAACAAAATGGTATCTTGTTAGAAAATTTGAACCATATTTGCATGTGTGTGACTCTCAGTGGGCAATGAAGGGAAACACATGCAAACATGTGTTAAAGATTTTAGATATTCTAAAGAGAAACAAAATAAATGAGACAAATAAAATTTTTGGTAAGGATCATTTGAAATTTAAGTTTAATATTTATATATTAAATGATTATTATATGTTTTAAAAAGATATCTAAATTAATCTCATTAAATTATAGATGGTGTTACTCCAGTGCTTGATGATGATGACAATGTTATAGGGAGTTTTAGTCACAAAAACAATACCATTATGTGCCATAGAAAATTGGACCCTCTTGAGAAAAGAGACAATTTCATCCATAATTAGACCCACTTATGAGTCCCTTCACATCATTTCTCCTTCAAAACAACATTTATAGGCCCCTTAGACCTATTAATTTTGATCTAGAGGCCCATTTCACATGTGAAATCACATAAAAACTTGACAAACAACATTTAATAACATCATACCCTCACAACCCACCTTCAAATAGCAGTAGTGGGACCCATTCACCACCTTGGGCGAACAAGTCCCCTCTGGTAGGACCCATTCGCCAAGGGTGGAAAATGAGTTTCCTTTGAGGGAAATTAAAAAATTAAGTAGGAATTTAATCAATTTAACTTTTATTTCTAGTGAATGTTGACCTCTTAGTTCTTGTGATATAGGGGGATTCGCTACTCATGAGTTCTCTTCATTCAGAGATCCTAATAGAGCGAACTGCCATATATCACCTCAATGGAACAATGCAAAAGTTTTAGATTCTGTAAAAGTAGGTCATAGAGGTTTTTTGGACAGACTGACAAGCTCTCAGCCAGAGGACGTAAGCACAAAATATGGATGATAGTGCGGCGCATTGGAATCTCATACAGACCAGAGAGTGATTTTATCACATAAAACACGTAAATAACCACTTCTACTCCAAATACTAAAAACCATAGAATATAGTAAAATAGTAGAAAGTGATAGAACTAAGATAAGCAAGTAGAAATGACAAAGGCAAGGAGAAGAAAGGAAAGAAATACTCACAACTGTGTGAGTGATGAAGCTTCCAACTTGTGAGTGTCTTCAATACCTGCACACAAGAGGGAGATAAATTTTTGGGTGGCTGTATAGGGGCCTTCCTCAGTTAGACCCCGTTTTGGTGTTCCCACCTCCACGGATAGCCAAATAGATAAAGAAGTAACAAAAAAATAAGAACTACAAAAATAGTACTATGCTACTCAACCAAATGATAGAGGAGAGGAGAGGGAAGCTTACCACCTCCACTAAGAGCACTCAAGGCTGCTTGGGGGAGAAAATGAGAGGAAGTCAAGCCTCTGCTGCAATGGTGTGGTCCCAAACTTTCTCTACTGACGTGATGGAGTGTTGATGTTGCTACTATGAAGTGTAAAATGTTTTGCTAGAATGCTTAGAGATTTCAAGAGTGAGCTCAATGCTTGGAAGAGGATTGTGAATCTTGTGGATGAAGTCTAGAAGTGGTGAAGAGGTCTTCCAACCTTTTCTTCCAACCCCCAAATGCAAGTTCAAGCACTGAATATGAAGGAATGAGGAAGAAAATGACCATATTTGGGTTGGTCAATCAAGGAGGGTGTTACAAATTGACTCCCAATGGGAAGTGTAATGCCTCTATAGGCTCTAGATGTAGGAATCTATCAGGGATGTAAGCATGTTGTGCAGACATCTATGCACCACACATGCATCCCTAAAATAAATGCCTCCATTGATGCTCAAAATAGGCGCCAAGTGTGATGCAAGCAACAGGATTAGGTGGAATTAAGCCTCTGACTTGGTTTTCTAAAATGGATAAAAGAAAAAAGAGGATTTTCACATGGGGTAGAAATTCACTCTTATACATTTTACCCCCACTTTAGTGAGCACTAACACTGATGAGTGCTCGATAAATTAGATCAAGAAAGAGTAGGGATAGAAATGTATACCTGAACCGTCGAGGAAGTAGACCATGATCTGGTGAACCCGAGAGTGCAGGGTCAAAAGAGAACTTCATAGTTTAGCAAAACTATGAAGCTAAAGAAAGAGCATATGCTCAGGATGAATAAGATGTAGATCTTCGATCCAAGATATACAAGAGATAAGAGAGAGATGAACAAAGCATGTGATGAAAGAAAAACCCACTCAGGATTAGAACCCGCACCACAAAGAAGGTGATAAAAGAAAACCCCACTTGAGGAGGAGAACCTGTATCACCAAAAATCATGTGGTGAAAGCAAAAACTGCTCAGGATTAGAACTCGCATCACAAAATAAGCGTGTGATAAAAGAAAACCTCACTTGAGGAGGAGAACTCATATCACAAAAGAGGTGATAAAAGAATACCCCGCTTGAGGAGGAAACCCATATCACCAAAAAGTGCCTTACAAGCCTGCAGACCTGCAAGGAGGTATCCCCCAAGATCTCTCACATAGAAGAATCCCAAAAAGAGGACTCCGTAGAGTCAAAAAGAAGTGACATGTCTACTCGAAGATAGATCATGTCTAAAGTGTTGATACATCTACCCACAAATAGGATGCATCTAAAAAAGCGTTGATATGTCTACCTGCAGATAGGATGCATCTAAAATTAGTGACATGTCTACCTGTAGATAGATCATGTCTAAAGCATCAATACATCTACCCACAAATAGGATGTATCTAAAAAAGTGTTGATATGTCTACCCATAGAGAGGATGTATCTAAAAAAGCATCGATATGTCTACCCACAAATAGGACACATCAAAAAGTAGTGACACATCTACCCATAAATAGAACATTTTTGAAGCATCAATACGTCTACTCACAAATATGATGCATCTAAAAGTAGTGACACGTCTACCCATAGATAGAACATGTCTAAAGCATCAATATTTCTACCCACAAATAGGACACATGTGAACAGTGGCTGGCCACGCAAACTGTAAAAATTTCAAAGGGATCCCTTAGGAACCCAACGTGAAAAAAGAGGGATCCACTCAAGGGATGCATTGTTTGAAAGGCGAGGTTTAGTTAGGCTTCCCCCAAGCTAGATGCGAAATAATTCATTCGAAAGAAAGGCTTTCAAAGAGATCCCTAGGGAACCCTCCAAAAGGAGAGGGTTCCATTCATGGGATGCTTCGTTTGAAAGACATAGCAAAGAGAGGGGTCCTTAAGAATTACACACATCTCTGAAATAAGTTATCACTGCCCCCAACATACAGGGGAGGAGAACCATACAAAATGCTTAGAACAGGATAGAGGTAAACCTTGATATCACTTGTCATCTAAAGTAAAGGAAGGCGCATCAATCAAATGGGATTTTGATGGCACCTGGGTATGTGCAGGATCATGATGGGTATTTGTAGGGTATGTGGTTGATGACATTCACTAGTGGAATGCCCAAGCACTCGATGGTATGCACAAAAAGAACCTTCATGCTTGCAAAATTTCATGCATATAGGAGAAGGAAGAGTAATCAAGCGATCTTTTAGAAGCCGCAACAAGATACACTCTTGCTTAGATATAGAATGGGGAGTAGGAAGCAACTCTTTCTCTTGTGGAGAAAGGTTTGACTTCTCACAAGAAAAGGTACTAAGATAGAAGAAAAAGGAGGATAAATCAATCCATGAGAACATGGTTGAGTGGAATTCATGTCACTATTCAATTGTGGTTCGCTTTTAGATTGTTCATTCGAGCAACCAAGCCCCAAATTATGCTTACGAGGCAAAAATTCTATAGGGACCTGAATGCCTTACTCATTGTGCCCACAATTGTTACCCTCATAGCCACATTTAGAGACAACCTTAAAGTCGGGGCTATAACATGTTTGCAAGTCTTGAAAAGGAGGATCCTCATAAAGAGAATTGTCCTAGCAACATGGATCACACTCCTCTATGGGATCACTATTGTTCTTATCAATAGGACTTCCAACACTATCCTCTTTAGCTAAAGTATAATCCTCTTCCTTAGAAGTATGATCATCACTAAGGATATTACAATTATTACTCACACCACCCCGTGATACAAAAGAATAATAATCTTTGATAGCAGATGTGGATGATGTTGTCAGAAGGTCTAAGTAGATCGGGTCAACTTTATATTCTCCAATGAAGGGTTCTGTAAAGTCTAGAGGACCCCAATCACCACCAAGACATGCATTCCTTTGAAAAGAGGTAGAAGGAGTGTACTTAGGGCTCCTTGTTCCAGAGGGATCTTCCTTAGGGACATTATCTCAAGAGTATCCTTTGTAGGAGGTACTGCTGGAGTAAACATCGACACAGTGGGAGGAATTGAAGGAATAAGAGTAGGCATTGTAACCAAAGCATGACTAAAAACTACCATCTCACATAAGTGCATAGCCTAAGGTTCAGCTTTAACTATGACTACCCTATTGTTACAGATAAAATTAATAGATTTATGCAAGGTAGACGGGACTGCACCCATAGCATGAATCCATGGTCTACCAAGAAGAAGGTTACATGGTAACTTTTCTGCCATAACATATACAAGGGTAGGAACAGTAACAGGTCCCAACCTCAAAGGAAAGACTATCATGCCTAGGGATTGTCGATCGACATTATTGAACTCACGAAGGACAATAGAAGAAGTATTAAGAGAGGATGTATCAATATTAATCTTACACAACAGATCAACACTACACACATTGAGCATCAAACCAACATCAATGAGAGTACATATAATGCCAATCCTATTAATGTTGACTATAATCATTAGAGGGTCCACTTGCTTCTATACTTCTAGAGGTAAGAGTTCTTGCGGATATAACGTAATATTTGGCTAATCCGCACGAATATGTGCCATCAACATATTATCATCTATCAGCCTAGTGAAAGAAGGCAAGAGGATCTTTTGCAAGACTTCTTGAAGCATACCTTGATAAATCAGAGTAGACTAAAGCAAGTCACACAATGAGATCTTATCTGGAGTAACCCGAGGTTGCTCGACGAGATTGTAATCACTAGGTTCTTTAGCTATAGGTTTAGGAGCTAAAGGAAGACTTGGTTGTTTACTCATTTTATTAAATATTTTCTATGTTGTAGTAAATCACATTTTTATAGGTCTTTGGAATGGAATTTGAGGTTGAAAATTGCGTCGGTCCCTAAAATTCAATAACCAAAGGCACTAGTATTTTAGGGACCGAACTAGTTCTCTCCGAGACATTTCCAATAGTACAAGCGGTTCTGAATTTTGAGCACCAAGTCAAAAGTTGACCCTGGCACCAAGTAGGGGTAAATAAATTCTTAGATTTTTGAAGAACACTATTCTTCACATCAAGTTCACCAAAATGTCATCTAGGGGGATTCACTAATCACGAGTTCTCTTCATTCAAATATCCTCATGGGATGAACTTCCCTATATCACCTCAATTGAACGACATGAAAGTTTTAGATTCCAAAAGAGCAGGTCATAGAGGTTTTCTAGATAGACTGATAAGCTCTTGGCCAGAGAACATAAGCACAAAATACGAATGACAGTGTGGCGTGCTAGTGTCTCACATGTGTGTTAGCATCTTATATAGACTAGAGAGTGAGTTTATGACAAAAAATGTGTAAATAGCCATTTCTACTCTAAATGCTAAAAACCATATAATACAGTAAAATAGTAGAAAGTGGTAGAACTGAGATAAGGAAGTAGAAATGACAAAGGAAAGGAGAAGAAAGGAAAGAAATACTCACAACAGTGTGAGTGATGAAGTTTCTAGCTCATGAGTGTCTTCAATACCTACACACAAGAGGGAGAGAGAAATTGTTGGGTGGCTGTATAGGGGCCTACCTCAGTTAGACCTCATTTTGGTGTTCCCAACTCCACAGATAGCCAGATAGATAAAGTAAAAAAAACACAAGCACTACAAAAATAGTACTATGCCACTCAACCAAATGATCGAGGAGAGGAAAGGAAATCTTACCACCTCAACCAAGAGCACTCAAGGCTGCTTGGGGAGGAAAATGAGAGGAACTCAAGCCTTTGCTACAATGGTGTGGTCCCAAACTTTCTCTACCAACGTGATGGAGTGTTGATGTTGTTGCTCTGAAGTGAAAGTGTTTTGATAGAATGTTTTACTAATGAAACTTGCTGTAAAATGATTTTTTCTCTTGAAGAATGATAATGAGATGATAAAAGGGATAAAATATTGTGTAAAATGAATTAAAATGTGTATTTATAGGCAACAACATCTTATTTTCCCGTTAATTAGACATGTATAAGAGCGAATTTGTACCCCATGTGCAAATCCCATTTTTTCCTTTATCCACTTTAGAAAACCAAGTCAAAGGCTTAATTCCACCTAAGGCCACTGCTTGAATCACACTTGGCACCTGTTTTGAGTGTTGATGGAGGAATTTCTTCTAGGGACACTCACGCAACACATAGACATATGTGCAATGCACTTACATCCCTAATGTTTCATTAGAATGTACGTCTTGAAACTCACTAATCTTGTCAAGATCCAACATTGCAAAGGATTGATGAAGGATGCCTATGGTGAATCATGAAGAAATATAGGGTGAAGAGGTGCAACTAGCCACCAAATCATGCATAAGGACTTGGTTTCCTATTGATTCCATCTTCCATTATTACTCTATCTTTAGACTAAGGTTTGCATTGTGCTTATTTAGCATTTGCATGTTATTTCATATTCATATTCATATTCTATGTGTTGTAAGGTTTCTAGGGTAGAGATATTGCATCCTTTCAATCATTCTTGCATGTCCTATTCTAGATCAATAGAATAGGGTTTTTGTCATGTTTTCAGCCTTTCTTAGTCATTAACACATCTAAGACTAAGGTTTATGCAATTTTTTATGTATTTAATGTTTAATTACCTACCTAAGGGTTTGACCAAGAAAACCCCCAATTAGCTTAACTCTTTTAAGCTATTTTGCAAGAATTTTATGAGATCTGGAATTAGGTTTCTATTAGAATTTGTGGTATAGGTGTCAAGGTCCAAATCTGAGTTTTGAGTTCATCATTTTCAATCTTTTTGCATATCACACTATGTTTTCAAACAAAGCATAAATCTTAGTTTTGCATTTGTTTTAGCTCATCTTTATCAATCAATTGCATTTATCTTAATTCATTCACTTCATATTACATTGCACACATCCTAATTTGAATGTTACATAAGCATTTTGGGCCTAATCTATCTCCTTTTGGGTGAAAAACCCTAGAAGTGCTAGAGAAGCATTCGGGCCCCAAAATCTATGTTCCATTTTCTATGAGAGTGCATTTGATACTTGTGTGATGGAATTGAATATTGATCATAAAGGCATCATGGTGTTTTTGTAATTCCAATCGAGGGAGCTCATGTTGATGAAAAGTCATATCAAGACTATGCTTTTGGACAAGAGTTACCACATCACTTGGAGTAATTCCCAGAGGGATTGTTATGTGTTTCAAAGCAGTTTGAAGAATGGTGTTATAACTTGGTGAAGTTTGAAGAAATTCCCAAAGAGATATTTTGACGAGCATTCTTTAATTGTTCAACAAGATAATACTCCTTTATAGGTGGGTTATAATGAGGAGCACTAAGCGGATTAGGTAAAGGTAACAATGGCAGAATTATTTGTGGTAGTTGTGGGTTATTTCGTGTGTTATATGTATGAGAAATATTATCATTACTAGACTGTTGTGATACATTAGAAGGATGAAGGGGATGCAAGGGTGGGTAAAGGGTAAGTTTAGGTTTATTGGTAGGTTGAAGCGGATGTGAGGGTGGATAAAGGATAAGTTTTGGTTGAATTACATGAATGTCCTTAATGTTAGAGGTGTCACAACAAACCATAGCAGATGAATTGGATGAGATGAAGTCTTGAAGAGACTCATCTAGAAAAGGAAAATCATCACTGCTAAAAGGTTGTAAAGGTGAACAATCATCAACTTGTTTAGGATGTTCAAGGAAATAATTAGAGGTATGAACATTTTTTATCACAAGTTGGTTAGCAAAAACCTTAGCGGGTGGCTTATGTGAGATGAAGTCATGGAGGGCTTCATCTAAAAAATCAAAGTCATCACAATCAAAAGGTTTGAGGGAGGGTGTTTCAGTAAGCGTTTTATGTTTCTCATTACAAATGTTAGAGGATGAAGTGAGTGAGATGACACCCTTAAGGGTCTCATCTAGCTTAGTAACATCATCACTACTAAGTGTCTTGGATGAGATGCTATTTTGAATTTGAATCATATGTTTAATTGGATCATTTGATTTGTTGTTTGATTGGTTTTGGATATTTGCAATAGTTTCCTCAATGAAAGTTGATCTAAAAGGACTATGAAAGAGAACCGAAAATGGAACTTGTAAAATAGATGTATGAGTCAACCCTCATTGGTAATATTGATATGGTATTTACAATTGAATATTAGTTGATTTTTTATGGTTCAAAAAATTAATGAAATCTTAATCCAATTATAGATGGTTGTAATCAAATAGAATATCAAGATGTTCTTGGGTTTGTCATTGGTGAAGACCAAAGAACAGGAAAATCTCAATGTCACCTTTTTATAATGAAATATTGAAATATTTTTAGATTTAATCATTTTTATTTGTATTACAGATGGGCTGAAATCATCTAGTGCTTTGAATGATAATTGTTAAAATTCTATTGATTATTTATAGCATCTACTCCAAAATTTACCAACTAGCGAAGTTGAATTTTTTTTTTTTTCAATGTATAGAGAGATTGATAAAAGATATTCATACATCTCTTCTTTCCTCTTCCACATTTACATCAATCCCTAGTTTAGATAAAATTTCTACAAGACAAATATCACCGTGGTTCAGTCCAACCGAAATGCATAGACATCATTTAGTTCATCAAAGAAACAATGTCATTTCTAAAGACTTGAATGAAACAATTGAGGACTATGAAAAATTTCAATTCCCTTCTACAGGATATAGAAAGAAAAAGAAAAAAATTGTCATTAAACACTCAGGAATTGCAATCGAAAAAGAAAGAGTTAGCATCATGCAACAACACAATGAGTATATTTTTTCAAAATAATTTTAGTAACTTGCATTACAATACTTATTTTTTTATTTCATATGTTAAATATATGTCATGTTGTAGGTTTGGATGATCAAGAAAGTACTCAACGACATCAATTACCATTCTCTATTGATCTAAACCAAACAATAACAGATGAAATACAACTTATAGATGGTAATTTTTTAACTATTAAGTGTGTTTATTAAATTTATAAACAATTAATAAATTCCTATTTGTAATCAAATTTCTAATCTTTATAAATTTACTATTGTTTATATTAATTACATAATGTAATTTTACACTTGAAAACTTTATCTATGTTGATGTCTTAAATATGCGTGGCATTGCAGCTTCAAGGGATCAACAAAATAGTAGAGAATATATATGTTACCTTTTTCTATTGATCTTAACCAAGAAATGACAATAGAGACAATGCAAAGTGGAGATGGTATACAAATTATAGAACACACTTCAGTCAATTTTATGTCTTTAATTTGTAAATTATTTTTTTCTAAGTTGATTTCTTAAATTTGCATGTTATTGTTACTTTAGATGATCAACAAAACACCCAAGAATATATGTTACCATTTTCTATTGATCTTAACGAAGAAGCAACAACAATGGATGTAATACAAAGTAGAGATGGTAACAATATTGTAATTTGAAATTTATAAATTATAGATATGTTTTTATTTGGTGGCCTAATTTATTTACTATTTACCTAATTAATCAAATTTATGGTTTGAAATGTTATTGTGCAGTCAAATTTTCATCCATCAAGTGGCATGAGGAGGCTAGATTTTGATGATCCACCACATGTGTAAGATTTTTCTGAGACATAAGATCAATTGGACTATTAGGATTTAACGTGTAGTTATTCTACATGCACTTTGTATGTAGATCTTGAGATGACATATGTGACATTTTGTAAAAAAGCATTTTGATTTGGTATAAAAGCCAAATTTGTATATGTGTAGAGAATTATTCTACACTTTTATATATAAAAGTCTATATAGAGTATAATTTTTGCTTATGTGCATGTTTTTCAGCTTGAAATATTTAAATTTGAATGCATATTAACTTTAGAATGGTTGAATTATAAATAATATGTTATAGATTTATTTCTTGCAATCAAATGGCTTTCCATGATGGTAGTCATAGTTATATATATAATTTTTTTAAATTAAATAAATCTCAATTATGTATTACCCTTAGCCATCTTGAAGGGTCCAATTTTTTTATTGTTGTGTTTCTTATGTGAGTGACCACATCTCTTTCATTATGATAAATTTTAACTTTTGGCACAACAAGAATCATATCTAGCAATGATGTTTTTGTTTGTTTGATTTTTGTTTCTAATTTATTGCTCAATTACATGTTGCATTTGGTATAGATTAGGTTTTTAATAATTTATTTAAAATGTTTTTTATTTTAAATCTATATCTAATGGTGACACTACTTAACTAAGTTATGAGTAGGTAACTATCAATTGTGTCATTTATTAAGTTATCAATTGTACACATACAAACTAGATCCACTTATCCATTTCCAAATGCTCCATTTCATATTTTTTGACCCATGTTAATAACAAATCAAAGAGATGTTTAGATCAAATTAAAACATATCTATAAAAAAAACCTCAATGGATGTAATTGATTTTATATGTCTTGAGATTAGAATAGTCTTTGAAATCATTATAGGTCAAATATGTTTCATGTAGGATTGATCCTACTTACCACACAAATGAACTTGTTGATTATCTTGTTTCACAATTATTTCTTCTCTTCATTGACGCTTAAAACTTAGTGGTATTTAAAATACCCTAGAAAATTGTTAGATAACATGGACAAGTTCTCCTAGGTCAATCCAATTGAATATCAAGGAATGATGAATTAAGAAATAAATCCAATATTACACTAAAGGGTGTATTTGTTGATATGTAATTGTATAATCCACATATTCAAAAAGGCTCAAAACTAAGTGAGAATTAACATGGGTATGAAAATTTCACCATTAGAATAATAAAATTATACTTTAAATTTTTACAAAAGAATGCAATCTATTTAAATTCAATCTATTTATTGAAGAGTTTGAATGGAATCCTGAAATTAACATATTGAGAAGTGTAGTCTTTGGACTGGAATAGTGAATCATTGAGGTGGTGTAGGAATGAAGTCATGATTCCATTTAAATTCTTCTTTCCACAGATGCAAGACATGTGATCAATAGTTTTGGGAGGGATAGTGCGTCATGGTTACCTTATCCCCATTCCTTGGCAGAACCATAACAAGACACTCATTACATTTGAATTTTTTTAATATTTGTTTTTTTGTTCATGTTTTATTTTACAATTAATTTTTGACCTTGTAGTGTTATAAAGCTAGGGGTAACAATGCAAGGAGATGTATTTAGGTGTAAAATATTTATTATACATGGTGGTATATTAACCATGTACTTCTTTTTAATAATGATGTATTAAGAAAATATTAAATCTAATCATTTTAACTTGATTGCGATGTGTCATCATTATTCTAGTTTTCATATGAATTTTCCTTATTGTATTTTGAATCTCTCTAATACAAGTGATAAAGCTAATTTAGTCATGTGGGACTCTCGCTCCAATGAATCAACTACATAGATTTTACATATATTGTATGGATAGACACAATTTGAGTACACTATGAACATATTTTTAAAAAATAATCTACATATTTAATATTTTGATTTATATCAGGTTCAATTATCTTTTCAATTGCATTTGTATACTTAGATTTGTGGAAAAGATTGAGAAAACATTGGGAAAACTTATCCACTTCATTTTATCTTGACAAATGGGTATGTGAACTCTAGTTCTTACATTTAGTTTATTTTTATTTTTTGAGCATGTTTCATGATTGCAAATAAGTACCAACTAATCCTATATATATATATATATATATATATATCTTACTAACCAAACTTGTTGAAATAATTACTTTCCTATAATATTTTGAATGTAGAAAGAGATAATTTTATTTTGAAATCATAGTTGCAAGTCTTAATAAGTTTTTTTTTTCTTCCTCTAGTGGTAAAATGTATATATTGTTAGTTTTTGAACTAATGAGACAAAATTGTAGCATACATATCTTCCATTGATTTTTCTCAATTTGCATGAAATTGTTATTATGAATAAAAGCTATTTTTAGTTTACATATTGTTTGTCGTGTAATTTACAACACCACCAATACCTCACTAGATATTATCCTTCAAATTCTTGAACTAATTCAGATAATCAATGGTAGTCAATTCTTTAGCACAAAGATAATAATTTGATGATATAGGCAATAAACCTTGACAATCCAACACTACTTGCATCTCCAATAATGCCCCAATATTATTCCATTGAAGGTGGAATTAGGTCCCTTTTCATATGCAACTACAAAGTTGGGTTCAAAATTTAGATTACTACAAGTTAAATCAACACCAAGGAAAAATTTGTTGGGAGAGCTCTTAGTATTCAATGGGGAACATGATGGTGCTTTTTCCATTTTGACTTGACTTGTCAAACTAACCTTAGATTTCATAAACTTAATACATGGGTAGTCAACACACATACCAACCATATTGTATAGTTATCACTATTTGAGATAAGCTTTATGCCAAGTTATTGATATTCAAGAAAAACCTTATATTTATGTTGATATTTATAGAATTATTTGAAGCTAGCGTAATAGTTTTTGAAAGGAAAAAATAGGTTTTATAGGGACCTGAAACCACAGAGTTAAAACTTACAAAGATAGAGCAAAAAAAGTTTGAACAAACAGACAACTGTCCCAAAAAAAGGAAACGACAGCAAAGAGAGACAACAGGGCCCAAAAAAGGACTGCCAAAAAGCCAGAAACAACTATAGCAGCACTACTCCAAGGTGTTCATCAAATCCCCGGCTTCCTTTTCAACTTCACTCATAGATCCTATAACCCCTGCTTGAGGATTTGAACTATGTGTGGAGAAGCAGGGGCCTTCCTCTTCATATTAACCTGGGTGTGAGTCGAAACCCCTTCAACAGTAGCTCTGCTACAACCTCTGTCTACGTCCAAGTCCACAACCAATGAGCCCTTTTGATTTTTTTCCAGCTTTTCCACCATAGCATTGATAATAATGGTGTTGTGCCTAGCAATTTTATGATTATTCACCATAGTGGCCCTGATGTTTTAGCCAATCTTGGACATATTACTCTCCAGCTTAGTCAATCTTTCCTCCTGTAACTGTTGTCTTTTCCCCAGTAAGGAGGTGTCCTATCCATAATTCTCATTGCAACTCCAGCTAACCTTCTACTCCAAATCCCTGACTCTGTTGCTAAGATCCCTATTACGATCATTCAAATCACAAACTTCCTTCTGGGCCCACTTAAGAACAGTTAAAAAACCATCAGTACTTTTTTCCACCACACCCATTATGTCCTCAAGCCTAAGGTTATTCAGGGTAGAATTAATTTCGCCCTGATTAGGGGAAATTTTAGGGGCCTTCACAAATCTTCCAGACACAGAAGCACCAGGGGTCGACTCTTTACTGACCATAGGTTTATCAGAATGAATTTCCAGAGAATTCCCAGAGTACGAAACCAATTTTGTAACCGAGGTACCTTTAAAACCAGAGACCAAACCTAAGATAGAGCAACCAGGAGACGGTTGGGGATTAAGACAAGACGGCAAAGAAAAACCTGGGATGGGGCCACCAAGCGAAGGCTGCGGACTAGGACCCAAAGGCGGAGCAGAACCCATAAGGGCATTATGTAATAGTTGGGGAAACCTCTATCTTGAATAAATTCTTGATTAAAGTAAAATATTCACCAAAATTAATATATTCTTAATAAATTGAAAACTAGCATACAAAGGAAGGGCATTTTCCTCTTAGCATTAATATTTTTTCTCACCACCATACTATTGTTCCTTGCACCATGTGATGGGTAAATGTAGGTAAGTGGAGGAGAAGTGACAATCACAAAGAGAATGAAAAAGGGGAAACAGGAAGCAACCTTGTTTAGGAAACTCATGAGCATGCAAATTATAGGTTCTAGTTGCACCTTAAGACCTTGATTCTCCAATGTTCTCTTATTTTTCTTGCGAAGTAGTCAAGCTACATTTAGGGTTGTTTTGATATAGTATTATTATTAGCAAAAATTATTCCTTCCTCTTCAATCTGGGAAAATAGTGCATTTTCTAAGGCTATTTCTTCGTATTACTACAAGGACTAGGATAATTTAATGGCTAGTAGGCTTCAAATTTTAGATTAACTTATAAAAATTAATAACAAATTGAACATTAGAACATTGAATCTATGACAATATTCAAAAAATGTAAACAAGAGAATAAAAAAATAAGGTATGCATCTTTTTTCAAACAATCAAATTCTAGTCATTTGTCACATCATATCAATTAAACAATTAAATTATAATCAATGTCACTCCCAAAATCCAAAAAACACATTTTTTTTAACTCTTTTATTTTTAATTATAAATTATTTAATAATTATTTTATCTTTTAATATCTCATATTTTCTAAATTTGATTTAATTTTATTAGAACACCTTAATACAATATCATAAAATTATTTTTTGCTTTTACTATTCTCTAACAAAAGCTTTAACTGTTATTAAATTTTTAAATATTTAAAAGAAATAATAACACAAAACTATATTAATATAATTTAATTACTTGCAGAGGGAAGTACGTGGACCTGCAGGACCTGAAGACAGCAGAGGTGGACGGCACAGCAGGGAAACCGTTAGGCTAGCAGGGCTGCAGGGAGTTTGTACGGGCACAGATGGCTGCATAGCCAGTGCCGAGGATTTGGTGTAAGGCTTTCTAGAAACTTGGATAGCCAAGTGTTGTATAAGGCCAAGACGTTTATCACGTTGTCATATATTCTGGAGGCAGCATATTTTGCAGGCGTATCTCATGATTGTAATTTCATTAATTCCGGCAGCGATAATTCTGCCGATATGCATTTTTATTATTACTTTCTATATTAGAGATAGTAAAACAGCCTCTCCATGCTTCCACAGTGCATATTTAGATTGATATGTTCGATCAAGGGTTTTAAAAATTTAAGGGATAAAGAGAAGTTGAGGGCTGAGCAAATCTTAGAGTCCATGGTGGAGTT
Source organism: Sequoia sempervirens (assembly GCA_007258455.2). Classification (NCBI taxonomy): domain Eukaryota; kingdom Viridiplantae; phylum Streptophyta; class Pinopsida; order Cupressales; family Cupressaceae; genus Sequoia; species Sequoia sempervirens. Next base: position 32,669,324 of record VDFB02056351.1, read on the forward strand.
GTGTGTCAATAATCTGGTCGATGGAATTGGAAAATCAGAGGCCTCCGACAAAATCTTAGAGTCCATGGAGGCCCTCATCAATCAAAGCAACAAAAGGAGAAGGAATTTACCCACTTTTGCATACCACCCTTCCATTTCCCGACACTGCTCCTCCATTCAGCAATGTTACAATGCTCTACACGAGGGACAATTGGCTCCAACCCTCGGTACGCTTGCAACTTATTCATAAAGTGGTTTTTGGCAGCTTATCAAATTAAGAAGTGATATATTGTGTTGTTTTCTTTGATAGTTGAATTTGGTGTGTTATGAATACAGAAGCAACAGAGACAACTAACTTGAATGGTGCTTCAACCTCTAAGAGAGAATCAAATAGAAAGTACACCAAAGTTCGGCGTCGGCAGAAGATTCAGCATTCCACAAGCCTCATGAAGGTATGCATTTCTCTTTTCCTTTTTACAGTTTTCCAATCTTGAAAGATTTCTAGTTTGATAACTTACCTTCTATCATATTTCCTTGAAGTAGGTTGATAACTTCAACAGGAGCTTAACACTCCTATTACAGAAAGAACTGCAAAAAAGTGACGTGAGGAAAATTGGAAGGATAGTGCTTCCCAAGGTACCCAATTCTTAATCAATACACATCTCAGTTCAGTTTCTTTTTTTGTGCTCCCCACTGTTATTATAATATTCTTGAATCCATTATTTGTATTCTTGAGCTTACTCTACATCCTTTCAACATGGTTTCAAATTAAACTATGTTTGATTTTCAGAAAGTAGCAGAAGCAAAGCTTCCAAAGATTTCAGATGACGGCATAATAATTAAAATGGAGGATTTTGAAACGCCCCACATTTGGCATCTACGATTCAGGTATTGAATTGTTCACCATAGAATGCTTCCAAAACAATAATTATTGTGCCTCTAAACCAACGTAAATGGATCATGAAAATTACTCACTAACATTGTTCTATTGGTGCAGATTTTGGCACAACAGGGGGACCATATTGTATGTACTAGAAAATACAAGTAAGTACAAAAGTTTTCTTTCTGCATCTCTAGTCCATTATTCTTGTTCATCTTTACAAACACTGAAAATTGAAGATTTGGGACAGTTGATTTCAATCCACAATGAAAAATTGAATGGTTTATTTCAGAGGATTTCATTCAATTACATGGCCTGGAAGCTGGAGATCACATGTCGATTTATGAAGATGTGGAAGGCCAAATGGTGAGTTTGTAATAAATGTAATTCAAATTATATAATTTTTTTTGTCATTTTATATTAAACAAAGTTTATTTTTTAATGGATCAGGTGATTAAAGCCACAAAACTGGTAAAGTCGGAGCCATTAGCGACAATGATAGAATGCGAGGATACGCTTCCAGCCAATGATAATGGAAATGATGATACTGTCACTAGGCCAGGTCTGATCCAAGCCACAAAACTGGTAAAGGCGGAGCCATTAGCGACAATGGTAGAATGCGAGGATGCGCTTCCAGCCAATGATAATGGAAATGATGATACTGTCACTAGGCCAGGTCAAGTATTCGCTTTAGGAATATGTAACTCCAACAGTGTAACAAAAGAATGTGAAGATATTTCCAAAGAGATACATGTTGACCTTGATGATGATGATATCATAAGATATTGGAGTAGCCCCGTTTGTGACCTTGCCAGTTTATAACTCATATTTTTGGACTGATTTATTTAGTGGCCCTGTTTGTGACTTCACCCCATTTCCAACCTCACCAGTTCATAGCTCAGATCAATTTTGGGCTAGTTTCTTTAGTAGCCCCATTTGTGACCTCACCTCCCAGTTGTGACCTCATAGGGTCATAGCTCAAAAGCATTTACTCCTTGAAGAAAAATAACTATTGGATGTTATCATGTTTATTATTGGGTTAAACAATATGAATCTCTATATTTGAATCATGCTAATAGTAGACGATTTTTATTAAATGTCAATATTGATATTGTTTTTTGGATTATATCTCATTATTGACTATCTTTTGTTGTGTAGATATATTTGTTATTTAAAGTGAGTGTAGGCACATATTTCCCTAACAATGATTAATTGGAGAAAATTGGCTTGGGTTAAAACACATTATTAGATATTTATCACTTCAAGGTAAAATTTTCACACTGTGTCCCTTTTAGCTAAAAGGCTTTTGATAAAAAAAAAAATTATTTGAAATAATTATGGCTTGTGTGATACGTATGTGGCCCCATGTGTTTTGGTGAAAGGGTTTAACCTAAACAACTGACACATAAACAAGAAAGAAAAGTCTCTCTTTTCTGACAAGGTTTTAGTCGAAACATTTGTTAGTGAAATAATTTCACTTGAAACTATTTAGCTAGCAACTTATGAGGCTGACTTAGTCCCCTTTTTCTTACAAATTTAATAAAACCTTATCTTCTACTTTAGATTTCTTAAACAAGGTATATTTTCAATAAATTCTAAAAATTCCCTTTGCTAAAGCTCAAAGACTAAAATCTAATTGTTTGTAATATTTTAATTATTATTCATATATTTTTTTACACTACAACCAAGTTGTTAAAATCAAAGATAAGGTTGATTGAATTTTTTAAAATATATTAAAAATTATTTTAAAAATTTAAGAAAAATATGGTGCATTGGAAAAGAGAATGCTCTGGATAAAAGGTATACATGACAAATAGTTTAGAGATGAATAAAAGGCTTCTTGAAACTATTATATTTTCAATAAATTTGACTTTAAAATTTTATTAAAATTTAAATGTTTCTAAAAAATATCCCCTTAATTATTTAAGATGGCTATGTAGGAAAGAAATGAAGGAAAACAAATAAATTTACTATAGTAAAAGTGGAGGTTTGTTGATCTCATTTTCTAATTAGGAAGTAAATTTTCTTCTTAAATTATATATATATATATATATATATATATATATATATATATCCAAATAATTCAAAATAAAAAATACAAACACAAACTACACTAAAATTTATCTATTTCATTAGTTTATACATGCAACACTCTAAAATGGACTAATTATTCTTTTAATATTTTGATTCTATTATTTAATTATTCTAATATTATCCACTATAGTTAAATATTCTTTTAATATTTAATTATTATCAAATTTCCTCCACTCTTAATTTAACAATCTCATATTATGTAATTAATTTATATTATTTATTCATTTATAGTAATTAAATAATTAATGTTGTGGGCGGAAGGGTGGAAGACTTTCCACATGGATTGTGGAAAGTCTAGTGAGGGAGTGTGTTGTATATCTAGATTGGGGTGATTGGGGTGATGTAGGCATCAAGTTTGTTGCTTGTGTCACAAACTCTCACTTTTGCTCTTGTTCATACCGTTTGAGCTAGAAGCAATAATGGTGAGGAGTGCTTTAGTACTTGTGAAGGATTTGGGCCATATAGGTGGTCACATCTCATTAGTTTACCTCTACATTCGATGTACTCATGCATGTATATGGCGACACACTATGATTTTTGGGTAGGTTAGGGTTGTGGGAATGCATTGTACATCGTGATAACCCAACAAGCTTTCAAGGCCCTCACATCCTCATTCCCTGATAGTTGGTAATTTGTAGATTCATTTTCCTTTCTCTAGCTCTAGTTTTGGTGAGGTTTGTGTTAATGGTGGAGGGCTCTAAGTTCACGATGAACATGTTGGTGGATACCTTGGTATATTTTGGAGCGGACACCGCAATTCAATTGGGTTACAAAGAACAAAAAAATGCCTTCTCGAGCATTACAGACTAGTGCCTCAAGCACATTCTATTAAACATTGATCCTTTGACAACTATAATGGTAAAAATGGTGCTCAGGAAGGGGCATTTGGTGTTGCATGAAACATTTAGGGTGAGTTAGTAGATTGTCATAGGTTTTTTGGCCTCCCTTCTAATATTCACATGGCTAAGGTAGAAGCCAAAGCTTTAGTTTGTAAATTTTTCAAGAAAGGGTTGATGGAGGGTTTGGATGAGATCCTCAAGGTGGAGATACCTAGAGTAGGGGCCCTGCATCGAAAAGATTTGGAGCTAGTTAAAAATTCAGGTGAAGTCATCAAAGTTTACCCATTCCTACTGGACTTGAAGGACATGGCATTGGTTTGACACAAGATGATCATGACAGTCAGAGCCAATTTCCTCAAAAAAAGTTTGTGGTCTAGACGTGGAAGACTTAAAATTGGTGCCAAAAT